>CAUYUJ010017287.1:152500-241228 GCA_963575745.1 Prorocentrum cordatum
GCTGCTCCCTCGGCCGACGTCGCCCAGGCGTGATCCTGGACTGCGGCCGTCACGAGATCGGGAACGGCAAGAAGGGCGACGACGACAGGTGGCTGGAGCTTTACGTGCTGCTCTCGCGCGCCACGCGCCACGAGGACCTCCTGCTCATGCGGGCGCTACGCATCGAGTTCTTCCTGGCGGGGCCGCCGGCGGGCTTGCGGAAACAGTTGGAGCAGTTTGCTGCGCGCACGAAGCGGTGCAGGAGGGAGGCCACGACCCTCGCCAGGGAGCTGGGCTTCACCGAGTTTATCCGCGAGGCACGACCTGGGGAGCGGCCCGCCCGAGCCGCGCCATATCCAGGCTGTCCCACAGTTCGGCCGGGCGCCGCGGACGGCCCGTGCGCGTCGCTGGGGCCCTCTCGGGGCGTCCAACGTGCTTCGCGGGGAATCCGTGCTGCGCACTGCCCAGCGCCTCGTTCGCCCATCGTCGCTCTGCCCGGCGCCCAGAGCCTTGCCCGCTCCCAGCCAGCCAGCTAGCTCACTTTGCTCCGCGCAGCGGACGACCCGCGTGCGTTGCTGGGACCCCTTCGGGGCGACCAGCGCGCGTCGCGGGGACTCCGTGCTGCGCTGCGCCCGCAGCCTTGGGCACTGGAGTGCGCGGGCAAAGAGGGAGAAAAAAAACGGGAGGAAGCGGGGGCGATCCACGCGAGGGGGGGTGCCGATATGGGCGTCGACATTCATCCACGTAGACTCCCCCGCACGCAGATTCATGCACAATCAGACCCACTCGTGCTCAGACTCACCCGCTCTCAGGCTCTCGTTATCAGACCTATCGTCTTCTTCCGCGTTGCGTTCCCCGCCATACATCGGCACACCCCTCACGCGGTTCTTGGCCTCATAGGGAGCTCCACCGAAGACGAGATTCACAATTGCGGCGCTCTCAACTGCGTATGGTTGGGTCTTTCGCCAGGCTAATCAGCATACTCCGTGGCGCTCCAAGACGGCCTCAAGGCGGGTCCAAGTGACCAAGGAATGTCGCAAGGAAAGGCTCACGCGGTCCAAGTCGTCCCCAAACAAAAGAGCCAACATGTTTGGGGTCCCACCTATGCTCGTTCGATTGGTGTTGAAGGCCTCGAGAAGAAGGCCCCGAAAGAAGCCCAAGGTGGCCCAGATGTGGCCCCAAGACCGCACCAGGAGGGCCGACGAAGTGACTTTTGGGGCCATCTTGGGTTCCCAGAAGCCGTCTTGGAGCCAGGCTGACCCCAAATCATCCCAAGGATTGCCCGAATCCTTGACAGACAAACAAGTGGCACGTGTGCCATGGCTCTTGCACAAAAAGGAAGGGGGAGGAGGAGGATGTGGAGGGGGGGGGGGGGGGAGAGGATGCCAGACATCGCAGAAGGAGTGAACAAAACAGGGCCGCAAGAGGGGCTCCAGAGGGCGAGCGCGAGGAGACTCCAAGGGCCGTCCCCCGCAAGATGGCTTCAAAGACCTTTGACGGGTTCCCAGGAAGCCTCCAACTGACACCCGAGAAGCCTACAGAGGGTTCCAAGGGGAGGCCTCCAGGGTCCAAGGGGAGGACGGGCGGGCACCGCGCCGGTGCCGCGCCGAAATCCGAAGAGAATTCTGGGTACAGCCCTGAGATGTAGAGGGTCTGTGCACTTGCTGATGCAAGCAGGAATGTAATTTCGTAATGTCCCGGATCCCCAGTTTCTGGTTGCTGCTGCAACCAGAATTGCAATTTCGTAATGACCCGGATCCCCGGTGTCCTAAGCGTTTTGTGGCGCTCGTGTGTTACTTCGCGAGGGCGGAAAGAAAATGGGCGGGGCGGAAGGAAACCACACGGAGAAGGCCTGGCTGAGGCCGCGGGGGACGCTGGGGGGAAGGGGCGAAAAGGGCGCACCGGGGCAGGAAAGACATTGGCCGGGCACTGGGGCCGCGGGGCACTGGACGGGCGCTGGAACCGTGGGGGCGCTGAGACGGTGTCCGGGAAGGGGCGGAGCAGGGAGGGACTGCGGTGCCGAAATAAAGTGGTCGGGGCGGAGGGGGCGCTGGGCGAGCGCTGGAGCCGTGGGGGGCGCTGAGACGTGTGGGGGAGGGGGCGGAGGATGGGGGGGGGTGTCGGGCGGAGGGGGCACTGGGCGGGCGCTGGAGCCGCGGGGGAGCGCTCGGACGGTGCGGGGGAAGCGGCGGAGTCGGGGGGGGGGGGGGTGCGGTGCCGAAATAAAGTGGTCGGGGCGGAGGGGGCACTGGGCGGGCGCTGGAGCCGCGCGGGTGCGCTGAGACGGCGCGGGGGAGGGGGCGCAGCGGGGAGGGGTGCGGTGCCGAAATAAAGTGGTCGGGGCGGAGGGGGCACTGGGCGGGCGCTGGAGCCGCGCGGGGGCGCTGAGACGGCGCGGGGGAGGGGGCGGAGCGGGGAGGGGGGATGCGGTGCCGAAATAAAGTGGTCGTGGCGGAGGGGGCACTGGGCGGGCGCTGGAGCCGCGGGGGGGCGCTGAGACGGCGCGGGGGAGGGGGCGGGGCGGGGGGGGGGTGCGGTGCCGAAATAAAGTGGTCGAGGCGGAGGGGGCGCTGGGCGGGCGCTGGAGACGCGGGGGGGCGCTGAGACGGCGCGGGGGAGGGGGCGGAGCGGGGGGGGGGGGCGGTGCCGAAATAAAGTGGTCGGGGCGGAGGGGGCACTGGGCGGGCGCCGGAGCCGCGGGAGGGCGCTGAGACGGAGGGGGCGCATGATGATGATGATTATGATGATGATCATGATGATGGTGATTATGATGGTGATGATGGTGAGGATGATGGTGATGATGATGATGATGAGGGGGAGAATAACGGTGCGAAATAAAGTGGTCGGCGCTTATAGACACCCTGTTGCAAGAGAATAACATTCATTTAAGACTGTTCGCACTTATCTGCTCGAGTGTCCAATGGCGCGTTTTTTTCATGGCCCTCGATGCCCGCCCTCTTCGTCTTCGATCGAGCCCCGTTCTGGGGGGTGCACCTTTCTCCCCTGCAGGCCTGATCGGCATGCGGCGGGGCGGCCGCGGGCAGTCGGCCTGGCCGGCGGCGGCGCTGATCGGCGGGGCGGCCGCGGGCCGTCGGCCCGACCCCGAGAGCGGCGGGCAGGGGGCCGACTGCGACGACGACGACGACGACGGCGACGGCGACGGCGACGGCGACGACGACGACGGGCGAAAGCGAGAGCGAGAGAGAACGACAGCAGGGCCAGAAGAGAGCGAGCAGAGAGACGAAGTAGGCCGCGAAGGGCGACGGCGGGGGCGCGAAGGGAATGCGACCAGGGCCGCGAAGGGCGCGAACGAGCGGGGGCCGCGAAGGGCAGAATGCGGCGCCGCAGAAGGCAACGATGGGGCCACTGAGGGTAACGACTGGGCCACGTAGGACAGCTAGGGGGCGCAAACGGCGACGGCGGGGCCGCGAAGGGCATGCGCGCGGGGCCGCGGCGCGCGCGAGCGAGCGGGGGCCTCGAAGTGCGTGCGCACGCGGCGCCGCGGAGGGCAGGGGCGGGATCGCTGAGGGCAGCAACGGGGCCGCGAAGGGCAGCGAGGGGGCCGCAAACGGCGACGGCGGGGCCGCGAAGGGCATGCATATGGGCCACCGCGGGCGCGAACGAGCGGGGGCCACGAAGGGCATGCGCATGCGGCGCCGCGAAGGGCATCGAGGGGGCCGCGAAGGGGTCCAACGGGGCCGCGAAGGGCAGCGAGGGGGCTGCCGCGGGGCCGCGAAGGGCTGCGACGGCGCCGCGAAGGGCAGCGAGGGGGCCGCGAAGGGTTGCAACGGGGCCGCGAAGGGCAGCGATGGGGGCCGCGAAGGGCTGCGACGGGGCCGCGAAGGGCAGCGGGGGCGCTGCGAGGGGCTGCGACGGGGCCGCGAAGGGCAGCGAGGGGGCCACGAAGGGCTGCAATTGGGCCGCGAAACAAAGCGAGGGGGCCGCGAAGGGCTGCGGCGCAGCCGCGACGGGCAGCGAGATCCCGATTCCTAGGTGATCTGCGAGGGGGCCCCAAGCGTGAGCGCGACGCCTGGGCGCCTGGGTGTCGGGGGTGCGGCGCTTGAACACATTGCGGGAAATTCCGACGCAAGGGCGCTATTCTTAAGTGAATTGCAGGCAAGTCTCTAGCGGGAGCGCGATTCCAGAGTGCTGGGAGAGCGACTCCTCAATGCATTGTAAGGAAGTCCCAAGCGAGAGCGCGATTCCGAATGAAATGCGAGGAAGTCTCGGGCGGGGGCGGGGTCACGGTTTAATTGTGGGGAAGTCCCAGGCTGGCGCGCTTGTCGTTGTAGCCCGGGGGCCAGGGGCGCAGCTGGAGTTTCCAGACCAAAAACACAAGTTGCGAGCGTCGAGGGGCGCACTTAGATCGACAAAAGAACAGTATGCTCACCAATCATTATTTTCAGAACTGAGAGTTCAATCACAACAACAACATCGACGACACCAACAACACCACAAACAACAGCACCAACATCACCACCAAACACAACGCGAGAACACCAGCGACGACCAAGACGACAACGGCAACAGCAACAACAGCAACGCCAACGCCAACAGCAGCAGCAACGACGGCAGTATGCTGAACTAAAATGCAACCTGGGCACGAAAGAGGCTCGATGTTCTGGATGTCGATCTGCGGCTGTTCCTATAGCTCTCCTCGTGCGCGCTGGCTCTTTTGGGGCTGCGCCCTGAACGTTATATTCTAAACCATAGGGTCCGCGGCCCATGGCAGGTTCGCATGGCGGGCGGGATTTCAGCCCCGTCTCTGCCCGCGCCGACCATGGGTGGGTCGAGAAGGGTTGGGCCATCATGGCTGCCTGCGGCGCGGGCGCGGCAGCCGCCCTCTCGCTGCTGGAGGGCCGCCGAGGCGGCTGGCGGGCGGGGGGGAAGGGCGGGCGGCAGCAGGGGCGAGGGATGGGCGGGATTGGCGGAGCGGCAGCCTATAGGGGCGAGGGTGTTAAGACCCAGTCAAGCGACCCCCCCCTTAAGTTTCGTTCAGTGCGTCGCCCGAGCGTCGCCCGTGCGCCCGCCCTGGTTTGCGTCTCTGTACCGAGCCCCGGCCTCCCAGAGTGCGCGGGCGACATGTGGCGCGATTTCGGAATTTCTCTGGCGATATATAGGTTTCCGACGCCGGTGCACCTGCAGCCATTTTGGCGGTCGTGGCGCTTTCTAGTTCGACGGTCCACCAACGCGTTCTGTTTCCAATTCGGCGCAAGAGGATTTGCTGGTGCGCATTTCCGGGGGCGCCAACCGTTGCTGAGGACGAAGACGCCTCGCGGGCTGCGCGTGTCGCGCCACGGCGGGGGTGGCGTCGCGTCGCGCGACGCGGCGCCACTTCGCCCCTTCGCAGCGCGCCCCGCACCCCCATGTCGTTTCTCGCCGATCCTCCGGCCCCCCCCCCCCTCGTCCTTCCTCTTCCCCTCGTCCAACGCGCTGCGCGTTTTGTCCCGTTTGCGAAATTTGTATTCAGTTCTTGTGTGTCAGGCTGCCGTCCTGTCCGCCTCCACACTCACCCCCCATTGTCCTTCCCCCCGTCCAGGAACTTCTTCTCGCGTTCCTCGCCCCCGCCGCCCCCCTTCGATTGCCTTCCATCGCTCCCGCCGCTGCTGCGCCGCCCCCGCGCGCCCCCTCCTCGCCCGTCCGTTCCCTTTTCCGCCCGCCCTTCCCTCGCCTCACTTCCATGCTTGTTCCCCCCCCAATGCAACGGGGGGCGAGGCGTCGCCAAATTGCTGCAGCGACGAACCGACGTTCAAATTCTGACGGGGGGTGCGCTTGAAATGGATTAGTCCGTGCGCGCTGCATCTCCATGTCGTCTATTGGTACCCTCGCGTTCGTAGTTCTCACGCGCGGGTCTCGCTATTTCTACGATTGCCAGCGGGCCGCGCAGTTCACATGCCATCAGAAGTCCACGGCGCCCTTCGAGCGATTCGCGCGCGACCCGCGCGCGACGCGCGAGCGGCCCGAGCGACGCTCGCGCGACGCGCGCGCGACGCGCCCCTGCCGGCGCGCGACGCACGATCGACCCGCGCGACGCACGCGCGACGCACGCGCCGCGCGGTCGAAGCAAGCGCGACGCACGCGCGACGCACGCGCGACGCATGCGCGACGCAGTCGCGTTTTTGCCCGCCCCTAGCGTTACTCCGAACAGCAATGCGCAACGGCCGTCGGCCCGCCGTCCTTGCGCTGTTCACAAGTGGCGGCAGCTGCGTCCTCCATTGCGCCAGGAAGGGCGGTGCTTGCCCCTGTTTCTCACTTTTTCCTTCCTCGTCGTCCCCCCTCTTTCGTCGTTCCTCCTCCTTCGTCCTCCCCCCTGCCTCGTCTCCCTTTCTCCTCCCCTTCTCCTCCTCCTTTCTACCGGCCTCCCTCTGTCCGCCCCGCCCCCCTCCTCTCTCGTCTTTATTCCCCATATCCTAAGGATTGGGGTTCTTGTTATTACTCTGACGCCTCCCACTCCTCCTCCTCCTTCTTCCTCCCGCCTCCCGCCCCCCTCCTCCCAATGATACTCGCCAGATAAGACAAGACAAGATAAGATACTACAAGATAAGATAATATAGCACAATATAGGATAAGGTAAGATAAGATATATGACAAGGTAGGGTAATATATAATATAAGACAGCCTATGGAGTGATAAGATAAGACACGATATGGTGCGATAAGATGAGTTGATATAAGATAAGCTATTACAAGATCAGATATTTCAATATAAGATAAGATAGAGGGTAATAAAGGTAATATAAGATAGGACTCGATAAGATAAGATGAGACTCGCTCTCACTCAGACTCACTCACAGTCACATTCACTCACACTCACACTCTCTCATGATCACAAAACGCTGCCAGGGGCATCATTTGGGAGCCCCAAGGGGGAGCCACCCTGGCTGATCTCACGAGCCCGTTCGCGCCGATTTTGGTGGGACGCCTCAGCTAGAATTGCCGTTTGGCCTCCCCAACATGTATCTCTTGAGAGCCTCATGGTCACAAAACGCTGCCAGGGGCATCATTTGGGAGCCCCAAGGGGGAGCCACCCTGGCTGATCTCACGAGCCCGTTCGCGCCGATTTTGGTGGGACGTCTCAGCTAGAATTGCCGTTTGGCCTCCCCAACATGTATCTCTTGAGAGCCTCATGGTCACAAAACGCTGCCAGGGGCATCATTTGGGAGCCCCAAGGGGGAGCCACCCTGGCTGATCTCACGAGCCCGTTCGCGCCGATTTTGGTGGGACGCCTCAGCTAGAATTGCCGTTTGGCCTCCCCAACATGTATCTCTTGAGAGCCTCATGGTCACAAAACGCTGCCAGGGGCATCATTTGGGAGCCCCAAGGGGGAGCCACCCTGGCTGATCTCACGAGCCCGTTCGCGCCGATTTTGGTGGGACGCCTCAGCTAGAATTGCCGTTTGGCCTCCCCAACATGTATCTCTTGAGAGCCTCATGGTCACAAAACGCTGCCAGGGGCATCATTTGGGAGCCCCAAGGGGGAGCCACCCTGGCTGATCTCACGAGCCCGTTCGCGCCGATTTTGGTGGGACGCCTCAGCTAGAATTGCCGTTTGGCGTCCCCAACATGTATCTCTTGAGAGCCTCATGGTCACAAAACGCTGCCAGGGGCATCATTTGGGAGCCCCAGGGGGGGTCCACCAGGGGCTTCATAGTCACCAAACGCTGCCAGGGGCAGCATTTTGGCTTCCCAAAGAGGAGTCGACCCGGGCCTCCTAGTCGCCAGACACTGCCAGGGGCACCATTGGGATTCAGACTCGCACCCAGACTCACTCATACACAAGCTCACTCACACTCAGATTCATTTCTTCAGAGTCAGGCACACACAGACGTACCCATACTCAGACTCACCCACACTCAGGCTCACCTAACCCAGACTCCGTCAGAAGCCAGTAGCGAAGAGAGCAGAGAGGAGAGAGAGAGAGAGAGAGAGAGAGAGAGAGAAAGAGAGAGAGAGAGAGAGAGAGAGAGAGAGAGAGAGAGCGGGAGAGAGCGAGAGAGAGAGAGAGAGAGAGAGAGAGAGAGAGCGCGCGAGCGCGAGCGCGAGCGCGAGCGCGAGCGCGAGCGAGAGAGAGAGAGAGAGAGAGAGAGAGATCGGACAAGTAGGCGGACCAGGGTCCGTCCGCGAGGCGCACTGCGGTGCGACAACTCGCTAAACACTATTTGCGGCGGTGCAGCCTTTAGATACGAGGGCGGGCAACAAAAAAACCCTCCCCCGGCGCAGTGCGACAGACGCTACAGACGGCGGACAGACGGTGATGATCTCACCTGTCAGACCGCGTAAAGAAAGAGGCCCCAACAAGAAAGGCGACGTGCTGACACGTGGCTAGGCGGCTTGGCAGACCGCCAGTTGGGCGCTTGGCCGCAAAGCGGCGCGCAGTGACGGGGCACCCCCCGCCCCCACGCCCTGACACCGTGGACGCGGAGCCACGCGTACACACGGGCAGGCAGAGAGGAGGAGATTAGCGCGGGGCACCAGGTGGAGCGCCGCGGAACGATGACAGCATAGCTTGGATGGTGAGTGACGGCACGGCACCATCGGGCGAGGGCGTGAGCAGCTCGGCGAAGGCTCGCCCGGCGCTGTGGAGGCGCTGGAGTAGAGGGCCTTGGCGAGCTTGGGCGGCGGCGAGGTCCGCGGCGAGAGCAACGCACCTCTGCTGGAGAGCAGCCATAGCCTGGGACAGCTCGGTTTCGCGGTCGGTGAGGGGTGGCTGCTCAGTGCCGGCGGCCGAGGGCCTCGAGACAGAGGCGAGGTCCTCGGTACGCCTGTCCAGATGGTGGACTAGCGTAGTGCGGCACCCTGTACGCTGTCGTCCGTCACCCTTGAAAGGTGACTGGAGGGGAACACGCGACCCCAGGGCTGGAGCCGCTAGGGCCACGCCCCGAGAGGTCGGGAGAGCCGCATCCTCTCGCTCAGCAACGATGGAAGCGTGGACGGGGCGCGAGGGCCTGTCTGGTTCAGTGCCCTGCGGGGGGGCTGAAGCCGCCCCCGCGGGCTGCCGCTGGTGGGGGGGCGGAGTGGTTTGCGCGGTGGGACCAATCATGATGCCGTGCGAGGGCTCTGAGGTCGGCCGCGTAGAAGGGTGGCGTCTCGGTAGAGCGGCATGGTCGGCAGCGTGGGGTGTCGGCGGTGCGTCGTCTATGCCACTCAGTCCGCGGGGGTCACCCAGGTCGTCGTCGGCGTCTTGGCGGTGGCCGATATCATCGTATGGGGGCGATGTCGCTCTCGGGGACGGAGTCGCGGTAGGCGTCGAGGGGTTGCCCGACGGGGCAGGGTTTTCGCTGACTTGTCCGTCGTCCAAAGCGTCCGATCCCCCACCGAAGCTGAACAGGTCGTCCTCCTGTTCGTCAGCGTCTTGAAGGTGAGCGGCGTTGTCATGTGGGTGCGATGCCGCTCTCAGTGGCGGAGTCGAGGGCGACGTGCGGGTGCCCGACGGGGCAAGGTTGGCGCTGGCTGGCCCGTCGCCTAGGAAGTCAAGGCCCCCGCCAAAGCCGAACGGGTCGTCCTCCTGTTCGTCGAATATCGCCCGTTGGGCCTCGGCCCAGAGCTCGTCCGGGTTCTGTGGGATGTCTGGTCCAGCCGCGGGTGGTGCCTGGTCAGACAGCAGGGGGTTTGGTTCCATTTTGTTGAGTTCCGCAGCTGTAAACCCAGCCCTGCGGTGTGGGAGGGGGAGTGTACGGTGTCTACGCTCGTAGATGGCGACAGCGACTCCATGAAGCACGGTCGCTTGGCGATGTCGTGTTTTGGCAGCTTCGACAGTGTCGTCTGGAAGGTTATGAGTACGTGCCGCCGTTGTGGCGAGGGCGTCAGCCTGACGATTGAACTCCTCCGCGATGGGCCCGATGAGCCCGAGGTCGATGCCCATGTCTCCCAGGTGGCTTGCGATTTTCTCGACGCGGAACATGTTGGGCTTGGCCATGACGCATCGGTGGATCTTTTCCCAGAGCTCCACGTGCGTGCCCTGCGGTGGTGAGTGTCCGTCGATGATACTTTGGAACCCATCGACCACCGCCTGGTTGTCCACGAAAACGTGTACGGGCCGTTCAGCGCATGCCGTGAGGTGGACAATGGCGAGGGTCTCCGCAAGCTGTGCGTTCTGCGTAATGCCGTGAACGCGTGCACTGTAGTTCATGCGGTGGTCGATGCCGTAGTAGACGCCGTAGCCCGCTCGTGCTAGCAATGGGATGGCTTGGTTGGTGCATGCACCGTCCGTGGCAGCGTAGACCCATGTCCAACCAGTGTCGTGGTCAAGGTAGGTGGTGTAGGAGTCCTGGGCTGAAGCCGCAGGATCTCCCTCAGGTGGGGGCCGCGGTATGGGCTGAGGTAGCGGGTCCCTCGCGAGGTCGGCCTGCAGGTCGAGGAGGGCTGGGTCTTCATCGAAGAGCCCGCAGTGTCTTGTGTGCGGCGGAAGACGGGCCCACTGCTCGTCACTGATGAGGGTGGTGAGAGGGAGTCTTTCTCGGGCCCAGCACTTGCAGTCGCGGACAGTGTGCTCCTGAGTTTCCTCTTCCTCGTCGCAGTATCGGCAGATGGGGCTGGGGTCAGCAGACGTGTTTGATCGGGATCGTCGCTGTTGGGTGTGGTCCCCGCCCGACAGGTAGTTCAGGAGGAGCGCCAGCTGCCAGGCAGTGCATTTGGCTGCTCCTTTCGTTCGGGCGAGCCACGTGCTGGCGAAGAGGTCGAGGCCCTGTCTGACAGAGGCAAGGTATCCAAGGTCGTGACGCCGTGGCTTGATCCTCCTCAGAAAGGCTCTGCGTTGTGAGGCCCGCAGCATGTGAAGGAAGGCGTTTTGGGGTAAGTTCAGCCAACTGATCTGGCAGCCCCAGTCGTCGTACATGATGCCAAATGTGGGCCAGGTCCAACGGAGCTGCTGGAGCGACTGGACAAGTCGTCCGACAGGTCCTCCACCAAACAGGGTCTGAACGTGGTGTTGGAGATCCCTGACGAGACCGCAGAGTGTAGCGTCGCGATTAACCTGTCGCCGCAGACACAGGAAAACTTCACGCTGCGTGATGGCGTCAATCTCCAGGGCGTGTCCTGGGACGCACACGGCCATGAGAGTCCAAAACTCGACCCACTTGTTTCCCTTGGGGCGGATAGCCGCCTTAAGGGCATGGTTGTAGGCAGTTTTGACGGGGCCTGATGGGGCTTGAATGTCGGTGCCCGTGGTGCAGACGCTGGCAGCAAGGGAACGGGCGTGCCGCGCCTTAATAAGCATCGGCGATGGGAGCTTGCCAATGCGCGGCAGGCGACTAGTCGCCCTCCGAACACGGGCGTCAGCGGTGGCCGTGAGGTTAAGCGCGGCTGGAGCCGGCGCTGCCTCGGCGTTGATGTAACTCCCGACGAGCTTGAAGGAGTCGACCACGCGTAAGGGCCGTTCCGCCAGAGTGAGCTGGGTAACGGCGGTGTGAAGCTCGTCGGTGAGCGCCCACCCCGCCACTTTGCCAGGGTGAATGCGTTGACCTGAAAATCGATCAAACTTGGCGGTTTCATCAAGAGATTTCTGCAACTCAGGCGCGGTGTGAGTAGTGGAGTTGCTGTCGTCAACAAAGGTAGTGCTGAGTGATCGCGGAACGTATCGATGCTGTCTCTTGGTCCACACACACATGAGCAGCTTAATGTCGTCCAGGGACCAAGAGCTTCCCTGGAGATGACCGTTGGTCCTGGCCAATTCCTTAGAGTACGCTCCGTTCATGCGGATGTAGCGTTTGTGGCGACTGTAGAAGTTTCTGCGGACAGTAACGATGTCTTGGGGGCACCCCGCGTGAAGCGCAAGGTTAAGGCAGATGTCCGTGATGAGGTAGTCGAAACACTTCTGTCGGTCAAGGGCAGCCCAGCTAAGGGAAGGAGTAAGGCCCTGGCGTGTTCGATGCGCAGGGCAAGAGAGGTGCTGACGTCCCCAATGGTAGCTTTGGGGACAGCGCCAAAGCTCGTGGCGTGGGTCCATCCTTTCCGCCAGTCCGTGAGGCTGCGGTAAGCTGGCGCTTCCCACGCATACATCCAAACGGAAAGCACCGAGAGAAGTCGTTGGTCCGTTGGGAGTTCGCCTCGGCCTTTTCGGAGGCACGGGTTTGGCACATGGAGGAGGGGTTCTGGGATGGTGCCAGTGCGTTGCATAGCGCGTAAGACGCTGGCGAAGAGGCGAAGGATGTCGTCGGGTAACTCCTTAGCCTCCTTAGTAGTCCAGCCGTCCAGTCCCCCCGCACGGCGCGGTGAACGGGTGCGAATAAGTGGATGAGTTGGTCGTCGGTGAGGTGGAAAGGGGTAGCTGGTGATGGCGTAGGCAGCTCTTGTCGGTACTCGTCGTAGAAGTCAGCCCACGTCGGCATGGCTTCGGCGTCATGTCCTGCACGGGCGCGGTACCTGCCCAAGATGGGCTCCCAGGTGTCGACCATGAGCTTAAGCATGTCTTTGGTATTAGCAACAATGGCGTTGGCAGGGAGAATGTCGGGGACTTGTGCAGGTGGTGGTTCACAAGTGTGGTCTTCGTCGTTGTCCGTGTCGGGCGAACTACCGTCGCTGGGGCTGAAGCCGCCAGCTTCGGTGTCAGCGTCGCTATCGTCCGTGCTAGCTTTGTCAGGTTTGAAGGCGTTGGTGTCGCAGTGGAGTTGCGTATCGTCAGGTGTGGTAGGCGTGCGGAGATACGCCGTGGGCGAGCTGTCAGCAGCCCGTGCGTATATGGCCGCCTTTCGCCCGCTTGGCTCGCGGACGCCCTCAGCCCATATCTTGATGCGTTCAGCTTTGGCACGGTTCGCACGTCGCGCCAGCTCTAGTCGAGGTTTTGGATCAAACCGTCAAGGTGCTCTCCGTGAGGTGCTGGCTCGTCGGGGGTCCAGGCCTCGGGGAAGTCTAGGAGAACCGTGGGGCGCAGCTTGTGACATAGGAGGCGGGCCGCGGTCCACGTGCAGTCGATGCGCTGCGCTAGGTACGGCGGGATGGCACGGCAGTCTAAATGATGGTGCTGTCCGATGAAGCGAAGCTCACAGAGTTGCCGATGGAGCTTGCGCAGTCGGTTCATGTGTATCGTGGAAGCTCCGTAGGTGGGGAAGGCGCGGGGGACAACTGGTCGCTCCTCGAACATGGGCGTGAGCCCGTGCATGGTGGGGGGCTTCTTTTTTGGGTGGTCAGGCGGTGGAGGTGGCAGGTCGCGCAGACGGGTGAGATGGTACTCATGACTGGCCTCGTTAGCCAGGGCGAACATGCGTTCCACGTCGTCGCGTGCGTCGGCCTGCTCCATGCGGTCCTGATATCGCCCAGCGATGAGGGTCCCTAAAGCCTGCAGTTCGTGACCCTCGTGAGCTCCATCGTTGGGAGGGTAGGGCGTGGGGGCAAGAAGGCGTCGGGCCGTATGGTCGAGGCGACTGAGGTCAAGCGTGACCTGCAGGCCAACATGGGACTTCGCTGGCAAGTCGCGCAGATAGCAGAAGTCGGTGGCAAGGGATCGCGCCGCTTGGTTGGCAATGATATAATCGATGCGCGAAGTGCGGGGGCACTTGGTGACGCGGTCCCAGTCAGGGATATTGCCGTATGTGTGCATGGTGTGGTCTGGTGTGCCCTCAGCGACGTTAAACCATCCGTGCTGCATCATGTGCAGCAGGTGTGGATTGTCGTCGATGTTCGTGTTGGCGTCCATGCAGATGAAATACGGGGCTGAGCCGACCCCTTGCGGCGGCGCAGTCAGCGAGCCGAAAAAGATCTGTGCTGTCTCCTCCAGCAACCCCGTAGAGGCTCGCTATGTAGATCCCAGCGGGCCCGTGGTTGTTTCGTCGCCGCCTGCGGCGGTGCTGAGTGCAGAGCGGGAGAAAGGCCTCGTGCCATCTTTTCTTGGCCTTGAGGGCGACGATACAGGGCGCAGTGTCGTCGACAGTGGAGTCGACAATGGCATCCTTAGAGAGGATGGCGACCCCTCCCGAGGCGCCAGTGTTGCCCACGACGGTGTGGTCTGTGCCGCCGTGGGCAGCTCTGCGCTGGGCTCGCGCCAGATCCAGGTCAGGTCCAAGACTGGCGTGGTATCCCCCGTGGTGTGGATTGGCGGCGCTGGTAGCGATGGCTTGTCTGGTCGGCTTGGCATGTCGGGTCTCCTGCAGTGCTATGACTGCGGCGTTGTGGTCGACACCAAGAGCGGTGATGGTTGGCCAGTTCGCTGAGAGACTGGTGATGTTTAGGCTGACGAGGTGTATGGAGCGACCTGGCCCGTCTCCATCGGTGGAGCTGGGGTTTGCACGCCCCGCACGGTGTAGGTCAGCCTGACCCTCGCCCAGGTAGAAGGCTTGGCCACAGTAGGAGCTCATGGCGTTCCTATGGATTAGCTTGACCGGGGCTGAAGCCGCCGTCAGGCCAGAAGTATAGGCGAGACATGGTCGGCACTGCGCCAGGGGGGGTTCATAAACGTCGAGAAGAGAGAGAGCGAGCGGGCGAGCGAGAGAGAGAGAGAGCGAGGAAGAGAGAGAGAGAGAGAGGAAGATAGAGAGAGAGAGAGAAAAGGAGAGAAAGAGAGAGAGAGAGAGAGAGAGAGCAAGAGAGAGAGAGAGGAAGCGAGAGAGAGGGAGAGGAGAAGGAGAGAGAGAGAGAGAGAGAAAGCGAGAGAGAGAGAGAGAGAGCGGAGAGAGAGAGAGAGAGGGGGAGTTGAGAGAGGAGACAGGCGAGAGAAAGAGAGAAGAGAGAAGAGAGAGAGAGAGAGAAGAGAGAAGAGAGAAGAGAGAAGAGAGAGAGAGAGAGAGATAGAGATAGAGAGAGAGAGAGAGAGAGAGAGAGAGAGAGAGAGAGAGAGAGAGAGAAAGTGGAGAGAGAGAGGGGGGGGGAGAGAGAGAGAGAGAGAGAGAGAGAGAGAGAGACCGGACAAGTAGGCGGACCAGGGTCCGTCCGCGAGGCGCACTGCGGTGCGACAACCCGCAAAACACTATATTAGCGGCGGTGCAGCCTTAAGATACGAGGGCGGGCAACAGACCCCCTCCCCCGGCGCATTGCGTCTGAAGCTACGGACGGCGGACAGACTGTGAAGATCTCACGTGTCAGACCGCGTGACGAAGAAGGCCCCAACAAGAAAGGCGACGTGCGGACACGTGGCTAGGCGGCTTGGCAGACCGCCAGTTGGGCGCTTGGCCGCAGCGCGGCGCGCAGGGACGGGGCACCCCCCGCCCCCACGCCCTGACACCGTGGACGCGGGGCCACGCGTGCACACGGGCAGGCAGAATGGCGGAGAATTAGCGCGGGGCTCCAGGCGGAGCGCCGCGGAGCGATGACAGCATAGCATGGAGGGAGAGTGGCGGCGCAGCACCATCGGGCGGGGGTGTAAGCAGCTCGGCGAAGGCACGACCGGCGCGGTGGAGGCGCTGGAGCAAAGGGCCTTGACGGGCTTGGGCAGCGGCAAGGTCGGCGGCGAGAGCTGCGCACCTCTGCTGGAGAGCGGCCGTAGACTGGGACAGCTCGGCTTCGCGGTCGGTGCGGGGCGGCTGCTCTGTGCCCGCGGCCGCGGGCCTCGCGGCGGGGACGAGGTCATCGGTGCGCCTGGCCAGGTGGTGGACAAGCGCGGTGCGGCGGTCCGTGCGCTGGCGGCCGTCGCCGTGGCGAGGCGTCTGGAGGGTGTCGCGCGGTCCCAGGGCTGAAGCCGCTGGGGCCACGCCCCATGAGGACGGAGGAGCCGCAGCCTCGCAGCCTGCAACAGTAGGAGCGTGGACGGGGCGCGACGGCCTGACTGGCTCAGTGCCCTGCGGGGGGGCTGAAGCCGCCCCCGCGGGCTGGCGCTGGTGGGGGGACGGGGTTGGTGGCACGGAGGGACCAATCATGATGCCGTGCGAGGGCTCAGAGGTCGGCCGCGTGACCGGGTGGCGTCTCGATGAAGCGGCATCGTCGGCAGCGTGGGGTGTCGGCGGGACGTCGTCCATGCTGCCACCCAATCCGAGGGGATCATAAAAGTCCTCGTCGGCGTCTTGGAGGTGAGCGACGTCATCATGTGGGTGCGGTGCCGCTCTCGGTGGCGGAGTCGAGGTGGGCGTCGTGCGGATGCCCGACGGGGCAAGGTTGGCGCTGGCTGGCCCGTCGTCCAGGAAGTCTAGTCCCCCGCCGAAGCCGAACGGGTCGTCCTCCTGTTCGTCGTACATCGCCCGTTGGGCCTCGGCCCAGAGCTCGTCCGGGTTCTGCGGGATGTCTGGTCCAGCCGCGGGTGGTGCCTGGTCCGACAGCAGGGGGTTCGGTTCCATTTTGCTGAGTTCAGCCGCTGTAAACCCAGCCCTGCGGTGTGGGAGCGGCAGAGTACGGTGTCTGCGCTCGTAGATGGCGACAGCGACCCCGTGAAGCACGGTCGCTTGGCGATGTCGTGTTTTGGCAGCTTCAACGATGTCGTCGGGGAGGTTGTGCGTGCGTGCCGCCGCTGTGGCAAGGGCGTCGGCCTGACGGTTGAACTCTTCCGCGATGGGCCCGATGAGCCCAAGGTCGATGCCCAGGTCTCCCAGGTGGCTGGCGACTTTTTCGACGCGAAACATGTCGGGCTTGGCCATGACACATCGGTGAATCATTGCCCAGAGCTCAGCGTGCGTGCCCTGCGGCGCTGGTTGTCCGTCGATGATGCTTTGGAACCCGTCGACCACCGCCTGGTTGTCCACGAAGACGTGCACGGGCCGTTCGGCACGCGCCGCCGTAAGGTGGACGATGGCAAGGGTCTCCGCAATCTGGGCGTTCTGCGTTAGGCCGTGAACGCGTGCACTGTAGTTCACGCGGTGGTCGATGCCGTAGTAGACGCCGTAGCCCGCTCGTGCTAGGAGTGGGATGGCTTGGTTGGTGCACGCACCGTCCGTGGCAGCATAGACCCATGTCCATCCAGTGTCGGTGTCAAGGTAGGTGGTGTAGGTGTCCTGGGCTGAAGCCGGGGGGGGCCGCGGGATGGGCTGTGGCAGCGGGTCCCTCGCGAGGTCGGCCTGCAGGTCGAGGAGGGCTGGGTCTTCGTCGAAGAGCCCGCAGTGTCTTGTGTGCGGCGGAAGACGGGCCCACTGGTCGTCACTGATGAGGGTGGTGAGAGGAACTCTTTCTCGGGCCCAGCACTTACAGTCGCGGACAGTGTGCTCCTGAGTTTCCTCTTCCTCGTCGCAGTAGCGGCACATGGGGCTGGGGTCTGCCGACGTGTTGGATCGGGATCGTCGCTGTTGGGTGTGGTCCCCGCCCGACAGGTAGTTCAGGAGGAGCGCCAGCTGCCAGGCAGTGCATTTGGCTGCTCCTTTGGTTCGCGCGAGCCACGTGCTGGCGAAGAGGTCAAGGCCCTGTCTGACCGAGGCGAGGTAGCCAAGGTCGTGTCGCCGTGGCTTGATCTTCCGCAGAAATGCCCTGCGTTGTGAGGCCCGCAGCATGTGCAGGAAGGCGTTTTGGGGTAGATTCAGCCAGCTGATCGGGCAGCCCCAGTCATCGTACATGATGCCGAATGTGGGCCAGGTCCATCGGAGCTGCTGGAGCGACTGGACGAGTCGCCCGACGGGTCCTCCACCAAACAGGGTCTGGACGTGGTGTTGGAGGTCTCTGGCGAGCCCGCAGAGTGTGACGTCGCGGTTAACCTGACGCCGCAGGCACAGGAATGCTTCACGCTGCGTGATGGCGTCGATCTCAAGGGCGTGTCCCGGCACGCACACGGCCATGAGAGTCCAGAACTCGACCCACTTGTTCCCCTTGGGGCGGATAGCCGCCTTGAGGGCGTGGTTGTAGGCAGTCTTGGCTGGGCCTGATGGTGCTTGGATGTCGGTGCCCGTGGTGCAGACGCTGGCGGCCAGGGATCGGGCGTGCCGCGCCTTGATAAGCATCGGCGACGGGAGCTTGCCAATGCGCGGCAGGCGGATAGTCGCCCTCCGCACACGGGCGTCTGCGGTGGCCGTGAGGTTAAGCGCGGCTGGAGCCGGCGCTGCCTCGGCGTTGATGTAACTCCCGACGAGCTTGAAGGAATCGACCACTCGGAGGGGGCGATCCGCCAGTGTGAGCTGGGTGACGGCGGCGTGCAGCTCATCGGTGAGCGCCCACCCTGCCACTTTACCAGGGTGAATGCGTTGACCGGAGAATCGGTCAAACTTGGCGGTTTCGTCGAGAGATTTCTGCAGCTCAGGAGCGGCGTGGGTAGTGGAGTTGCTGTCGTCAACGAAGGTAGTGCTGAGTGATCGAGGAACGTATCGGTGCTGCCTCTTTGTCCACACGCACATGAGCAGCTTGATGTCATCCAGGGACCACGAGCTGCCCTGGAGGTGACCGTTTGTCCTGGCCAGGTCCCTGGAGTACGCTCCGTTCATGCGGATGTAGCGTTTGTGGTGTCTGTAGAAGTTTCGGCGGACAGTAACGATGTCTTGTGGGCACCCCGCGTGCAGCGCAAGGTTTAGACAGATGTCCGTGATGAGGTAGTCGAAGCACTTCTGTCGGTCAAGGGCTGCTCCAGCTAAGGGGAGGAGTAAAGTCCTGGCGTGTTCAATGCGCAGGGCGAGAGAAGTGCTGACATCCCCAATGGTGGCTTTGGGAACGGCGCCGAAGCTCGTGGCATGGGTCCATCCTTGCCGCCAGGTCGTGAGGCTACGGTAGGCCGGCGCCTCCCACGCATACATCCACACGGAAAGAACCGAGAGAAGCCGTTGGTCCGTCGGGAGTTCCCCTCGGCCTTTTCGGAGGCACGGGTTTGGCACGTGCAGGAGGGGCTCGGGGATGGTGCCAGTGCGTTGCATAGCACGTAAGACGCTGGCGAAGAGGCGAAGGATGTCGTCGGGTAACTCCTTTGCCTCCTTGGTCGTCCAGCCGTCGAGTCCCCCCGCGCGGCGCGGTGAACGGGTGCGAATGAAGTGGATGAGTTGGTCGTCGGTAAGGTGGAAGGGGGCTGCTGGTGATGGCGTAGGCAGCTCTTGGCGGTATTCGTCGTAGAAGTCCGCCCACGTCGGCATAGCTTCGGCGTCATGGCCCGCGCGAGCGCGGTACGTGCCCAGGATGGGCTCCCAGGTGTCGACCATGAGCTTGAGCATGTCTTTGGTGTTGGCAACGATAGCGTTGGCGGGGAGGGCGTCGGGAACCTGGGCTGGTGGTGGGCCACGAATGGGGCCGTCGTCGTTGTCCGTGTCGGGCGAGCTACCGTCGCCGGGGCTGAAGCCGCCGGCGTCGGTGTCGGCGTCACTGTCGTCCGTGCTAGCTTGGTCAGGGCTGAAGGCGGTGGTGTCGCAGTGGAGCTGTGCATCGTCGGGAGTGGTAGGCGTGCGGAGATACGCCGTGGGCGAGCAGTCGGCAGCCCGTGCGTATATGGCCGCCTTTCGCCCGCTTGGCTCGCGGACGCCCTCAGACCAGATCTTGATGCGTTCAGCTTTGGCTCGGTTTGCACGTCGCGCCAGCTCCGAGTCTAGATTTTGGATCAGACGATCGAGCTGCTCTCCGCGTGGCGCTGGCACGTCGGGGGTCCAGGCGTCAGGAAAAGCCAGGAGGGCCGTGGGGCGCAGCTTGTGGCAGAGAAGGCGGGCCGCGGCCCACGTGCAGTCGATGCGTTGCGCCAGGTGCGGCGGGATAGCACGGCAGTCTATATGATGGTGCAGTCCGATGAAGCGAAGCTCGCAAAGTTGCCGATGGAGCTTGCGAAGGCGGTTCATGTGAATCGTGGAAGCTCCGTAGGTGGGAAAGGCGCGGGGGACGGCGGGTCGCTCCTCGAACGTGGGTGTGAGCCCGTGCATGGTAGGGGCCTTCTTTTTTGGGTGGTCTGGCGGTGGGGGCGGCAGGTCCCGCAGCCGGGTGAGATGGTACTCATGGCTGGCCTCGTTTGCCAGGGCGAACATGCGTTCCACATCGTCGCGTGCGTCAGCCTGCTCCATGCGGTCGTGGTATCGTCCGGCGATGTGGGTCCCTAGTGCCTGGAGTTCGTGGTCCTCATGAGCTCCGTCGTTTGGAGGGTATGGCGTGGGGGCCAAAAGGCGTGGGGCCGTGTGATCGAGGCGGCTTAGGTCGAGTGTGACCTGCAGGCCAACATGGGACTTCGCTGGCAAGTCACGCAGATAGCAGAAGTCGGTGACAAGGGATCGCGCAGCTTGGTTGGCGATGACATAGTCGATGCGCGAAGTGCGGGGGCACTTGGTGACGCGGTCCCAGTCAGGGATATTGCCATATGTGTGCATGGTGTGGTCTGGTGTGCCTTCAGCGACGTTGGACCATCCGTGCTGCATCATGTGCAGCAGGTGTGGATTGTCGTCGATGTTCGTGTTGGCGTCCATACAAATGAAATACGGGGCTGAGCCGACCCTCGCGGCGGCGCAATCAGCAAGCCGAAATATATCGGTGCTGTCCCCTCCAGCGACCCCGTAGAGGCTCGCAATGTAGATCCCAGCGGGACCGTGGTTGTTTCGTCGCCGCCTGCGGCGGTGCTGGGTGCAGAGCGGGAGGAAGGCCTCGTGCCATCGTTTCTTGGCCTTGAGGGTGGCGATACAGGTCGCAATGTCGTCGACGGTGGAGTCGACGATGGCGTCCTTAGAGAGGATGGCAACCCCGCCCGAGGCGCCAGAGAGAGAGAGAGAGAGAGAGAGAGAGAGAGAGGAGAGAGAGAGGAGAGAGAGAGAGAGAGAGAGAGGAGAGAGAGAGAGAAGAGAAACGAAGAGAAGAGAAGAGAGAGATAGAGAGAGAGAGAGAGAGAGCGAGAGACCGAGAGAGAGAGAGAGAGCGAGAGACGAGAGAGAGAGAGAGAGCAGAGAGAGAGAGCGGGAGAGGAGGGAGAGCGAGAGAGAGCGAGAGAGAGCGAGTGAGAGCGAGAGAGAGAGAGAGAGAGAGAGAGCGACAGAGAGCGAGAGAGAGCAAGAGAGAGCGAGAGAGCGAAAGAGAGAGAGAGAGAGAATAGAGAGAGAGAGAGAGAGAGAAGAGAGAGAGAGAGAGAGAGAGAGAGAGAGAGAGAGAGAGAGAGAGATAGAGAGAGAGAGAGAGAGAAGAGAAGCGAAGAGAAGAGAGAGAGCGAGAGAGAGAGAGAGGGAGAGTGAGAGAGAGAGGAGAGAGCAGAGAGAGAATAGAGAGAAGAGAGAGAGGAGAGAGAGAGAGAGAGAGAGAGAGAGAGAGAGAGAGAGAGAGAGAGAGAGAGGCAGATATAGAGGCAGAGAGAGAGAGAGCACAGAGAGAGAGGCAGAGAGAGAGAGAGAGAGCAGAGAGACAGAGGCAGAGAGAGAGGCAGAGAGAGAGAGAGAGGCAGGGAAAGAGAGGCAGAGACAGAGAGAGGGCAGAGAGAGAGAGAGAGAGAGACAGAGAGAGCAGAGAGAGAGAGAGAGAGAGGCAGCTCAGTCACACTTAAATCCAGATTCGTCCTCACCGAGTCCCACCGCCAAGGGGGCGCCAGCAAGGAGATGCACATGCGGGGGTCCCCACGCAGTGAATAATTTTTCCCCTTGCCACCCCGAGTACCTCTTCATTTTCTTCTTCTCCTTCGCCCCCCCTTCCGCGGCCGCGGCGCGTCGCCGCGAGCGGCGCCCCCGCCTTCCGCGAGCGGCGCCGCCGCTGGCGGTGGGAGAGGGAGATTGCGAGGGGAAAAGGAGGAGGGGGGGGGGCAGGAGCGCGAGGCGGGCGCGGCGGCAAGGGCGGCCCGGCAGGGGAATGGGGGGGAGGGGGGGGGGGGGGAGGGGGGGGAGGACGGAGTGGGCTGGTGCTTCTGTAATGGTCATGTTGGTGATCATGGTCGTGGTCGCGTTCGTCGCCTTGGTCGCGCTGGCGGTGATTGTGCCGTTCGTGGTGGGCGGGCTGGTGGTGGTCGCGTCGGTGGTCGTGCTGGTGTCGGTCGTTGTGGTAGTCGCGAGAAGCGTGGTGGTCGTGGTGGTGATGATGGCGGTAAATGGTGTTGGTCGTAATCGTCGCGGTTGATGTGGTTGCGGTCGCGTCCGTTTGTGGTGATCGTGGCGGTGGTAGTTTTGGCGCTGGCGGCGGTCGCGGCGGCTGTGGCGGCGGCTGCGGGGACCTGCTGGCCTCGCGCCGGGGTGCGTTCAGCAGCATCGCTGCATTTGTCATGTTAGAGGGATTTGCTGATCTGCCGAGGTGGCCCAGCGGCCGCCTTCTTCTCGCCAAGAGGGCCGCAGCGTGGGCGACTTTCTTCTTCCCGAAGGCGACCGGCCTTTTCAGCGGCCGTGGAACGGGCGGCGCGCGTGCGATCCGCCCCGCGGGTGTCCGCCGCGCTGGCGACGCACTCGCTAAAGTGCCCCCTTGCGAGGGCGACGTGCGCGTTCGAGAGGGCGGGTGGCCTTTTCGGCGGCCGTCGCGCGGGCGGCGCGCGGGCGGCGAATGCGCGACGCGCCCCTTGTCGCGAAGGGGGGGGTCAGCGCGCCGGTCGTCTTATTGGGCCTTAACAGGCGAAGGGTGGATGGGGGATTGGTGGGGCGAGCGAGGGGCGGGGGGCAGAATGCGCGAGCGGCCGACGCAGGGGGGGCGGCGGCGGCGGAGGGGTTGAGGGGTGCGAGATGCGAAAGGGGGATGCTGAGGGCGAGGATGCAAACGCGATCGCGCGGGCGTAAACCTGGGCTCATCTGCGGACTCCGTCGGGGGGCCCCGCTGGTGAATCCAGATGCTGTCCTGCGCGATCGTGCTCCGTTCTCATCCGCGGCTTCCCTCCTCGGATCATCGGCGCGTCGTCGATGACGTCATCGATGACGTGCAAGTGGGCGCCCATGATATCTGCGCGCGCCCGGTGGATTGCGTCGCCGTGGGGGTGCGTCGAGCGACGCGCCCGCTACGTCATGCGGGCTCCTCCAGTGGTGCGTTCTCAGCAGATTGTGAGGGTGTCTCGACGGGCGTCGTTGGCCATGCCGTTCGCCTCCTCGCCCCCGCCCCGCCACCGACCTCGCCCCCGCCCGCCTCCCGCAGCCATTCTGGCGCCCAGGGCCGCCCTGGCCGCCGCGGGCGGCCGCGGGCGGCCCTGGCGGAGGAGCGCCATCGCTGCGACGATGCCGTCGCCCCGGCCGCCGCCCTCCGCCCGTTCGCGGGGGCGGCGCGGCCGCCCTGCGGGGCGCGGCCTGGCCGCGACAAGTTCGCGCCGCAGTGCGTGGGCGAGATTGGCGGGCATCCGCAGGCAGCTGGTCGCTGTCGTCGTTTTTGCCGCGGCGGTGGCGGCGACCGCAGCGACGGCGACTGCGACCCCCGACGACGACGTCTCGCGTCGACGTCGACGTCGACGGCGACCGCGACTGGCGACGACGACAACTCGCGTCGACGTCGACGACTTCGACGACGAGCGGCTGGCATCTGACGACGCCGGCGACCCCCCCGCCGACTGCGACGGCGGCGGCGATGGCGACGGCGACGACGTCGGCGACGTCGACGACGACGACGACGGCGACAACGACGACTGACGACTGATGTCGGCTGGCGTCGGCGAGTGCGACGACGGTGATGATGATGGCGACGCCGATGACGTTGCCACCGCCGACGATCGCAACGGCGACGATGCCGATGGCGAGGTCGACGGTGACGACGACAACGACGTCGACGACGACAACGACGTCGACGTCGACGGGCGACGGGCGTCGACGACCGACGACAACCGCGACGGCGGCGGCGGTTGCGGCGACGACGACGGCGACGGCAACGACTGCGACCTCGACGACCACGACGACTTGCGAACGACGGTGGCAGCGGCCCCAGGCCATCGCCGCGTTAGAAGCGATCTCGGCCAACCTGTCATTCGCGGAGGCGGCCGCCGCGAAACCTTCAAGGAGCTCGCGGCCGACGTCGAGAATGTCGGGCCACTCGGCGAGGAGGGCGTCGAATCCTGGGCCGAGAAGCATGGCTGAATGTCCCCGGGGCCTTCAATTCCCACCTCGCCGTCGCCCAGCGTCGTCGCCGATCGTCGTCGGTCGCCGCCGTCGGCCGCCGCTGGAGGCCGACGGCGGCGACGACGACGGCGTCGACGGCGACGACGACGGCGACGGCGACATCGACGACCTCGATTCACGACCATCAAGACGTTGGACACGACTACGATGAGCACGCGTTGACCGACGACGGTTGGCCATGGCGGCGCCGACAACGACGGGCAGGTGGCGATCGAGGACAGGCGATCGACGACAACGAGGGCGAACGACGGCGGCGGAGGCCGACGCAGGACGGCCCGCGGTTGACCACGACGACGACGACGACGACGGCGACGGCGACGGCGGCGACGGCAATTGGCAACGACGACCGACAACGACGATCGACGACGTCGACGATCGGCGACGTCGCGTCAGTCGTCTCGTCTCGCCCGCGTCAGGCTGCGCAGCACGTGCCGCCGCGTGCGCGACGCGCTCAGGAAGGGGCGAGCCGACGGCGAGGTCCCGCGGTGGATGGCGACCTTGCGCCAGCGACAGAACGGGAGTTTGGCGACGCAGATGCAGTTGGGCCGACGGCTTCGCCGTGCGCGAGCTCGAGCCCGCCTGCTGCAGTTGCGGGAAAGGTGACGCACGGCGCCGCGCAGGGCATGGCGTGCAGGGGGGTCGAGGGAAAGAGGCGCATGGGCGGGGCGACTGACATTTGCGCCCCGCCGAATGCCAGGAGCCACCATTTCGCGAGGGCGCGGTGGCCAGACGGCTATTCGACAGAACTCTCCACGCTCACGGCCAGCGCGTGGAATGGCAGGAAGGAGTCGGCAGGGCCCGCGAGGAACAAGCTCTACGACGAGAAGTACGCCGATCACGGCAGAGTGGTGGCCGAGCGGAAGCTACTGGACAGCGACAATCCAGGCGTGGCCATCAAAGTGAATGGCTCCCAGAAGGTCCAGCTGAGCTTCAAACTTGCGCCCCAGCCCGAGGCGGGGGAGCTCGCGGTCGCGTGGGCCAAGAGCATCGCCGCAGGCTCGACCCAGACAGTGAGCTCACGCCGAGGAAGGAGAAGTTGGAGGCGTCGTTCGGCTTGTCGCAG
Source organism: Prorocentrum cordatum (assembly GCA_963575745.1). Classification (NCBI taxonomy): domain Eukaryota; class Dinophyceae; order Prorocentrales; family Prorocentraceae; genus Prorocentrum; species Prorocentrum cordatum. Next base: position 177,321 of record CAUYUJ010017287.1, read on the forward strand.
AGCAGGGGGCGCCCAGCTGGCGGGGGGGCTGTGGTCGGCGGCGGCGAGGAGAATAAGCGCGCGAAGTCGCGCCCACCAGCGGCGGGCGATGCGGCCGACGCAGAGGGGGATGAGGATGCAGATGCCAGCGGCGCCGCCGATGCGCGCGAGGCCAGCGAGTCCAACGATGGCGGCGACGAGGAGAACACAGAGAGTGAAACAAAGGAGGTCGACGAGGTCGACTGCGACAGAGACGGCGGCGTAACCGTGAGGAAGCCAGCAGCGATCATCGCGAAAGTGGAGATGAAGAAGCCCGCTGCGCAGAGTATGGCGCCAGCCGCGCCGCGATGCTGCTGCGATCCCTCAGCAGCTGAGCGCGCCTCCGTCGACCGCCATTATGTCGACCTTTCGGCATTATTTACCCATGTAGCTGCGAGCTCCGACGAGCGCGCTGATGCGCTCGGCCTCGACGCCGGCAACGGCGGTGATGACGCATGGCGACGCGCGGCTGCCGCTGTCTACTGACAGTAAGGAATCGACGACGACGACGGCGATTGCGACGCCGACGACGACGCCGATCGACGACGACGGCGACCGCGACGGCGACCGCGGCCGATGCCACGACCGCGACGATGTCCACGACCGCGACGGCGACGCCGATCGCAACCGCGACAACGACCGCGACGATCAATGCAAGGCCAGTCAGCTGCTTCACAGCACTGTAGCCGCCGCGCTGCCACGGCGCAGCGGTGTAGCGGCCGCGTTCGCCCTGCAGCGGCGCTACTTACTTATTGGCTCGATTCGAGAGCAACGGCCATGTGCCGTCCACGTCATCGTCATCCTCCTCCATCCCCCTTCTCCTTGTGTGCCTCGCCTTCCTCCTCACCCCCCCCGCTCTCCTCTTCGCGCCCTCCATCTCCCGTGCCCCCCTCATCTCCCATTGCGCGCCGCCCTTTGCGTCGTCGTCAGTCCTCTTCCTCCTCATCCGTGCCCTCTGCTTCCTCGTCCTCCGCATCCCCTTCGTCCTCCTTCTCCTCCTCCTCCTCCTCCTCCTCCTCCCCCTCGGTTCCTTCTCCTCGTCAACGTCGACGTCGCGCTCCGTTATCGGTCGCCCGCGCGTCGACGCAGGCTCGCAGGCGCGCGGGGGCGGTGGCGTCGATGGCGGGCGCCGATGTGATTGTTGTGACATACGCGCGTAGTTACCAGTCGAGAGGGCGCGTTTTCGACTGGTAACTTGTCGCGTCAGACACTGGCCGACGCATCGACGCCCGTCGTCGATGCCGCATCGATGACGCATCGATGACATCGCTGGTATGTGGGGCTGGATGCGGCGCGCGTGGGGGCAGATGGATTCTGAGGGGTGCGTGCGCGGTGGGACCGTGTGATCGATGCTAATTGCGGATGGGTTGGGGTGGGCTCGACACGGAATTGCGCGGGGCAGAAGGAACGTGCCCTCGGCGCCATCATCATTGCGGCCGCCCTCATCCAGTGGGATCTAGGAGGAAGAAAGGGAGAGAGGAGGATGCAAGCCGAACGACTTCACATTCGGGCGGGCTTCCAGTCGACCGAGTTTTCATCCGAACGAGTTGTGGTGTCGGGGGGCCACCAGCTGTGGCCCAGGCGTGCGACCGGTATTCGACCGAACGAATGCAAACGGATTGGATTAAAGTCCGAACGAGCTTTCACCCCGAACGAGTTTTTATCCGAACGAGTGTCCCCGGCGGCGATTGGGCATTGACCGAGCAAAATTAAACCGAGCGGAACTTAACCCGACCGAACTTATACCCGACCGAACTTATACCGATCGAATTTAAACCCGAGCGAATTTCAATCCGAACGAAAACAAACCGAGTGAACGAATATTATACCCGAGTGAAATTAAACGAGCGAAATCATACGAATGAATTTCAACGAGCGAAATTAATTTCGAGCGAAACAACGGCGAGTCCTCCCCATGGGGTCACGAGATCTGTGAGGGGTTTGCCGAAATGAGTGCGGCGGGCGCATGCGAACGCAGCCGCTGGGGCCTTCGGAGGAGCTCCCAACGGGGCCACGAAACGTGTGAGGGGTGTGCCGCATTGGGTGCGGGTGGCACATGCGAACGCAGCCATTGCAGCCTTTGGTGGAGCTCCCCTGGGGCCACGGCGCTTATGAGAAATGTGCCGCAATTGGGGCGGCGGGCGCATGCGAATTCAGCCATTGGGGCCTTCGGTGGAACTCCCTGTTGGGTCACGAAACGTGTGAGGTGTGTGTGTGTGTGTGTGTGTGTGTGTGTGCGCCGAAATGGGTGGCGGGGACGCATGTGGTCACAGCCGCCGCAGCCTTCGGTGGAGCTCCCCATGGGGCCACGAAGCGTGTGAAGGGTGTACCGGAACGAAGACATGCGGATGGCAGAGGCAAACATGTGAGGAGGGAGGGGGAGGAGGACGGAAAAGGGGAGGAGGGACGCGGGGCGCTGTTTCTGAATCAGCCTGGCGAACGATCCAATCATATGCAGTTGTGAGCGCCGTCATTGTATGCACCGCAATCGGAGGAACGTGTGAGGGTTGTGCCAAAATTTGCCCGGGGGGCGCATGCGAAAGCAGCCCGTGGGGCCGTCGGTGGAATTCCCGATGGGGCCGTGAAGCGTGTGAGAGGTTTGCCGAAATAGGTGCGGTGGGCGCATGCGAGCGCAGCAACTGGGGCCGTCGGTGGAACTCCCTACGGGGCCGCGAAACGTGTGATTGGTGTGCCGAAATGGGCGCGGTGGGCGCATGCGAACGCAGCCTTTGGCGCCTTCGGTGGAGCTCCTTGTGGGGCCACGAAGCGCGTGATGGGGTGTGCCAGAATGGGTGTGGGTGACGCATGCGGGCGGTGGCACCGGGGCTTTCGGTGGAGCTCATTATGGGGCCACGAAACGTGTGAGGGGTGTGCCGAAATGGATGTGGGTGACGCATGCGGGTGGTGGCACTGGGAACTTCTGTGGAGCTCCCTATGGGGTCACGAAACGGGTGAGGGGTGTGCTGGAACGGGCGTGGGTGACGCATGCGGGCGGTGGCATTGTGGCCTTCGGTGGAGCTCCCTATGGGGCCACGAAGCGGGTGAGGGGTGACGCATGCGGGCGGTGGCACTGGGGCCTTCTGTGGAGTTCCCTAGGAAGCCACGAAGCGTGTGACGTGTGAGGGGTGTGACGAAATGTGTGTGGGTGACGTATGCGGGCGGTGGCACTGGGGCCTTCGGTGGAGCTCCCTATGGGGCCTCGAAACGTTTGAGAGCTGTGCCGAAATTAGTGTAGGTGACGCCTCCGGGCGGTGGCACTGGGGCCTTCTGTGGAGCTCCCTATGGGGCCACGAAACGTGTGAGGGGTGTGCCGGAATGGGTGTGGGTGACGTATGCGGGCGGTGGCATTGTGGCCTTCGGTGGAGCTCCCTATGGGGCCACGAACTGCTGTACTGGATGGTTGAAGCGCAGGGAGGAAAGAGGAGGGGGAGGAGGAGCAGAGAGGAGGGAAGAGGGTGAGGATGAGGAGTGTGACGCGGGTCGTTGTCTCTCCAAAACGGGGACCCCACACCACAGGATGGTTGGGAAAAACGAGGACCCAGCGCCACAGGATGGTTGGGACAAATGTTCCCGTCAGCGGTCGGGTCGGCCGAGTTCTTCTCAGATGATGCCCGGGAGGCCCACCCGATTCATTGTGGCCTTGAGGCGGCAAATTCACGGCCGATGGATCAGGTCAGTCCTCGCGAGGTCTCGGTGGCACTCGAGCAATTCCTTCGGAGCCTAGCGCTGACCTGGCTGTTTTCCCGCCGCCAGCATATGTTCGCATCCACCGCTGCGGAGTCGTGCCCTGGGGCCCCGAGGAGTGGTGGATGTGGGTGTTCTGCCGCCTTCGGGGCGGGCAAATGATCATACCCACCACTCCCCGAGGTGCCCAGTCTTTAGTTGATGTTGAAAGAAGCTCTGGGAGTGCTTTTGTTCGTTTGTGTGTCTCCACCGTTGCCAACTTTCGGTTTTCGGCCAACCACAACGGACAACAACGGACATCCCGAAGCAGAACAATACGGCAGTACACAACGGACCCGACCTGAACACGCCGCGAACGATAACTCCAAAACGGGAAAAAATGTTCTCCAAACGGAAAAGCAACGCCGATTTCGAAACTGGGAAATACGCCCAAGCTTTTTTGACATCATCTACTGCTCAGCCACGATTTCCAGCGGTGGATGTGGATATATCTTGGCGGTGAAGTTTTTCTGTTCCCTGCTCCCCCGCCTTGGGCCTTGCCGCGCCCCCGTGCGGTCCTGCACAGGCGCTGCGCGACTTCTCTTGCGCCTTCTTCCGCGAAGTCATGCGTGGTAGCCCTCCGCGCAACCTGGGCGCAGCGCCCCTTGCGGGGATGCAACTCCTGGGAGGTCAATTCAGCATCCGCGCTGACGCATCTGTGGTCGAAAACCCGCTTAATCTTGCATGCTCCAGCTCAAGATATGATCCCGCCTAATCCGGCGCAGTTTGGCTTCATCTTAGGCTCAATCCTGGACTTCATCTGGCTTCGTGGCCCATTAAGATGCAGAATCGGGCGTTGTAGCCCTGGCTATTTCAGACGGAGACCTTCCAGGATTGCTTCCTAACTGCTGCGGCCCGTGCCGCGGCCCCTTCTCTACCACCACTTGCGAGCCCCACCCCGCGTTCTCGTGTCGCTGCTTCGGCTTGAGGGAAGGAGTGTTGCAGAGTGCAGCATCGGCCTTCGCCCCCCTTTGTCGGGGCTGCGGACGGCTGTGCGGCATGGGCTGACAACATCGGAACGGGTGAGTGGTATAGTAAATGGCGGGCCCCATTTTTGCGGGTGCAAGCGACGGTGGGATATTGGACAACCCCTTCAGGGTTCATTTGGCCGCAGACATCCTTCAAATTCTGAACCCCAGCCACGACACGCCACGGCGCAATTCTGCACAGTCTTTGCACAGCCCCTTCACGCTAAGGGCACTGGCATCTGCACTGCCGATGCCGATGCCCCAGAATCCTGGTCAAAGCGCGCCGCAGTAGAGGCCTCACGAGTATCGGAATCGGTATGTTTTTGTTTACCGAGAAGGGTGGATGGGAGGGTCAGGGGTCACCAACTAAGAACGCAGCGTGGCATGCCCCTCGAGCGAGCTGTCTTGCGCCATTCGTTCCGATTGGCCCGACAGTGTCGGCTTCGTTCATTTTCCTCGCATCCAGCTGCCTGCGGCACACCCTTCCACAGTAACAGCGTAGCAGCTCAGCAGGAAGACCGTTGAGTTTGATATCCGCTCCAATTCAGTGCCCTGGTTAGCTGGTGCATGTCTTTAACGTTCCCTTCTGGTCCGCAGCCTCGTTCTTCTTGTCCTTCATCCTTCCCTTTTCTTCTCCTTTCCCGTTCTCCATTTCAAAGGCATCTCGTCTTTGGTGCCACTTCGGGGCCTGCTGGGGGCACGTTCAACGCCCGTCGGGTGTCTCGGAGCTGTTTTGAGCGCGATGGTTCCACAGAGTTCTCTCGAACAGGCTCGGTTGAACCATCTTGCGGACGTCTCGGCTTGTCTTTGGGCCGTCCGGGAACCCTCTTCGGCCGTCGGTGGGTGTTCTCAGGCAGGCTTGGGCTGACTTGCGGCACTCTTTGGGTGGTCTTGAGCCGTCTGGGTGGCTTCTTGGGGCTGTCTGCGCTTTCCCGATGCGATCTGAATCCGAGCAGCCTCGGAAACAGCAAGCATTGGTTTTCCATAGGTCTCTCTTTTTGCCTCTTTGTGCCTCTGTGGGCAGACTGGGTAGATCTTGGAGCCCCTAGGGCTCGCTGGGCCGTGTCTGCACAGTCTTGGCTGTCCTGGAGCCTTCTGGAGGCCGATTGGAACGCCCGGGAGGAAACCCATGCGGAGGCGATTTTGAAAGCACGCGCGCGAGTGGGGGCGGCCGCCCCCAGGCAAACACAGAAGCCCCACCACTCTACCAACAATCATTCTATCATGCTCCAACGTGCCGAAGGCACGGTGACGGATTTTTTGATGAGCTCGAGTCAGCACGCATCGCAAAAGCGTCTGTAGCCTTCTCCTGCCTGGTGCCACAGTATGACAGCGGGCAGTTTTCGTGATAACATGCCACTTGGCCTGCCCCCATCTGAAGGGCCCTCGGCACGCCTGTGTCATCACTTTAGCAAGATTTAGTCGCTGCCCCTTGTTTAACGATGAGGTCCAGAGCTGCTTGTATGGAACGCTCGTAGGATCCATCTGAGAAGAACGAGGCTTGGCACAACGAGTGGTATGGGTTCGCCACCTTCGCGGGGCATGCATGCATTATCATAGTACCTTCTCGCAGGCGCTTCTTTTACTCTGTCACCCTTCTCTCGAAGTGATACAGCATCCTCGCCGAACATGGTAGTCGTAAGTTTGAATACCTCGTTGAGAGCTGGGGTAGCGGGGCCCATGCTTCACGCCAGCAGTTCGTTCAGAGTTTCCAAACCGATTTACTCAAGTAGCTCCACCGATCCCCGTGCACAATTGAAACGCCAGAGCTATTCTAGCTTCACGTCCCGTGGAGCTTATACACAGAGCAACACCATCCGCTGAAAGTAATTCTTTACGCTTCGCGTATCCCCACCAGCCCATCTCATAACAGCACGTCTTGCGAAGCATGCCGACAGTCGTGTTTATCAGGCGTGTGTCCCCGTGGCCCCGCATATCGCCCCTGTCCTTCCTTCGTCCCGCCTCCTTGTGCATCCTTTTTGCGGGGGGAGCGGGAGTTTGGGGGGAGCGGGAGAAAGACGAGGCGCAGGAGGAGGGAGAGAAAGCGGTGGGAGGCAAGAGGGACTTAGCGGAGACGACGACCTCAGGAATGATCGGAACATCGACGACGCACCCGACGACGACGACGATGTCGACCGCAAGGTCGGCGACGATCACAACCGCGACGACGACGACGACGACGTCGACGACGACGACGACGACGAGGAAGGCGGCGGCGACGACGACGACGACGATGACGACGACGACGTCGGCGACGACGACGACGACGAGGACGACGACGACTGGTGGGCGTCGTTGGGTGCCGTCGTTGTGTGAGTCGGAGGAGGTGGAGGGAGTGAAGGAGTTGGGAGGCAAGACAGAGGGCAGTCGTCGTCGAATCCAGCGATCTTTCCCGTCCAGTGTCGTCGTTGTTGCCATATTGGCTCACAGTATGTCAGTGTGGCTGTGAGCTTTGCTCCGCCCACGATCACGCGTGTTTCAGTATGCCAGCAACATATATGGTATATCTATTGTGTGTAGACGTGCATGTATATATAGTCAGATGTCTATTTATGTCGGTATACATACGTATACATTTATATATATATATATATACATATACATATATATATGTATACATGTATATATATAGTACGGTCGCAGTTGAGAGTCCATGGTGGGCGGGGGGGTCTGGCCCGCGGCCCAGGGCGGGGCCCGGGACTCGTGGACGGGACCCAGGGCCTCATCATCGTAGGATGCTCATCATTACCCTCATCGTTATGATGCGGGGGGAGGAGCCATCAAAGGCTACCTGAACAGTTTGTTGAATCGCTTGGACATCAGCCTGTTCTGCATGGAAGAGTTTGAGTCCTACGACGTTTCCCAACTTGTGGCTGCTTTGGCGAACGTGTCAGTACAGACGCTGCTCATGGTGGGGGATCAGCATCAGAGAGTGGAAGATTTCGGTGGCCGACGTGCCCGCTCCACCGTCAGTTCCGACAGTCCGGAAGGCGTGTTGCCTTTCGCTCCGCATGGCCTGGAAGGTGATGGCGAGGATTACACCGCGTTGGCAGTGAGCGTAGCTCCGCCCATGCAGTCCGCTCCGACAGGCAGCGTGGCCGTCCTTGAGGCCCGTCCGTGGTATGAATGGTGCTTGAAAACCGAGAATGCAGTCCTCGACGTTTGTAAGAGGTGCGGCGAGAACGTGTGCAAGTACGTGGCGTACTGTTTTGAGTTCGCCAGCACATTTGCTTCCGACGCCTCTGTAGCTCGTGATACTAAATTGCAGCACGTATTCTACGACGGCGGCCAGTGGTGGAGGAGTCCAGTGCGGGGCAGTGATGAAGTTGGCTGGCACGCTCTCTTGTTCGAATGTTTATGTCACGCCGTTGTTGCAGATTTGTGTGAGCATCGCAATCTTCAGGCGGAGGGGCAAGCCTTCCCACGACCCACGGTGCTGATCATCATGCCTCTGAGCAGGTCAGCGATCCCGCTGTGTTGCTTGATGCAAGCTATTTTCGATGACTCAGGTTTAGGCCCAGGGGTCGTGCAAGTGTCGCTCCCTTTGAATGGGAGGGGGGAGAGCGCCCCTATAGTTCACTGTGTACGGTATCGTCGCACAGTGCGTGCTCAGGACCAATACGCTGGGACGCAAAGGAACTTGAACCAAGAGTACATCAACTTGACGCGCGGGGTGATGAAGACTTGTATGTGGGTCGAGGTACAACCCTTCGGGCATCCAGGAAAGCCTTGCGAGGCTCGCCATGAGTGTGTCAACGGAAGGTCGAAGGGCGAGTTTTGCTCCGAGTACGCCGAGCGCCGGAACGACTATATCTGGAGGAACAACCTGCCGTGGGGCATGCTCGAAGAACGCTCGACTATAGAAGCGTCGTATCACGATTGCTTTGCGGTTCACCTTCTGTCTGATGCTGTTCGTCGTGTGCATTCCATCGCTAATGATGTGTGGTGGAAGCTGGGGCGGAACCAGATTCCCAACTTGCCAACTCTCGGCCAGGGACGCAGCGACTACAAATCCTTCGATGATGTCCTAGCGCAAGCTGCGGGCGCAGGCACCTCTATGGCGCAAGTCGTGCGCGCGTCTACCAGGTCGCTGCGGGATTTGGGCCATGGAGCGGCAGCCGAGCGATGGAACGCGCAGGAGATGCACGACAAGGTGAAGTGCGATGTGGACGTGATGAATTGGCTGCCTGCCTTGAGGTTCGGCCATTTGTTGCTGCCGTGCGCCACCGCAGAGGTGAGCTCCGAAGAGAGCAAAGGCGTGACGCGCCTCTGCTTTCCATTTCTTCATGCTCACGCTGGGCTGGAGGTCGAGAGCGCTATAACAGGACTTTGCAGCCTGGCGTGGTTTCTGTCTTTCGTGCTGGAGAAGGATCTCGTGTTGCATGCGCGGGTGAGCAGACAACTACATAAAATGCGGGTCATAGAGGACGATGGTGACCTGTGGTTCAACAAAGCCTGCCAGTCCGGACGCATAGCTACAGCCATCAAGGAAAAGGGCAAGAGCGTCGTCTACATGTATGTTGGCGGCGGGGCTGTGGACCACGAGCAGTCCTTTCTCTTGGGCGGCATCGTCGTTATCTGCATGCAAGAGCTGGAAGTGGGCGGCTTTGGTGTACTCAGCGGTGAGAATTGCGGGCCTCGCGTGCAACAATTCTGCAGGCCCCTTGGAGTCCGCGTTGGTGATTTGCGACGACACCGAAGCAAGTGAGTCGTCCTTTGAGCTCACTTCTGCGACGCTTTCACCCGTTGATGAGTTCCGCCAACTGACACAGGAGACGTGGGCCTCTGTCGGTAAGGTATGTGAGGTTTTCAAGGCCGATGTCGAAGCGGAGGGGCGCACTGGACTGACCGCAAGGTCTGCGCACTCCGACTTGGTACGTATCGGGTTGCTGTCTCTGGTGGAATCTTGCGAAGCAGGTGTGAAAGCTTTGCTCGACATGACCGCTTAGATGCCTAGTCTTTCTGCTGCGGGAGCTGTTGTGGTGCGTAGCAGTGATGCTCGGTGGAGGGCGCCGACGGCGGCGATTTTGAAAACGTCGACGGCGACGACGACGATCACGACCACGACGACGACGCTGACGATGATCGCTCCACGACGACGACGACAATAACGATGAGGACGGCGACGACGACGATGACGACGCCGACGCGGAGAACGTCGATGACGTCGGCGCCGACCCGACGACGACGTCGTCCAGACATCCACGGCGACGACAACGACATCGAGGACGTGAATGGCGACGCCGACGACGCCGTCGCCACGTCGGCGACAGGAGGCGCACTCCTCGTAGCTTCGTCACTCTGCAGACCGAGCGCAACGCTCGCGCTCATATCTGTTCTTGCCTCGCTGTGGCATCGTTGCTGGAGTAGATGACATCGTGATGCATTTTGCACTCTCTCGGCCATTGGCCCCGCTTTCGCGGCAGCAGCGATCTTTCGGCCAAAGCCCGAGGACGTGCAGACACGGTTGCCACCGCGGCATATCCCAGACACGCGCCTCTGGCGAGCTGTTCTTTTCAAGAAGGCGCTTCTTGTGTAACCGAATTCGGGTGCCCTACTCCGCGCAGCACACACGTGTGTGTACATGCAAAACACATTCGCACAACGCACGCAGATATACAATGAAGAATCCACATGCACGCGCGGGCAGTGCGTGAAGCTGTCCATTCGCTGCCAAAGGTGGGAGAGATCATGCGTTTTTTTCATTGGATGCCGTTCGGCCCTCGCCAGGCCTGGAGGTCGAACGTCCGATGATCCGTCCACTGGCTGAACTGCCTTCGCCTTTGCCTGGGAAAAAAAGGTAAAAGAAGCAGGGGGAAGGCCTCCCCTAAACCTGCGGGGCTCGAGTGCCCAGGGGATTGCCTCCAGAGAGCGTGCCCCGCATCGGTTGTGTGTGGGGTGCAGCTATGGGAATCGTTTTGGCTTCTCGTGGTGTGAGTCGATGCGGCCATTCGTCCATCCTCGTGCGAGGGTTTCGGGCTTCTCATTGTGTGTCAGTCGTTCGTGTCTTTCGTGGTGTGCGTCGTTCGGACTTCTTTTCCTTGTGTGTGCGTTCGGGCCTCTCCTTCTGCGTGAGCCGTTCGGGCTCCTCAACGTGTGTTTCGGCCAGGCCTCTCGTTATGATGTGAGTCGTTTGGGCGCCTCCTTGCGTGCGAGTCGTTTTGGCTTGTCGCGTTGCGAGTCGTGTGGGTCGCTCATCCTGCTGTGAGTTGTTGGGCCGCTTTTTGTTGGGGCTCATCGAGGTGTGCGTCTTTGGGGCTTCTCGTTCTGGTGTTCGTCGTTCGGGCTCGCTTTTGCATGTGGACATAAGAGCGTTGAGCCAGCGCATCGTGCACGTCGGTGACATGGGAAATTCTAGGAACACCGTTAGGAAATCCTGGTGTCGTCATGCAGTCAAAGTCTGTGCATGACTGCGCGTAGCTGTGCTCTCCGCCCACAAGCTACCAGAGGGCGTGCCCGAACTCAGTATCCGCAGGGGAACTCTGGAAAGTTCAATCGTGCTTCGTGATAACCATGCTGATGCCAGGTGTCTTTCGAGTTCCTATCGGGTGTATGAATTGCGTTGGTTCTGGGGATGGTGCTCGTGCTGTTTTCTGGGAGTCGCGATCAGGATTTCGGGTGCACAAGAGTCTGTGACAAAGGCTAGGGTTCACTATGGTTTGGCCATCGGAGGGTCGATGGGGTTTACAATTCCCCAGCGGTTCTCCGTAGCCGCAGTCTGTGTACCGAGGATCGGTTTATATACCAGCCTTCGGCCATCCCGCCACAGTTTATCCACTGGCCTCACACTTATCGTGCCACAGTCGCTGAGTCCCCCAGGAGATCCGAAGCGTCTCCTCGAAGGCCTCCAAGATACTCCGAGAAGTCCCAAGGGCCAGCAAGAGGACCACCAGACGCTCCCAAAGGGAACGAGGTGCCCGAGAGCCTCAGGTTCTGCGGAGCCCGAACGACCCACACCAGGACGAATGGCCCGAACCCATACACTACCAGAAGCCCGAAGGACTCCCATCAGAAAGAAGGGCTCGAACGACTCACACCAGGACGAAGAGCCCGAACGACTCACACTACGAGGAGCGCGACCGACTCCCACTACGACGACAGCTCCGAAGGACACATTCCACGAGGACCCCGAACGACTCACACCAGGACGAGGGCCCCGAACACCTCACACCACGAGGAGCCCGAAGGATTCACACCCGAAGGAAGGGCCCTACTGAGTCACAGCAGGACGAAACGGTCGAACGACGCACACCACGAGGAGCCCGACGACTCACACCCCGAGGAGTCCGAACGACTCTTACCACGACGAGAGTTCCGAAAGACTCGCAACACGAGGACCCCGAACGACTCACTCCAGGACGAGGAGCCCGAACGACTCACACCACGTGGAGCCCGAACGAGTCCCACCACGACGACAGCCCAGAAAGACTCGCAACCGGAGGACCCCGAACGACTCACTCCAGCACGGGGATCCCAAACGTCCCACATCACGAAGAGCCCGACCGACTCACCCCTGAAGGAGGGGATCCGATCGACTCGCAGCAGGACGAGGCGCTCGAGCGACACACACCACGAGGAGCCCGAACGACTCACCCCACGAGGAGCTTCAACGACTCATTTGGTCGAGGACTCTGAACGACTCACAGCGCGAGGAGCCTCAGATGGGGCCAGGATTTCACTCAGGATCTCAGGAGAGCTCCACATGTACATCTCCTGCACTTTCGTGGTTGCTGGTGCCATTGTGGTTCAGAGTAATGTAGCGTGGCTGTGAGCTTAGCCCAGCCAGCAGCAGTCGCTGGTGCCTATGAGCAATTTGTCAGTGTTTGTGAGTTCTTTGTGGCCATCACTTGCGCTGTGAGCTTAGCTCCGCTCGGACGCTCTTCCGTCCAACATCCTGGAGCTTTGGGTTGGAAATGTCGGTGTGAGCTATGTCTGGGGAGTGCGAGGGCCCACCGTGGCGATGCAGAATATGCAGCATAGATTACGGCACGCGGAAGAGCAAGTATGACGTCCACATGTCTGGGCGCCAAGTCCGGCAAGTCCGCCAGCAGTCCGGTCTACGGGAGCGGAAGGGCAATATCTTGTGCCGAATGACCAACGTCAGAAGTGCTAGCTTCGTCTCGTGGCTGAAAAGCACCATCAGGCGCAGTCAGCAGGCGATTCGAAACGGCGACCGGGTCGTCGACTTCATCCCGTTCGGCGTGTCGTGCCTCGTCACTCGTGATGTACAGGCAATTCTCTGTCAGCTGCGGCGCCTCAGGACCCATGGTGCAGCCCTTTTGGCTGCTGTTGGTACTGCTTGCTTGCTCTGGACGGACGCATGGGTGCAAGCCGTGGGCATTCCCCTCACGACCGCATCCTACCGCGGCGATCTGGTGAGGAGGCTCTTGCAGACGCGCGCGGAAGATGCGCAGATAGCGAACCCCAGCATTCGCGTTTGCCGTGGGCGGTCGCTTCTCACAGGCACCCAGGCGCATGCTCGGCGCAAAGCTCGACGCCTTGCATCTTTAGTGCTTGGTGTTGCACGCCGAGCTCCAGGGGCGCACGCTCTACTGCAAGAAGGCAACGCCTCGAGCGCCATGGATGCCTTGTGCGAGTCTGGCCTGCCCATCGGGGGATACACCGCTAAATTCATGCCTGTGTTGTTGTCGCAACTGGGGATGGCGCAGTGGACGACAGTTGCGACCCGCGGTTTCGCTGGTTCTACGGGCTTGGCGGCTCTTCGCCTGCTCGTGGGTCGCAGCGTGACTTTGGCTGGGGCTGACACGGCGCTGGCGCTGCTGTCACAGAGCATCCGTGCAGATTGGGCCGGGCCGCCGCGGCTGCCCCCGTTCGAGATGCTGGACCTGGAATCGCAGCTCTGTGCGTGGCATTCTGCGGACTGCGCAGCTGCGAACAGCTGTCAGTACCGAGGCATGCGTGGGGCACTCCAGCTGGTGCAGTAAAGTGTTTTCATTGTGTCGGCTCTGTGCACGTTTTTCACTGCAGCGGCAGGGCCACAGTAGGGAGCGCAAAGTGCAGAGCATGGGCTCGTTGCCATAGCGCGCGCTTGCATCCAGTGCGCAGTTGGAACATAGCCACCCACAATAGTTGCTGTCATCGCGCTTCCTTTTGTTTACTCACCCTTCCGTTCGTCGGCATGGTCCGTGAGATTTTGGTAGAGCGCTCAGCGGGAAAATGTTATGTTATGGGCGCAGTTCGCGCCCACGCCTGAGGGATGAGGGTGGGCATGGAAGGTCATGAACGAAGGGGTCCAAGCAGCTGACGCATGGGTTTCTTCGGAACGCGTTCGTGTTTGGAGGAGATGGCGGGAGAGGTACTCTAGGGGAAGCGTCTGGGGGCCATCCAGGGAAGACATTTGGTCGCTCTCGATTGGCAGAGGCTCCAAGGACGCCGCTGGGGGCCAGACGGAGGTCCGCAGCAGCCGCGTGATGCTCTAAGAGGCTCCCAAGACAAAACACGAAATCAGCAAGGCGTGTAGGAGTGGGCAAAGTCCTTTTTCCCTGCACCTCAGGTGTGGCCGTTGCCATCCTGTCTCGTAGTATTACACAGTGTGGCTGTGAGTTGCACGTGCCTACATTGCATCGCTTCCGCGCTACCATGTACCCAGTCGGATCTCGGCAGGAGCAAGGGCTCCAGGGGGCAGCACTAATTGAAGTTCTCTTGTGTTTTGATCGTTGTCCTCCAAGCTGGCCCCGACAAGCGCCGAGGAGGCACCAAGAGGGCCCAAGAGTGTCCGACGATGGCTCTCGCGAGGCTCGACACGTTCATGGGAAGGGCTACGATATCACCCAGGGTAACAGGAGAGAGCTGCGGTCACATTCCCTGCACCGTTGTCGTTGCTGTTGCCATTTTGGTTTGTAGTGATGTCGAGTGTTTGTGAGCTTGGCTCGGGCAGAAGTCCTCGGTGGTGTCTACGAGCATTCCTCAGTGCCCGTGAGTTCTAATCGTGTATCATGTTCGCTGTGAGCTTAGCTCCGCACGGACGCTCGGTTTTCCAACGCCGCCAAGTGCCCCTTTCTTCCGAGTGTTCGCCTGAAGCTGGGGATGTCTGCACCTCCAGAAGTGCCAGAAGACGCTCCGATGTATCGAGGCGAATCGGAGGACCAGGTGATTGGGCACGCAAGCTATGTGATCGAGTTGCAGGAGACGAATCTGCAGAGGAGCCGCGAGGTGACGACAGAAATATTGAAGATTCTCGAGGCACAGATGGACACCCTGAAGGCCTCCAAGCTGCAGCTGACGACGTGTTTGACTCGCAGCGCCATGGTCAAAGCGCAGACGTCGCAGGAGATCTACATGGTCGCGGAGAACATTCGTAACATCGAGGACCAGATCTCATATCACATCGTATCATTGGCATCCTCATTATCGTGACATTCCATATCCTACATCAGGCCACATCCTCACACATGGGGGACGAGGGGAATTTGGGTGCCGTAGGGTGTCATGTCGTTGCAGTGTGAGTGACCTTCGTCGCAGATTTGGTTGTTGTTTGTAGTGCGTTACGCGTGGTTTTTAGTGCACGAATGGTTCCTGCATGCAAAGTTGGTTGGTGCATTGTTGCGAGCCGCGGGCTCGAGTCGAGCGCGTCTGCCAGATCATCGGTAGTGAGCGTAGCTCAGCCGTTGTTCACACCGCTGTTCCCATTCAATTCGCTTGGCGAGGTGGCCAATCCTCCAGCACGGTATTCGGGCCATGACCACTCAGACTTTCCTCGAGGCTGTGGAGGCGTCTTTCGACCACATTGCTGTGCAAGCGGACGGCGCGGCAGAGAAAGTTACCCTGAAGCCTGGGGTTGAGGGCTTGCATGTGTTCCTGGAAGGGTGTCGCGCTGATGGCGCGAGTAGCGGCGTGAGTGCCGAAACGGTCACAGTGGAGTCGCTGAAGCAGATTTTCGAGAGCAGGGGTTGGCCTTCGGACAAATCGTTTGTGAGGGCCGATTTGACCACGCTGCTCGAATCGCTGGGCGAAGCAGGCTCTGGCGGCGAGGACTTGGCGGAGGACATGTCCACTTTGGTGGGTGCTCTGCACTCTCGAGCGGCGGCGAAACAGTTCCCGCTCATTCGCCCGATAGACTTGCGAGCGGAGGACGAGCAGAATGCCGCCGAGGAAGCCGTGAGTCTCGTGGAGAAGCTGGATGCTGTGCAGATTCAGAGCTGTATTGATTTTCAGAAACATGAGTATTTTAAGAATAGTCCTGGGGATCCAGGGACGTCGATGGACGAGAAGCATGCTCAGTGGGCACTCAATTTTTACTACAAGCACGTGCGTGATTTTCTCGCCAAGCAGTCGCTGGACGCCAGGACATTTGCCCACCGGTTTTCCCAGTCGACGTTCATCCCGCTCATCTCTCCGCAATCCATCGGTGACAGGGAGAAGAAGGTTTTCGCCCGTGGTGCCGCGTCGGCAATGAGGCCAGAATTGTTGGAGTTGCTGGACAAGAATTTGTGGTTAGCTTGGGATGAGATGGCTGAAGTTGTCGAACTCAGTGGAGCGGACGCTCATGATATCTTCAGAGAGTTTTTGGAATAGGACTACTTTCGCATTGTGCGCGAGACGTGCGATGCGAATGCGCACCAGAATGCGGGGACTGGCTTAGGCGCGCTTGCGACGTTTCGGCCATTGGTGGACCTGGGGTTTGGAGTCTCCGCAGACGAAGCAGCGGAGCGTAAACCACTCCTCTTGAAGGCATCCGCGGCTGATCACAGTTTCGCCGTGACGGGAGTCACGGAGCAATGCAGCCAATTTGCGCAATCGCGCACGGCCAAGCAGAGAAAAATGCCACCATCGGAGCCACCAGAAAAATTTGCGGCATCTCGGTACTACACGTTATTGCGGAAAAGCGTATCGGAGGTTCGTCCTGGGGACTCTGTTCCCCGACGCGCCGAGGAGAGCGCCGCGGCCCATGGGTCCACGCAACTCTCGGAAGGGACGTCGACTTCTGCTTTGTCTGGCATCGATTTGATCCTCTCAGGGCAGGCGTTTGGTCCGACATCGTCGGCGTCCGAAGAGATATTTCGCAAATCTGCGCTGGCAATTCTCCAGTCTTCCGAGGAGGGTGGCAGGTGTCATTTTCAGGGCGTTGTAATTGCATGCGACAGTAATCCTCGTGATGTACATTACGCGGAGGGTTCTCCGCGGAAGCGGAAGGATCCGTCTTCGGAAGGGAAGGCGGCCGACGTGGTCATGGTGGACAAGACGGGGCCCATCTGCGCGTGCCTATGGGGTGACGCCGCTGAAGATATCTGCAGCATCTGGCGCGCTGTACAGGAGCGTCGCCATCGGGGCGACGCTGCTCCGTGCGTCGTAGACCTGTCCAAGGTTCGCATCCAGGGAGCGGGGAAGAACAATTTGAATGGGGAGTTGCTGACGCGGATTCGTATGTTGACGTCCATCGAAGCTGTTGGCGGGGAGCCGGGCACGACAGTGCAGGTTCTGTCTGCTCCGACGTCAGAGAATCTCATCCAGATGAGGTATGCGGTTCCTCCTTCGGATTGTTGCGTTTCCGTCTTTCGTTCGCCCCGCAACAAATTAAACCCTCCATTCCGGTTGTCGGTCAAAGGTAAAGTGATGGATCTGCAATCGTTGGAGATGTCGCAAGGGGGGATCGCGAAACGGATATTCGATATAGTGGGCAACAGTGGTCTGCTTTCACTTGCTGCGCCGTGAAGCACAATGCGGAGTCCCAGGCGTTGCGGAACTTCCAGGGCGTCGCGGTCTACTACGGCGCAGGCCGCGCGGCCATTGGAAATTCCAAGGGCATGCTTTATCTTTTGAAGGATGCGATGATAATCCCTATCGGCCAGCCTGCTATGTTGGGCACCGCGAAAAACGAGCAGCTTACTATTCAGTGACATGGGGGTATCCTGCAGTGGGCTCAGGTGGTGTATGATGTTTCTTCCAGTAGTGGTGATGTGAATATGTACCACGGAGGATCTGACGCGTCTATATGTGACTACTACTTTTTTACAGAGAGGTTGGACATTGGATGTTGCGTCAAAGGGGACCGTGGATGCTGTATACACGGCGTGGGCATCGGTACGTGGCCAATGGTGGGCATGCCTGTACTCAGATTCGGAGGCGCTTCGAGTGAGCTCCAGAACAGGACACAACATCCCTCTGGCGGGACTCGTACTGCGATCTGGCTGGACTCCGTACTTGGGATCTTTGGGTTCTGGTTACTATACTATGTGATGGTGCTGGTTACCCTCGGAAGTGATGGTGGTGGTGACTCTTCTCAGTAAAGATTCATTGGTGGGTGTAGTTTGCGGCACAGCACTGAATCAGTGCCGGGTGATATCGCTGTTCGTGGACTCCTGATCTATCTACACGCTGTCTGAGCGCCTGAGCAGTTCGGCCCGTGCAAACACATACGTGTTCCCTTCATAGTCCTGCCCGTTTGCCTCTGCCTCGTTAGAATCGTTTGAGTCAGTCTGTGAGATTTCTCCTTTCTCGGGCTCTGCTTCTCTCGTCCTTCCTGGCGTGAGTCCTTCAGGTACCTCCTTGTGTGTCAGTCGTTCGGGCTCTTCGTGGTGTGAATCGTTCGGGCTCGTCGTCCTGCTGTGCGTCGTTCGGGTCCCTCCTTGTGTGTGAGTCGTTCGGGGTCCTCGTGGTGTGGGTCGTTCGGGCTCCTCGTCCTGGTGTGAATCGGTCGGGCGCCTCCTTGCGTGTGGGTTGTTCGGGCTCCATGAGATGTGAATCGTTCGGACCCGTCGTTCTGGTGTGAGTCGTTGGGGCCCGTCCTGGTGGGTGAGTCGTTCGGGCTTCTCGTGGTGTGAGTCGTGGGTGCCTGTTGTCTTTATGTGGGGCGTTCGGGCCTTTCCTTCTGGTGAAAGTCGTTCGGGCTCTTCCCTTCACTGCCCTGGCGTTGTCTTGGTGTTGGAGCCGGTTCCTGTTATCTCGTCTTCGCTGGTTCTTCCGATGTAACCTGTGCTGTTTCCGTCCTCCCTCTGTCCCCGCCATCTTATCCACGTAGTGGAGAGCGGAAGAAAAGAACTGACTAACTCAATCGGACGAGCTCAAGGCTCGAACCATCCTCCAGTCCGCGTTGCTTCCGCCGCCCGCACGGGGCTCTCCTTTTTCGGGCCTGGGGGTGGAGGAAATGTTCAAGAGGCGTGGTGAGTATGTTTGCGTGTGTGCGCTTGTGTGTGTGTGTTGGTGTGTGAGCGTGCGTCTAAGAATATCAGCGGGGGAAGCGCCCTTGTCTCCCGCCATCCAATCCACCTCTCTCCGCTCCCTTCGCCCATGCCTCACCCCTCCTCCCAGGAGCGCGGAAGAAACCAACTCGCCAGCTCGATCATCCGGGCTCGGGGCCCGAAAGATTTTCGATTCCGTTTGACCCAGGGCGCTCCCCCTCGATACCCTGGCGTAAATGCAGAGGAAATGGTGCCCGTGCGTGGGTGAGTGTAACATCAACGATGCCTTTCTTTCCCGCTCTCTCATCCCGCCCGCCCCTTGCCCTCCTGTCGGTTCCCCCTCTACGCTGGAGAGCGAAGAGAAGGGCCCCGTCGAGCCCAGGGCTCGAGCAATCCTGCAGTTTTCGCGTGGCCCCGCCACGGCGCTATGCTCACCATGAAAGGTCGGCGTAGCGGTCGTCAGTACTCGCGTGCAGATGACTGACTTTGTCACGATGGTGCAGGTGGACATCTTCGTGGTGTTGTTCGTCCGCGAGGCTCGTGCAGGTTCGCGCCCTCACGGCGGTTCTTGTCCTGTCCCACGTGCAGGTGAACATCCCCACGATGGTTTTCGTCGTCCTCCTGAGCTGATGCGGCGCAACTTGCGCCAGGAGTACCTCGGCGCGCACGCGCATATATACGCACTCACACACACGCACGCAGGTATACACGCACGCAATCAAATTTTGGAGAGGATCGAACCTTTCAGACACGCAGGTCTGTAACTCGCCGTGCCTCTTGCTCCCTCCTCCCATCCGCCCTCCACGCGCGCTCGCGCGCGCACGTTGCGCACGCGCGCGCACTCCTCTCTCTCTCTCTCTCTCTCTCTCTGCGCACGCACGCACGCACGCACGCACGCGCGCACGTATACACACACCTAATTTTTGCCATTATCGATCCTCCCCGCGGTGATTTCGCGAGCGGATCGAGCAGGATGACGCTGGAGGTACGCTTTCCTACGAGTTGCCCGCCTCCCGTTTTCCCTCGGCCTTCCCCTCATGGCGCGCGCGCAAACGCACGCGCGCGCACGTGTGCGCACCCACGCGCAACACGCATAAGCACCCAAACGAATTTGAGCGATCGCAGGCTGAATAATAGCAGCCGCCGCTCTGGCACGGTACTGCTTGGAGCGAGCTTGCAGGCCGCCAGGCCGCGTCTCTCCTTCCGTGCCCGCGCTTCTGGTGATGGCAACTCCCTCGCCGCAGCGCCCTCCTCATCCA
The DNA here is from genome assembly GCA_963575745.1 of Prorocentrum cordatum. Classification (NCBI taxonomy): domain Eukaryota; class Dinophyceae; order Prorocentrales; family Prorocentraceae; genus Prorocentrum; species Prorocentrum cordatum. Next base: position 197,427 of record CAUYUJ010017287.1, read on the forward strand.
CGCTTCTTATCATAGTGACTCCTCCTTTCCCTCCCCGTAGAATTAACGCGTGAAGCTGGCCGCTGCATTGCTGCAGAAGGGCCGCACACGCTGCGCTTGCCATCTTCTCGCTCCCTTCCCCTCTCGATCTGGTTCGACCCGTGGGCGATCCGTGCAGGGGGGGATTGGCGCGGGGACGCGCGCCGACAAGTGGCCAACGCATGCGCCACCTCGAGGAAACGACCGCCCTCCGCGATCACCCCCCTTCCCACCTCGCCCCCCGCATGTCGCTCGTGCAGCAGCGCGTGCCCGAGGACGCAGTGCGAGATTGCGACTCTATGCTTTGGAAAGTGCCCTCATCTTCTCCGCTCTCCCCTCGCGGCCAGCCCATCTCACAGCAGGAGGATGGGGGTGCCCTGGCAAAGCGAGCAAGGACAGACGAGGAAGTCGCACGAGAGAAGCACGAGGTCTACGGAGAATTGGCGCCCGTCTGCGTAGTGCTCGAGATTGTCTGGCGTGTTCTGGTGTATTCGAGGGTTATGTATGTATGCATATATGTATGTATGTATGTAGGTAGGTATGTAGGTAGGTATGTATGCATGTATGTATGTATGTATGTATGTCTGTATGTACGTGTGTACATATTTGTATACATCCGTCCATCCATACATACATACATACATGCACATACATACATACGTACATACATACATCCATACATACATACATACATACATACATACACACATACATACATGCATGCATGCATGCATGCATGCGTAGGCACACACATACATACACATACATATATATATGCCCAGTAGCTCCGCTTCCCTTTTTTCCTTCTGTGAGTCGAGGGGATCGACTATACATGTTGATCCGTAGTCTTGGTGTTTGGCTCGAGCCTGTTTCGCGCGGCCTCCCGGACAGAGGCGTCCGTGTGTTCCACGACGCAGCCTCGTATCACTACTTTGAGTGGGTCGCCAAATAGGCCCGTCTGCCCCTCAACGCCCATGAGTCTGGACATTCCTGAGAGACAGATTCTGGTTCATTATCCCGACGACGGCATTCCTTACCATCATAGAGTACTGTTGGTCAGTCTCGGAAGAGCTCACTGGATCTGGTCTACCCCCGATCTCTCGGTGCGCGCGGTCGAGTTGTCAGATCGAGCGTTGGTTAACTCGATGATCCCGCTGGCGAGGGCAAGCCCGGCCCTCCAGGATTGCATGTGCACGGATTCGACAACCCGATCACCCCGAGGGACCTGGCGAGGATCAGAGCAGAGGGCCGAACGCTGGGGGACTTGGCGAGTTCAGCGAGGGACCCGACCACCCCGATGTTAGCCGCAGGTGCCGATGTAGTGTACATGTACTCTGACCCGTCATGTTTGTTCTTCGCGGAGGAGGTTAACGACCGCCACTTGGGCAATCGAGCTGAGGCCATGGTCATGGGCTCGAAGGCGCTCGTGCGGCGCGGTCTGGAGTGGGCGACGGCGGAGCGAGTCTCCGTGGACAACAAGCTACGCTGGGTGCTGGGGAAGTTGGGAGGCGAGAGCCTCGATTCGATATTGCTGTCTCGTATGCTGGGCCCGAACGCCCAGACGAGTACGGCTCCGCTGAGTGAGGTCGTCACGTTGCTGAAGCAGTCGATGCAGGCCGCGGGCGCCCCGAGCGAGCGAGGCCAGTCATTCCTGGAGTTCGCCGTGATTGTGGCGGCGTCTGGTCAGGAGTTTGACGCGTATGCAACTTTCTGGGAGTGCGCTTATCGTCAGGACGGCGTCCAGGCGATTCCTGTGATGCACCGTCACTTGCTGATGTTCCTGCACATGATGGTGAGTTATGATAAGTTGAAGTTGTGTAACTTGGCGGCGGCGGAGTTCGCGGCACGCCGTGTGCTGATGATCCATAGGGCGGTGCAGCTTGATCCTCGGAACCCTCGTCTTGAGAACCTCAGTTCGTGTGTGCTCCACGCTCTGGGCAATGATGGTGGTGTGGTCGCCGCGCAGTTCGATATGGAGATGGCTGGGATGCGCAGGACTCAGGCACAGATCATGGAGAGCGATCGTTTGTTGAGGGAGGGGCTGAGAGACTCGAAGCGCCAGAAGACTAACAACAAGGACAAGAGGGCGAATGGTCCCTAGGACGAAAAAGCACGCTCCTCTCGAATGCTATCACGCCGTGTGGTCTTTGTGCATGGTGCGCATGATGTGCGTATGTTTGTGCTAGATAGCGTTGAGACATATGGGCAGTTCCTTTCGAGTCTCGTCTCTCAAATTCCGACCACGAGGGATGGGAGCGCCGTCTAAATCTAGGCATGGGTAAATACTGCACGTGTGGACATGTGTCGATACATAAACATATGTCGAGCTATGTCGAGCTATAAACATTTGTGCAGTGAGCTTTGCTTGGCACAGACGTTCCACTCGACCTCACTCGATCCGAGGATCATTACGTTCCTATCAGGAAAGTGCTGTGCGATGGTATTTTGTGCAGGCGGTGTCGAGCACATGGTGGGCATTCTATTCTCCCGAATGGCTACATCTTCCGCTGGTTCAGCCCTTTGTGGGAAAGCCTATACATGACTAACCGGAATCCGCTTCTGAACTCGTGGGTTCCCGCGGACGGCTATGAGTACCGTGATCCAGCCGACGATGCACGCTCCCGTGGCAATGTTGCGCGTGACCATTATGGGGCTTGCTTGGTTCCTCGGAGCAGGTGGGCGGAGGTGGCTGCTATCATGGGCATCGAGCCACCTGACGGACTGGAGTCTGCATCGGATGTCACGGTGGACATGGCAGTGGACCCTATGACGGATCACGTAACCGCCTCTGCGCTGAAAGAGGCTCTGGGTCCAATGTGTGAGCAAGCGGACGCGGACGACTCGCACCTCTGATCGCTCCACCTCAATATCAGTCAGGGCTATGGGTAGCTTCGCGTGCAGTTTTTTGTGCGCGTGTCCCAGAGACGCGCGCTTCGATGCTACATTGTTGCCTGGTCTCATGAGTCATGTGCGGGGTGCCGCAGCTTCTTTTGATTAGGCAGAGCTGGACTATGTCCGACCGTATCAATCGGCAAGCTTGATCCATTTAGTATCTCGTGCCGCGTGCGCACTGCAGGACTAGCGGGGAAAGATCGCTGGGTCGTCGACGCCGTCGTCCATAGAAGTGTCGTCGTTGAAGTCCTCGTTGTCATCGTGAGCATGGATATTGTCGTCGTCGTCGACGTCGCCGCCAGCCTCAGTCAGTTGTTTCGGTGCTCGTGGTGTTAGTCGTTGGGGCCCTTCGTCATTCGTGGTAAGAGTAGGTCGGGTCCCTCCTTGGGCGTGGGTGGTTCGGGGTTCCCTTGTGTGACTCTTTAGGGTGCCTCAGTATGTGTGAGTCGGTCGGGCTTCGTGGTATGAGTCCCTTCCTTGAGTTTGAGTCGGTCGGCCCCCTCTTCCTCGTGTAACTCGTTCGGGCTTCCCGTGGTGTGAGTAGTTGGGGGCCCGCGTCGTGTGGTGACTCGTTCGGGCTCCTCGTGGTCTGAGTGCTTCGGGCGCCTCGTCCTGGTGAGAGTCGTTCGAGCCCCTCCTTGTGGTGTGAGTCGTTCGGGCTCTTCGTGGTGTGACTCGTTCGAGCTCCTCGTCCTGGTGTGCATCGTTCGGGCTTTTCGTGAAGCCTCTTGGAGACCTTTTGGAGCCTCTTGGGGCCTTTGGGGGGTCTCTTGGGGGTCTCTTGGGGGCCTGTTGGGGGCTTCTTTGGGTCTCTTGGCGCATCTTGGGGGCTCTTGGGGGCCTCCGGGGAGCCGCTTTGAGTTTCTTGGGGGCCTCTTGGGGGCCTCTCGGAGACCTCTTGGGAGCTTCCTGGGAGTCTCTTGGGGCCAGGTCGAACGCGCGAACACTATGAGTTCTGGATTCCTGAGATCTGTTCGAGGGGACCGATCTGAGAGGCGGTTTCTCTGGCTGCTCATTTTTCACCTCTCCTGTCTACGTTGTCGCCTGGCGCTCGCGCCCGACATAATGAGCGAACCTGCTTTAGAGATGCAGCCGAAAACTGCGAACCTCAGCAGAGTGGTGCCTTGAGCTGCGTGCACTGGACATTTCTCGTCCGCTGATTCCAGGGAGTGGTGATCAGAGACGGAGATCGCAAGGATGTGCGAGAGAGGCTTGTGTCCAGAGGAACTGTGCCATAACCGTGTCCAAGGCATTGCGATTCCCTGCCCGTTGTCCGTAACCGTTGTGGCTCATCAGCGGTAGGAGATCATTTCTGCATCCGTTCCCCAGGAATCTCCTTGGTTCTGTGAGTTGTCTATGCCTACTACTTTTGCAGTGAGCTTAGCTCGGCGTAGACGTACTCACTCGACCTCGCGCGCGATGGCTACTCGTAGTGGCGAGGATCTGCGGAGTGATTGGGATCGTGCTTTCCGTCGTGCACGCCGCGGCTCCCCTCTGCGCAGCCGCTCCGATGATCGCACGCGCTCCCGGGACGAGAAACCCCACGTAGATGACGTGCTGGCTCATGAACTACACTTACGGAAAGAGGATCCTAACCCCTGGAGTTTCTGGGAGTGGCGCTCGAAGACTGGGCGTTCGAAAACAGCTGGCGCATCCCGTAGCTCTGCGTGTGCTGGCGCAGAGAGCTCTTCTCCGCGGAGGGGCCGATCCGCCAGCATACCGCGGAGAGGCATCCAGAGCAGGGCGCGCAATCGCAGCCGCAGCAAGAGCATCCCGAGGGCACGTGGATATCCGTTGGCGGGTCGGCCGCGTTGCAGGACGCATGCGATGTACCCAGACAAGCCCCATGAGCGCCTCAGGAACACCAAGAGCGTGTCGAGGCGTGAGCAAGAAGCTCGGACACTCCCCCAGCAACAGGCTCTTGACGAAATGTCCGAGGTTTCCACCGATCGGGCGGATGACGTGGATGACGCGCAGGTCCGCGGAGATAGCAGCTCGGCTCCCGCATCTGGTCCTGCACCTACGAGGGAAGCGAGCCACGCGTTTCTGGACGCTCGTATGACTTTGTTGGAGGAACACGTACGGCAGTGGGCTGTGGTAGTATACGCACTGTATTGCACAACGGCAGAATGTATTATTTTCCATTATGATTCTGGGTAGAGCGAGTTGGGACATGGGATGTTGCTTCACTTTCACATCCGTTGGCCAGTTCTTCGATGCAGGTTTCTATAATCTATACTGGTGCTGCTTAGTCTGCTGAGGTGATGCTGCTGATTATTGTACTCGCCTTTTTGGCTTCTGACTCTTTGGGATTGCTAGGTTTTTTCGGGTGTGCGGCGCTGGGCTGCCATGGTGCATGCTCTCACGTCCAGTCCTGGGGTTACCTTATGATTCACCGCTGCATCAGTACTGGGTGATGTCGTTACCTTGCCGCACTGGGAGATAGGCAGCATTCTCGGCGGGGGGCCTGAACGACTCATACAAGGAAGAACCCGAACGACTCGCCCCAGGGCGAGGAGCCCCAATTACTCACACTACCTGAAGTCTGGGCCAGCACGTGCACTCTCTGAGTTCCGTGAGTCTACAGACCTGGTGAAGGATACTGTTCTGGGAGGCGAGTTTCTCCTTTTGTTTCTCTTCTGCCTCTCCCTCCGAACCTGGCGCCTGCCGCCGCGCCCGACTTCATGGGCGAGCCTGATCTGTTTAGTATTTCGTGCCGCGTGCGCCCTGCAGGACACGTCGGGAAAGATAGCTGGGTCGTCGACGCCGTCGTCCATGGAATTGTCGTGTCCGAAGTCATCGTTGTCGTCGTAAGCGTGGATCTTGTCGTCGTCGTCGACGTCGCCGCCAGCATCTGTGAGTCGTTGTGACCTCTCGTCCTTCGTGGTATGAGTCTTTGGGGCCCTTCCTTGTGCGTGAGTGGTTCGGGCTTTCCTTGGGTTGGTCGTTGGGGCCTCTCGTTGTGGAGTGAGTCGTTGAGACTGGTCCTTGTGTTACAGCAATCCTCAGAAACATGATGCGTAATCTCCAAGCACTAGTAAGCATGATGCCAACCGAGCTGCTGCCCCAAGCCCTCCCCCCTGCACTGCCCTGGGTGCCTCTGCCGCGGCCGATTTCACGTTGACGTTGCTCTGTGCTGTGCGGAGGTCTGTCGAGAAGAACCAGGGACATTCGAACTGCGTGGTGTGCATCGTTGGGGCCCTTCGTCCTTCCTGGTAAGAGTCCTTCGGGCTCCTTCTTGTGTGTGAGTCGTTGAGGCTCTTCGTGATGTGAGTCGTTCGGGCCCTTCGTCCTGATGTGCGTCGTTCGGGCTCCTCCTTGTGTGTGCATAGTTCCGTCTCCTCGTGGCGCGCGTCGTTGGAGCCCCTCGTCTTTCGTTTGTGTGGGAGTCGTGATGGATCCTCGTGGTGTGAGTGGTTGGGCCCTTTGTCCTGGTGTGAGTCGTTCAGGCTCCGCCTGGTGTGCGAATAGGTTCAGCTCCTCGCTGTGTGAGTCGTTCGGGCTCCTGGCCCTGGTGTGAGTCGCTTTGACGCCTCCTTGCGTGTGAGTTGTCCGGGCTGCTCGAGGTGTGAGTCGTTCGGGGTCTCTCGTCCTGGTGGAGTCGTTCGGGCTGTGATCTTGGGGCGAGTCGTTCGGGCCCCTCCCAGTATGTGAGTTGTTGGGGCTCTTTGCGGTATGAATCGTGGGGGCCTTTCGTTCTGGTATGAGTCGTTAAGGCGTCTCCTTGTATGTGTGTTGTGGAGCGCTGTATTTGCGCGTCGTGAACGTTGCTGTGATGGCAAGGTTTTTGCAACCCCGCTAGTTTTCCCCAAGGGTCGCCATGCAGACGAGATTTGCGCGAGAAGCAGCGTCTCTCTGCTCGCCCTCTACAAGCATGTAGAGGCGCATGCCCAAACCACCCTCCACAGGTGACTCCGTGTGTTGGAATGTAAATGCGTGGTAACCGCGTGGTAGGTGGAGGTGATGAGCATAGCTCTCCTAGTCGTACTGAATGCATTCTGAACACTATGCGTTATGTCCATTTACTGGCGCGCATGATGCCAATTGAGCTGCTGGCCTGGCCCCCCCCCTTTCCCCCGCTGCAAGGCTTCACGCTGTTGTCCTATTTCTGTCGGTTCGTGTTATCCCGGCTTTGCTTCCTCGTGGGAGTCGACACTAGGGACTGGGCTCCAGAGGGGAGTCTGCTAACAGTTAGGGTCCAGAAGGATTTTGCGGTCTGAGGGTAGAAGGCGTTACGATTCAGTCGCGGTTTGCCGTAGACATTGTGGTGCAAGTCAGGTTGGCCCAAGCTAGTCCCGAGCAGTGCCCATCCATCTGCGTGAGGCTCTATTGTGAGCTCCGCGTATCACTTGTGCAGTGAGTTTAGCTCCGCACGGACGCTACTCTTCCGAATACCTGAGGGCGTGCAGCAGAGTTCACAATGATGCCAGTCGTGGACTTACGTGAGGTTTACGCGCCCTTGCCCCGAGCGGTGCGATAATTGCAGGGGATGCTGATGGAGACGATTGCTACAGCTGGAGACGGTGCGTGCGCCATTCATTCTGTGTGGGCCGAGTGGGAGAGGGGTGAGCTGGTCAAGCGCGACGCTCGCTCGTTTCTCCGCGAAGCATCCGGTCCTTCCGCTGACATTTTCAAATCCAGGCTGTCGTCCGAGGAGCTGCTGGGCGACATGGAATGGCCGCTGCCGAGAACTACGCAAACTCATGCGAGGCTGGCGGCTATCCAGGGTATGGCAACAACGGCCTGAACTTGTTCGACAGAGTGGCAACCCGCCTCCACGAAATATATTCCCAGAAGTACGCAGAGAAATACGGGGAGGCGAAGTTCATCCCGCAGGCAGTGCAGGGTGCGGTGCAACAGGTAGAAGGGGCTGCAGATTCCCTCGGTCAAGCCAAACTGGCCTCGCCTCCAGAGCCAGGACGACGGGTGCAGGATTTCATCTCAGCGTTGAGTCCGTCATATATCGTCGCTGAACGGAGCACCAGAGCCCAGTCGAACATCTCGGAGAATTACAAGTCCGTTTTTGCCAGGTTCGGCGATGTCGACATCCAGAGTGGGACGGACCTGACGAATCAGCATACCGCCTGGTACTTGGGCATGGCGTTTCCGTTCACGCTGCCGCGTGCTGTTGGCGGTTACGACGTCCCGCACCAACCTCGTTGGCGTCGACCAGAGACGAAAGATCTCCCAACTCCACGTGGGCTTCTGCACAGGTGGCTCGAGCCGTCAGTGGGCGTAGCCAAGCGGAAGTGACCGAACGCGCATGTTGCCATGGGGCCAGCGACCACAGTGAGGTTGTTCGATCTCACGCGCGGCTTGCCGCAGCGGATAGAAGGCCAGTTCCGAGGTATGCAGGTGTCTTCTGCCACTCATGGGTTCTGGTCAGGAAAGCGAGGCCGGACGTGGTGGTCATCGAAGGCTTGCCCATGCCCAGCGTACACAAAAGTTGTACGTACAACGCTCAGTATTGCAGTTTATTTGTTTGTCCCTGGACGCTCTATGGAGGATGCGTGACTGTGCCTCACCTGAGCATGTTGGGGATGGAGTGAACGGTACTGCGGCATTGGCAGGAGGCCCAGCACCAGACGCCCCAGGTTCGAGCTTCGTGTAGACTGACCAAGAAGACAACCTCAACAGGGACGCCATCGACGTTGGACAGCGTTTCCTGGGAGACCGCCTGGGACGAGTACGTGCGCGGGAACGTGGTCAGCTAGGCAGCTGCGAAACTCATCCAGAGTTTCCTGCTGAATACGATGAGGTCGTCTGGCAAGGCGGCAGATGATCAGAGCGAGGCAGATGCGTCGGAAGAAGAGCAAGATATGCCTCCGCTGAGCCTCCCTGGTGGTAAGATTCAATTACTGCTCCAATCGGCTAAAGAAGAGGTCAGCCTCGGCGAGAAGTGGACCGCCTCGGCGAAAGCGAATGTGAAAGCTTCGGAGAACAGCCGAAGGAAGAAAAGTGCCCGACTGCACGAGTATGAACAAAGCCACCGCATCGGAGAGCGCGTGTGGAAGACAGAACCCTCAGGCGTCGAGGCTGGCGACCGTGCCTGTCCGGGACATATCATCGAAGATGCGTACCGGGACCACCTCGCAGCTGTATCCGCAAGTGGCACGAGCCAGAAGGCACACGATGCTCCCTTCGACGAGAAGCGAGATGCTGCTGCTTCGTTCAACCCTGCAGGGAATGGCTTCACCAGCATCGACAAAGCGTTTGCTTCCATATTGGCGAGCTCGAAGATCCCGAATGAGAAACAGCGCCAGTTTCTCGAACACTTTGCTCGACGTTTGAAGATTGAGTGGCTGGAGCAGCTGCAGGGCAACGTGAACCAGAATTCCGAGGAGCCTCTGCTGGACGTAGGGCACGGATTTCCGGGCATCGGCAAAAGTGCTGTCATTGGCTGGATGCGGTACTTAATGGAGGAAGGTCTCGGTTGGGAGCACGGCGTTCACTCGTGTGCTTGGCGTTTGAAAATGCCATGGCGGCGCAGCTCAACGGCCACACGGTGCACCACTGGAGCGGCATCCCGGCGCGGAACGACGACGGGAATGCCACAGGCGACAGGCACAAGCAGTCCATGAAGTGCGGGGCCCGGCGCGTCATCATCATCGACGAAGTCCCGAGGGCACCGAACGAGTCACTCCATGGAGTACATCGTTGTGCGCCCTCGGCGTGGTGTGAGTCGTTCGGGGTCCTCGTGTGTGGATTCTTGGGGCTCTTCCTCCTGGTGTACGTTTCTCGGGCCCTTCGTCCTGGTGTGAGGCGTTCGAGCTCCTCCTGGTGCGACGCGCGTTGGAGTTCGTGGTCGTGTGAGTCGTTCGGGCCCCTCGTCTTGGTGTGAGTCGTTCGGGCTGCAAGTGGTGTGAGTCGTTCGGGCTCTTCGTCACATCCAACGGCGGCGTTGGGGCAAATTCTGATAAGTCTCTAGTGCGCCCCAGGGGTCTCCATGTTTGCAATACCTGTCGAGGCAATGAGCATAGCTCAGCGCACACACAAGAAGTGATATGTTCAGGTGTGAGTCGCTCGGGGTCCTCGTGTGTGGATTGGTGGGGCTCTTCCTTTTGGTGTGCGTTTTCCGGGCCCGTCGTCCTGGTGTGAGGCCTTCGAGCCCTTCCTGGTGCGAGTCGCGTCGGAGTTCGTCGTCGTGTGAGTCGTTCGGGCCCCTCGTCCTGGTGTGAGTCGTTCGGGCTGCATGTGGTGTGAGTCGTTCGGGCTCTTCGTCACCTCCACCGTCCATGGAGTACATCGTTGTGTGTCCTCGGCGTGGTGTGAGTCGTTCGGGGTCCTCGTGCGTGGATTCTTGGGGCCTCGCTGCAAGGACAGACCCGCCAGATCATTCCATATGCAAGCGGTGTGTGGAACGTGAGTGCTGGAAGAAGAGCCTGACCCCGCAGAGCCACGGGTGTGCTGCTTGCAAAGATGTTTTTGACGAAGGCGTGTGGGGCGCGGCTATTATGAAACATCATCGGTATGACGATAAAGACCTCGTGTGCCCGGGCTGCGCACAGCGAGGGTTCGCACCTGGCAACATTGACGAGCGCCAGTGCGAAGATTTCTTGGAGCACTTGGGCAGCCTCGCGTTCGACAAGTACGTGCTGTACAACGCGAAGAGGCGGGTGCAGGCCCGTTTGGTGCGCCTGGACTGTCAGACGAAGCTGCGGCGTGGGAAGTGTACAGCGGTGTATGAACTGAAGTACTGGTCGAAGACTGAACGCAAGAATCACGCGTCTTCAAAGGGCGCAACTTTGGTTTGCAAAGCTTGTCGTGCGCTAGGATTCAACCCGACGGATCTGGAGACGTACGCGTGCCAGAGGTGCACTTGCAGGTTCGGCGCCCGGAAGTTCAACCAAACGCTACTGAAGAATCACAAACATCGCAATCGCATGAAGCTACAGTGCAAGGAGTGCGTCGCTGACGTCGAAGAAAGAGTGCGCGACCTGCGCAAAGCGCTGCAGAAGAGCCAGCGAAAGTGCAAGTGCCATTGCCGCATTCACCAGGCCAAATGCCCGCTGACCCCCGTCTTTTTCGGAGAGAAACGCTGGCCGGGCAGCGACGGAGCGACATCCGCTGACGACCGCAAGTTCTTGGACGAGTTGCAGCCGATGCCAGACTGGGGAGAGCGAGTGGGGAGACGAGATGTTTCCTCAATGGAGTTTCTGTTCGTGGGTTCGCTGGTATTGGTTTCTGTATTCTGTACTGGTGCATGTTATTCTGCTGAGGTGATGGCGCTGGTTAGTGTACTCGCCGCTATTGCCTCGGATACAGTGGATTGGACGACTGGGGAGAGCGAGTGGGGAGACGAGATGTTTCCTCAAGTGAGTTTCTGTTCGTGGGTTCGCTGGTATTTGTTTCTGTATTCTGTATTTTTGGTGCTTGTTATTCTGCTGAGGTGATGGTGCTGGTTAGTGTACTCGCCGCTATTGCCTCCTATTCTTGGTGATTGCGGGGTTCCTTCGGGTGTCCGGCAGTGGGCGGAGATGGTGTGTAGTCTCTCGTCCAGTACTGGGAGTACTTTGTGAGACACCGCTGCATCAATAATGGGCGGGTGCGGCCGCTAGCACGGTGCAGTGGATTCGTTCGGTGCTCTCCTCCTGGTCTGAGTAGTTCGGGTCCCCCCTCCTGGACAGAGTCGTTCGGGCCCCTCCTCGATGTGTGAGTCGTTCAGCGATGGGCCCGAACGACTCACGCTAGGAAGGGCCCGAGCGACTCGCACCAGGGCGAGGGGCCCCAACGACGCACACCACCTGCATTCTGGTTGAGGACGTCGCCGTCGTGTGAGTCGACGGAGTCGGTTACGTGTAGGACTCGAGGACGACCGCCTTCTGTCTTGCCTCCCATCGCTTTCTCTCCCTCCTCCTCTTCCTCCTCTTCGGCTTCTAGTCGTAATGGTAGAAGTAGTACCAGTAGGATCAGTTGTAGTACTGGTAGTAGTATGAGCGCTGCCTTCTCCTAGTGTGACTCGTTCGGGCTCCTCGTGTTGTGAGTCGTTCGAAACCCGCGTCGAGGTGCGAGTCGTTCGGGCTCCTCGTGGTGTGAGTCGGTCGAGCGCCTCGTCCTGGTATGAGTCGTTCGGGCCCCTCCTTGCGGTGTGAGTCGTTCGGGCTCTTCGTGGTGTGAGTCGTTCGGGCCCCTCCTTGCGGTGTGAGTCGTTCGGGCTCTTCGTGGTGTGAGTCGTTCGGGCTCTCGTGGTGTGAGTCGGTCGGGCGCCTCTTCCTGGTATGAGTCGTTCGGGCCCCTCCTTGCGGTGTGAGTCGTTCGGGCTCTTCGTGGTGTGAGTCGTTCGGGCCCCTCGTCCTGGTGTGGGTCGTTCGGGCTCCTCGCGGGGCCTCTTGGGGGCTGCTTGGGGGCGTCTAGGGGCCTCTTGGGGGCCTCTTGGGGACCTCTTGGGGGTATCTTTGGGGCCTCATGGAGGCGTCGTGGTGCCTCCTGGGGACTTCTTGTGGGCCATCTGGGGACCCCTTGGGGCCATATGGTGGACCTCTGGGGGCCTTTTTGGGGGGCTTGTATGAGCGCTGCCCCTCCTCCTGGTGTGACTCGTTCGGGCTCCTCGTGGTGTGAATCGTTCGAGGCCCGCGACGTGGTGTGAGTCGTTCGGGCTCCTCGCGGTGTGACTGGGTCGGGCGCCTCGTCCTGGTGTGAGTCGTTCGAGGCCCGCGTCGTGGTCTGAGTCGTTCGGGCTCCTCGTGGTGTGAATGGGTCGGGCGCCTCGTCCTGGTATGAGTCGTTCGGGCTCCTCCTTGTGGTGTGAGTCGTTCGGGCTCTTCGTGGTGTGAGTCGTTCGGGCCCCTCCTCCTGGTGTGAGTAGTTCGGGTCCCCCCTCCTGGACAGAGTCGTTCGGGCCCCTCCTCGATGTGTGAGTCGTTCGGCGAGGGGCCCGAACGACTCACAGAAGGAAGAGCCCGAACGACTCACACCAGGGCGAGGGGCCCCAACGACGCACACCACATGCATTCTGGTCCAGGACGTCGCCGTCGTGTGAGTCGACAGAGTCGGTTACGTGTAAGACTGGTGAACGACCGCCTTCCGTCTTGCCTCCCATCGCCTTCTCCCCTCCTCCTCTTCCTCCTCTTCGGCTCCTAGTCGTCGTAGTAGAAGTAGTACCAGTTGGATCAGTTGTAGTAGTGGTAGTGGTAGTAGCAGTAGTAGTAGTAGTAGTAGTAGTAGTAGTAGTAGTAGTAGTAGTAGTAGTAGTAGTCGTAGTAGTAGTAGTAGTAGTAGTAGTAGTAGTAGTAGTAGTAGTAGTAGTAGTAGTAGTAGTAGTAGTAGTAGTAGTAGTAGTAGTAGTAGTAGTAGTAGTAGTAGTAGTAGTAGTAGTAGTAGTAGTAGTAGTAGTAGTAGTAGTAGTAGTAGTAGTAGTAGTAGTAGTAGTAGTAGTAGTAGTAGTAGTAGTAGTAGTAGTAGTTAGTAGTAGTAGTAGTAGTAGTAGTAGTAGTAGTAGTAGTAGTAGTAGTAGTAGTAGTAGTAGTAGTAGTAGTAGTAGTAGTAGTAGTAGTAGTAGTGACAGTAGTGCCAGTAAGGACAGTAGTAGCAGTAGTAGCAGTAGCAGTGTAGTCGTAGTAGTAGTAGTAGTAGTAGTAGTAGTAGGTAGCAGTATAAGTCGTCTAGTCGTTCGTCGTAGTTAGTCGTAGTAGTCGTAGTCGTATAGTAGTAGTAGTAGTAGTAGTAGTAGTAGTAGTAGTAGTAGTAGAAATTGTAGTACTAGTAGTAGGAGTAGTAGTAGTAGTAGTAGTAGTAGCAGTAGTAGTAGTAGTAGTTGTAGTAGTAGTAGTAGTATTAGTATTAGTATTAGTATCAGTATTAGTAGTAGTAGTCGTAGTAGTAGTAGTAGTAGTAGTAGTAGTAGTAGTAGTAGTAGTAGTAGTAGTAGTAATCGTAGTAGTAGTAGTAGTAGTAGTAGTAGTAGTAGTAGTAGTAGTCGTCGTAATGGTCGTAGTACTAGTAGTGGTATCTGGTCGAGGACGTCGCCGACGTGTGAGTCGACAGTGTCGGTTACGTGTAGGACTCGAGGACGACCGCCTTCTGTCTTGCCTCCCATCGCCTTCTCGCCCTCCTCCTCTTCCTCCTCTTCGGCTCCTAGTCGTAGTAGTAGAAGTAGTACCAGTAGGATCAGTTGTAGCATTGGTAGTAGTATGAGCGCTGCCTTCTCCTAGTGTGACTCGTTCGGGCCCCTCGTGTTCTGAGTCGTTCGAGGCCCGCGTCGTGGTGTGAGTCGTTCGGGCTCCTTGTGGTGTGAGTAGGTCGGGCGCCTCGTCCTGGTATGAGTCGTTCGGGCCCCTCCTTGTGGTGTGAGTCGTTCGGGCTCTTCGTGGTGTGCGTCGTTGGGGCCCCTCGTCCTGGTGTGAGTCGTTCGGGCTCCTCGTGGGGCCTCTTGGGGGCTGCTTGGGGGCGTCTTGGGGCCTCTTGGGGGCCTCTCGGGGACCTCTTGGGGGTATCTTTGGGGCCTCATGGAGGCGTCGTGGTGCCTCCTGGGGACTTTTTGTGGGCCATCTGGGGACCCCTTGGGGCCATATGGTTGACCTCTGGGGGCCTTCTTGGGAGGCTTGTATGAGCGCTGCCCCTCCTCCTGGTGTGACTCGTTCGGGCTCCTCGTGGTGTGGGTCGTTCGAGGCCCGCGACGTGGTGTGAGTCGTTCGGGCTCCTCGTGGTGTGACTGGGTCGGGCGCCTCGTCCTGGTGTGAGTCGTTCGAGGCCCGCGTCGTGGTGTGAGTCGTTCGGGCTCCTCGTGGTGTGAATGGGTCGGGCGCCTCGTCCTGGTATGAGTCGTTCGGGCTCCTCCTTGTGGTGTGAGTCGTTCGGGCTCTTCGTGGTGTGAGTCGTTCGGGCCCCTCCTCCTGGTGTGAGTAGTTCGGGTCCCCCCTCCTGGACAGAGTCGTTCGGGCCCCTCCTCGATGTGCGAGTCGTTCGGCGAGGGGCCCGACCGATTCACAGAAGGAAGAGCCCGAACGACTCACACCAGGGCGAGGGGCCCCAACGACGCACACCACATGCATTCTGGTCCAGGACGTCGCCGTCGTGTGAGTCGACAGAGTCGGTTACGTGTAAGACTGGTGAACGACCGCCTTCTGTCTTGCCTCCCATCGCCTTCTCTCCCTCCTCCCCTTCCTCCTCTTCGGCTCCTAGTCGTAGTAGTAGAAGTTGTACCAGTAGGATCAGTTGTCGTATTGGTAGTGGTAGTGGCAGTAGTAGTAGTAGTAGTAGTAGTAGTAGTAGTAGTAGTAGTAGTAGTGGTAGTAGTAGTAGTAGTGGTAGTGGTAGTAGTAGTAGTAGTAGTAGTAGTAGTAGTAGTAGTAGTAGGAGTTGTAGTAGTAGTAGTAGTAGTAGTAGTAGTAGTAGTAGTAGTAGTAGTACTAGTAGTAACAATAGTACTGGTAGTAGTAGTAGTAGTAGTAGTAGTAGTAGTAGTAGTAGTAGTAGGTGTGACAGTAGTAGCAGATAGTAGTAGTAGTTAGTAGCCAGTAGTAGTAGTAGTGGTAGTAGTAGTAGTAGTAGTAGTAATACTAGTAGTAGTAGTAGTAAATAGTAGTAGTTTAGTTAGTAGTAAGTAGTAGACTAGTAGTAGTAGTAGTAGTAGTAGGAGTAGTAGTAGTGTAGTAGTAGTTAGTGTAGTGTAGTGTTAGTGGTAGTAGTAGTAGTAGTAGTAGAGTAGTAGTTAGTAGTTAAGTAGTTCGTAGCTTCGATAGTCGTGGAGTTACCACAGTAGTAGTAGTAGTAGTAGTAGAAGTAGTAGTTACTTAGAGTAGTAGGAGTAGTAGTAGTTCGTCGTCGTTATATCATTATTATTATTCAAATTATTAGTAGTAATCGTAGTAGTAGTGGCAGTAGTAGTAGTAGTCGTCGTCGTCGTCGTCGTAGTAGTAGTAGTAGTAGTAGTAGTAGTAGTAGTAGTAGTAGTAGTAGTAGTAGTAGTAGTAGTAGTAGTAGTAGTGGTATGTCCAGTATGTAGTGCAACGAGTATGAGTAGTAGTAGAAGTACAAGTAGTAGTAATCGTAGGGGAAAGGGTAGTAGTAGATGTCTTTTGGAAGCTGCTCGGAGGCCTCTTGGGGCGTCTTCGGCGCCTATTGGCGCATCTTGGGGACCTCTTGGGGGTATCTGTGGGACCTCCTGGAGGCGTCGTGGTGCCTCCTGGGGATCTCTTGTGGCCCATCTGGGGACCTCTTGGGGCCATATGGTGGACCTCTGGGGGCCCTCTTGGGGGGCTTGTATGAGCGCTGCCCCTCCTCCTGGTGTGGCTCGTTCGGGCTCCTCGTGGTGTGAGTCGTTCGAGGCGCGCGTCGTGGTGTGAGTCGCTCGGGCTCCTCGTGGTGTGAATGGGTCGGGCGCCTCGTCCTGGTAGGAGTCGTTCGGGGTCGTCCTTCTGGCGTGAGTCGTTCGGGTTCTTCGTGGTATGAGTCGTTCGGGCCCCTCGTCCTGGTGTGAGTCGTTCGGGCTCCTCGTGGGGCCTCTTGGCGGCCTCTTGGAGCCTCTTGGGGCCTCTTGGGGGCCTCTTGGGGGCCTCTTGGGGCCTCTTGGGGGCCTCTTGGGGGCCTCTTGGGGGCCTCTTGGGGGCCTCTTGGGAGGCTCGTGGGGGCCTCTTGGGGCCATCTTGGGGCCTCTTGCGACCTCCTCAGAAGCGCAAAGAAGCGCTGCCCCCTGATAAGGACAAAATGAGCCCAAAACCTACGTAAAATCAATGATTTTGCTATGAAGGAAGATGAGCGCGGCCCCCTCGGGAGGCCAAAATGGGGCCAAAACCCTAGTAAAAACAATGATTTTGGCTTCACATAAGAGGGGGCTACAAGAGGGTCCCCCCGTCGGGGCCAGAATCCTCGTGAGGGTCGTCGTTTTTTGGCCCTCCCAGGCGTCGAAAAAAAACCCCCTGACCACCCGCGGGACTCCCCCTCCAGGCCCAGGGGGAGGGGGTAGGGGGAGGGGTAAACCCCTCCCCGAAGGGGAAGAAGGGGGGTTGGGGGGTTGAGAACAGAGAGAGCTCGCTAAACCACTCACGCCCAAAGGGCTGGTGGGATTCGCCTATCAATTCCGTTGTCCGAGCAGTTCCAGTCGCTGGGAGCTTCCAAACCGATGTATTGCCAATTTCAACAAACCCATGCTGCCAGGCGAACACTTTAATTAACTGTCTGAATATGCATGCACGGCATGCAGGGCAGAGCCACCCCAGCTTTCACCCCCCCCAGAGCCCGAAGGAACACCACCGCTACCCTGGCAGAGCAGCATGAGTTCGTAGAACTCCTCCCCTACCAAGGCAGAGCTATCCTGGTCTAGCTCCGCCTGGCGGAGCTCTCAGCGCGGTTTTCCCCCTACCCTGGCGTAAAGGCAGGAGTCTGCAGAAGTTTTACAGACAATGCACTACACGCTCGACCAAGACTGCATTCACTAATTCCTCCCAGCTATGTAAAGCTCCTGCTCTCCGCACCCCCGCCGATACAACTTCGCAACAACGAGGGGGTTCGAACCCGCCCGCCCGGGCCGGCGCCGGCGCCGGCGGCGGCCCCCCTCCCCCTCATGGGCCGGCGCCGGCGCCAGGGGCCGCTGTCTGCGGCGGCGGGGAGCGTCGACGAGGACGACGATTCAAGGGGGGAGGGAGGGGTTCGAACCCATCCCCCTTTATCTCCAGGCCGGCGCCGGCGCCGGCGCCCGTTGGCGGCGGCGGTGGCGGCGACGACGACGACGACGACGACGACGACGACAACGACGACGACGACAACGACGGCGACGAGGACGACTACGACGACGGCGATAACGACGGCGACGACGAAAAGCACGACGACGGCGACGACGACGACGAAGACGAAGACGACGACAATGACGACGAAGACGACGACGACGGCGACGACGACGAAAACGAACTTCCGACGCGATAGCGGAAAAAAACACACCCGACGGCGACGACGACGACGACGACGGCGACGACGGCGACGACGGCGACGACGACTGCGACGACGACGACGACGACGACGGCGACGGCAACGACGACGACGGCGACGACGGCGGCGACGACGACGGCGACGGCGGCGATGACGACGACGACGACGTGCACGACGACGACGACGTGCACGACGACGATGGCGACGACGACGATGGCGGCGACGACGACGACGACGATAGCCACGACGACGGTGACGACAACGACGACGAAGACGACGATGGCGACGGCGACGACGACGAGAACGACGACAACGACGACGAAGACGACGACGACAGCGGATACGACAACGGCGACAACGACGGCGACGACTACGACGATGACAATGGAAACGACGACGGCGACAACGACGACGACGACCACGACGACGACGAGGATGACGACGACGCCGGCGACGACGACGGCGACGACGACGAAGACGACGACGACCACTACGATGATGACGACGACGACGGCAACGACGACGACATCGACCATGGCGACGACTACGACGGCGACGGCGACGGCGACGACGGCGACGATGGCGACGACGACGAGCACGACGACCGACAGCGGCGACGACGTGGACGACGGCGACGACGGCGACGACGGCGACGACGGCGACGACGGCGACGACGACGACGATGACGACGGCGACGACGACGACGGCTTCGGCGATGACGACGACGGCGATGACGACGACAGCGACGACGGCGATGACGGCATGAACGACGACGACGAAAGCGACGACAACGGCGATGGTGACCGCGACGACGACGACGTTGATGACGACGCCGTCGACGATGACGACGACAACGATGACGGCTGCGACGCCGACGACGACGGTGACTTCGAGAATGACGCCGACGACTGCGACGACGACGGCGACGGCGACCACGACGACGACGATCATGACGACGACGATGACGATGACGACAACGGCAAAGACGGCGACGACGACGACGGCGATCACGGCGACGACGACTACGACGACGGCGACGACGACGACGGCGACGACGCCAAATATGACGACGGCGACGACGACGACATTGACGACGACGACAACGACGACGGCGACGACGGAGACCACGACGACGACGACGGCGACGACGGTGGCGACGACGACGGCGACGGCGACGACGACGATGGTGGCGACGACGACGACGGCCACGACGAAGACGACGACGGCGACGACGAAGACGACGGCGACCACGACGACTTCGAGCATGACGACGACGACGGCGACGACGAGGACAATGTTGACCACGACGACGACCACGACGGCGACGACGATGACGACGAGGACGACGACGACGACGTCGACGACGACGACGGTCACGTCGACGACGACGACGGCGGTGACGGCGACTACGACGACACCAACGACGGCGACGACGACGACGACAACGATTGCGACAACGATGGTGACGTGACGACGACGACGACAATGGAAACGACGGCGGCGACAACGACCACGACGACGACGACCACGGCGACAACGACGACCACGACGACATCGAGCATGATGACGACGACGATCAGCCTGAGGCGCGCGGGTAGGAGGGAGCGCGTGGCTGAGGTATCCAGGGCCCACCCCGTGAGCTTGCTACCGGGCAATGAGATGCCCCCCGCGCAACAATTGTGGCAAATGAAGCAGCAGGTAGCTAGTGTGGCCGACAGGGCGGTGTAGACGTGTGTCATTGTAGACGTTGCGTCGCTCCAGAAGGTGGCGATGTTGTATCGGGCCCAGTGGATGGTGGTGATGCCTGGCCTGCTGATGTAGCGCGTGTTGTTGTGCGCGGGGGCAGATCGTCCATGTCGTCCCGCGGTGCTGGTCCCTGGGATGTTCTTCCCGCGAGGTGGCGGGGCTTTGTGGGTGCCCCGCCTTGGGTTATCCTCTAGGGCTTGCCAAGCCATCGAGAGAGCGACGAGGGCACAGGTACATCGGGCCGCAGTGCGGCAGTTTGGTGCGGCCGCGCTACCCTGGGGAGGCTCGTCTGCGTGCTCGACGGGATATGCGGCCAGCTGGGCGCGGTCAGTCAGCCACTGCCTCAGCGCCGCAGGGTTTGTGGTGCATGATGTGTTCTCGTCGTCGGATGTAGGGTGGCCAGCTCGGCGCGAGGGGGCGCCTCCTAGGTTTCCTGGCAGCGCCGCCGTCGCGGGACGGAAACCATGAGAGGGTCTTGCTGACCTGGGCCGAAGTGGGCCCCCCAGGGTGCCGCTCAACTCTGTGCTGGAGCTTGCGCTGTTATTGGCGGTTGCATCGCGCGCTTCGGATGCTGCCTGTGGCTCTCGAAGCTTGCTGGCAACATTCGGTGGCTTGCGTGATGCGTAGGAGGTCTGCCTCGGGAGGCGACAGGTGGGTGTATGCTGCCGCCTGCGCGGTTTGCCGTAGGTTGGTGAACACAAGCTTGATGCAGTTGTCGCGCCAATCGTCCTCTTGGTCTGCTGGCCACCATCCTGCCAAGATCTGCACCTGCTGTCGCGATGCCAAGTAACTCGTGGACGGCATCGGCGCGGTAGGGTGGGTAGCCGCGGAGTCGCTGTCACTGGCGAGCTGGCGTGTGACCGCTGTCCTTGGCTTGGCCTGCAGGGGCGTCCTAGGGGCAGGGTTGAGACCTGCCCCTAGGACGCACGGCGGAGAAGTGCGCCGCCCTTGCGTCCCGCGCAGAAATCATTTTCGCGCTGTGCGCCGTAGTCGATGGACCCCCCAAAGTACGCCGCATGGCATGAGACGGCTGGCTCTGATACTGGAGAGCTCGTCTCTGAGTTGCGACGCTGCAAGGGTTGCGGAGGCGACCGTGGCGACATTGACGAGCATGACGACCCGCGCGCCATCCGGAAGCTGGAGCTCGAAATGGCGCCGCTGCTCACGAAGTGGAAGAAGCCGAAGCGCAAGCTTAAGGTCGCTGCGAAGGTCGTGCCTAGGAAGAGAGCCAAGGTCATGGCTGCCGCGGGGGCGTGCGCGCCGCCTGCGCCCGCCCCCGATCCCGCGCCTCCTCCTGCTGGCCCGGCCGCCGCCGCGGCCCCTGCCGATGCCGCGGCGGCCCCTGCCGTCGGCGGAGTCCACGGGGATGAGGGGTGGACTTATGTGAAGTTCGGTGATCTAGGTTCTTCTTGCTTTAAGCAGGGGCACTGCAACGCTCGCCGCGCGTGCCCCGCTCGCTTGGACAGCCCCCCTCGCAAGTGCCACCTTGACAGACAGACCAAGGCTGGCAAAAATGGTCAGGGGGGGGTCCTGGGGCCCCCTGCATTTTGGCCTGAGTTCCAGCAGGGCTACGATCGGGCCACCCACGCCTCGATTAAATCGAGGACGCCGGCGGCGCATCACCAGCCGTTCCCTGGGAGTTTGCCGAAGTGGCGCGCAGCGTCGAAAGTCGTGACGCGTCGCGCATGCCAGCTATCACTCAGGAGTGGTTATGCCTTCTTGTTCGGCCTGGCGTGCCCCCTGTTGGTCCGCAGCCCAGACGCTGGCGCCCTGTGGCGAACAGGTCCAATTCGCATACCTGGTGATTCAGCTCCCAGGGTATTCGCACGTTTGCAGCTTCCTGGCTGCCCCTGCAGCTTGCAGTCCCCACCCGCGGCCCTGCAGCACAGCTTCGGCGCAGCCGCTTCCCCCGACGGTAGGTCCTGCTTAGCTCCGCGCGCGCGCCGGCAATTAGTTCCGCTCGCAGCCCGAGCTGACTCGACTCGCCGCTGGCGCCTTCGCCTGCGGTTGCGGCCGAAAGCGGTACCAGCTATCAAATGGCCGTCGGCCCATCCCGTGACCGTGCTTGGGTTTTGGGTCGGAGTCCTCATGGAAGCTTCTTGGGGTCTCGAGAGGGCTCTCGGAGGCTTCCACGGGGCAGTTTAGGGGCCTCTTGGGGGCCTCCTCGGGGCTTCTTGGAGCCTCTTGGGGACCTCTTGGGGCCTCTTCAGAGCTTCCTGGGGGCCTCTTAGGTCATCCTGGGGGCCTTGGGGCCGAAAGCTCGAAATGTCAGTTCCGGTTCCCCGTCGGGGCCCCCTGTTGGGGCCGTCCTGGGGCTCTCTTGGGCTGTCCCGGGGGCCTCTTGGGCTGTCTTGGTGCCCTCTTGGGTCGTCTTGGAGCCCCTTTGGGGGCCTCCTAGGCCGTCTTGGTGCGATCTTTGGGGCTTCTTGGGTCGTTTTGGAGTGTCTGGGAGCCACAATGGCGAGAGCGTCATTATATATATATATATATATATATAAGGTAGAAACTCCATACATTTTGACTATTGGGGCCCTCTTGGGGGTGCTTTTGGAGGCCTCTTGGGGCGTTTTGGAGGCGTTTTGGGCAGTCTGGGGGCCACCTTGGGCGTCTTGGAGCGATCTGGAACCGTCTGGATGGGGCCGTCCTGGGGCTCTCTTGGATTGTTTTGGAACGCTCTTGGGTCGTCCCTGGGCCGTTCCAAACGTTGAGGGGGTTGAGGCCGGGGGGGGGCCGGCGGCAGAGCGGGGCCCCTCAGAGGGACTTTCAGGGGGGTTTTGACCAGGCACTGGCGAAGGGGGCCAAAGACTGCGCCACACACTTTGTCAGGGAGGTCTCGCACGGCCCGCGCCGCAGGGCGGGGGCGGCTGGATCGAGGACGCCGGCGGCGCATCGCCGGCCGCTCCTGGGGAGTTTGCCGAAGATCGCGCAGCATCGAAAGTCGTGACGTGGCGCGGCCCATCCCGCCACCGTGCTTGGTTGGGTTTTGGGTCGGAGTCCTCGTGGGCGCTTCTTGGGGTCTGGGAGTTTAGGGCCTCTTGAGGGCCTCCTGGGGGCTTCTTGTGAGCCTCTTGGGGGCCTCTTGGGGCCTCTGGGGGCTCTCTTGGAGCCTCCTGGGGGCCTCCTGGGGGCCTCTAAGAGCCCCCTGGGGGCCTCTTGGGACCGAAAGCTCAAAATGTTCATTCGGGTTCCCCTTCTGAACGCCCTCTTGGGGCCGTCCTGGGGCCTCTCTTAGGCCGTTCTGGGTGCCTCTTGGGCCGCCCGACACCCCCGGCGCCTCCCCCATCGCCCATCGCCCAACCCCGCCGCCACCACGCCTCCGCGGAGTCCAATGGAGGGATGGAGGGAGGTGTGGGAGAGGATGGGAGGGGGGAGGGGGAGTGGGTGGAGGTGGAGGTAGCGCGTTGGGTGGAGGGTGGAGGGTGGAGGAACATGTGATCTGACAGCGGGGGGCGGTTAGCTCTTGGATGGGCCCTCGGAGGCAACGACGATGCCGCGGCCAAGAAGAAGACGGCGCACGACCATGTCCTGGGGCTCGTCGCGCAGGCGGGCAGCGAGGCCAAGGCGAACGTCGTTGACCTTCCGGAGACGCACGTCGAGCCCGACGGCATGTTCGATCCGGCCGCGCCGTGCTTGATCGGGAACATCCCCGCGCCCATGGAGGTTCGCGGGCAGTGCATAGCCTACTTGGAGAGCTTCCCAGGCACGGGGGAGAAGGCCAAGAATCGCAGGGGCCAGAAAGCCCTCGCTCCAACTGCCGCCGAGGGCATGGAGAAAGTCCTGATGCCCCTCTTCCACGCGCCCCAGCGGGTGCTCTTGACCCCGGAGGAGATGAAGCCCGACTCGCTGCGGTGCGCCTTGATCCCGAGCATCTTCGTCGTGGACAAGAAGCTGGAGACCTCGGCCTTCGAGCTGGGGCAGTTGCCCGCGCTGAGGCCGTGCATCAGCGGCAGCGAGAAGCTCGTCGTGGTCAGCGGTGCCGCGGTCCACCAGTACTTGGACAGCCTGGGCAAGAAATGCGACGCGAAGCAGATCACGGGGTTCCTACGCGACATCACGGCCAAGGACCTCGAGGCCTTCGTCGCGCAGGGCCACGCCGTCTGGCATGGCAGGCAGGAGGCGGGCCAGGGCATATATTTGCCTCCGGGGCACCTCTCCTGGGAGCAGATTGGCGATTCGGACTTCGGCGGCGCCAAGGCCGTCCTGCTGCTCAACCAGAAAGAGGACGGCGCCAGCAAAGACACGGAGTCGCTGTTGTCGGACACGCGCAAGGTGCTGATGCAGCACTCGAGCGCGAACGCGCTGACGACGGCCGCCCGCGACGTCCTGTCGTCGAAGAAGGCGGCGCGAAGGCCCTGAGGGGCCGAGGGGCCGAGGGCCGAGGGGCCCAGGGTGCTCGCTTGAGGCTTGAAGAGATTGCGCGGCAATCTAGACGCTCAGCGAGAGTAGGTAGGTAGTAGGTAGTAGGTGGAGAACTGAAGGGATAGGGGATAGGGGGAGGGGGGGGGGGGAGAGGAAAGAGAGGAGGTGGAGTAGGATCAGAATGAGGAGACGAGAGGGATGAGTTGAGGAGGAGGAGGAGGAGGAGGGAGGAGGTGAGAGAGGCGAGGATGGAGAGAATGGATATGATGAGAATCTGCGAGGGGCGAGGAGGGCTGACGATGTCAGAAAAGGGGTGGGGGGGGGAAAGGGGGGCATGGGGCATGGGGCATGGGGTGACCTGGAGGAGGGAATGGGGGCAGCGGGCAGAGGGGGGAAACATATCGGAGTTTGGAGGGGAAGGGGAAGGGGACAAGGCTTCTGCGATCGGCGCCGCGCAGTCATGCAGGATTCGGAGCGCGGCGTGCTCTCGGCGAGGGGCGAGAAGAACGGTTACCTAGCCTGACGGCTGACGGTGGCGATCACGATGGCGATGTCGATGACGATGGTGATAACGACGATGATGATGATGATGATGATGATGATGATGATGAGGATGATGATGATTTTGCGATGAGGGTTGCGTCGTTGCGATTGTGGCGGCGACGGCGACGATGGCGAGGAGGAGGGGGGGCGGGATGAGGAGGAGGAGGAGGAGGAGGGAGAAGGTGGAGGGGGATAAAGAGGAGGATGGTCGGCAGGCCCAGCCCCCGGTCTGGCAGCGCGTCCTTCCGCCTGGGGGCGCGGTGGCGCGGGAGCAGGAGATGGGGGGGGGGGGGGGGATAGGAGAGATAGCAGAGATGATGCACAGGGCGGCAAGGCATCGGGTGGCGGGTGAGCACTGGGCATGGGCATGCGTTTTGTGGTTAGGCATTGCAGTTCAGTTCAGTAGCCTTGCGTCCGGACGGCGCGCGAGCAGGGTGAGACCGTGAGCATGGTTCTCAAATGTATGATCTCCTCTTTCACTCCCTCACTCCCTACCGTTATCTCCTCCCTCAATCCCCATTTCCTATTTCCTCTCTCTCATTATCGCCTCCCGTTATCTCCTCCCTCATATCTTCCTCACCCCTCTCTCGTTACCTCGCCCCGTTATCTCCAACTTCCCCTTGCCCACCCGTTCTCTCCTCCCTCGCTCCCTCCCTCATCCCCCCTTCCCCTGCCTCGTGCCTCCCCCCTCCTCCGTCCTCCGCCCCCCCCATCACCCCTCGCCCCTCATTCGTCTCCACCCTCCATCCCTCCATCTCTCGCGCCCTCCTTGCCGTCTCTCGATCCCACATTCTCCTATTATCCCCCCCCCCCCCATCCCCCCAGCGGAGATAAGAGAGATGTTTCTCCTTGAGCCCCGATGCGAACACGGGCACATACCTGTCTGTCTGCGAAGCTTACACCATTCAACTAGAGCCCTAAAGCCAAGCCTTACTACCTGAAATCCTAGCTCCGGTTCCAGTGTCCCGAATTGAAGATAAAAAATCAAACTCCTTCAAATCGAGGGTGATTTACAAGCTCATTACATTCTGGAAAATCAAATTCACTCGCATGCATAGAACATCTAGCCTCGAAGACCATAAGAACAGATACTACACTGATCTAGGAACGGAGGTGAGAGAAGGGATCAAGCCTTCGTGTAGTACACCATCGCGTACATCAAGCCGACGCACACGTACTGGTCGCAGACCCGACCGGTGTACAGCTCCAGCAAAAAAAAATGATATAGTAAATCTCTGAAGACTACCAAACCATTCTGAAATATCGCCGTAGAAGTAGATGTCGATCTGATTAGTACTTCATGTCCAATAAGTCGGTCTCGTCGAAGCTGGTCTGAGGTTCTATGATCGTACGCATGGTAATGAACTTGTTCTTGGGCACTGCTATCTTCCAAACTCCAGTCGTCATATGTGTCATGAGTAGCTTGAAGATGCCGCACTTAGTGAGTCCATCGACCAACATGACTTCCGTTGGAAGGTGAAGAAAATGTCGAATGCGTCCTGATCAACGTTCCTCACGCATGGACAACACCGCCAAACGATATCCCTTATCACTTGGCACGCCCTTGACTCCACAACACAACTGCCAGAAATCCATACAATCTGTGCAATGATCAACTCGAATCTGGTACAAACTCCGATCGAAAATCTCCATCATGTCAGCTGCCTTGTGCTGAACGCCCGTGCATGTGATGATCTCCGTAAGTCGAAGTGCGATGAACTGAGCGCTTTGATTAACTTTGTAGCCCGCGTTGGTCTCTGCATGACACGTCGAGTGTGATATCCGCTTTGCTTTACCTGATGCCAAAGATAACGAATGACAACTACCACCAATCATATAAGCGTCGTCTGGATGAACCTGATCTTTCTTGACTCGCAGCTCGTGCATGCGGTCTTCCATTAAGCATACTGCCGTGCCCTCTTGAGGGTAAGAGGTCTTAGTACCACCGTGGCTTGCATCGCCGATCGAAACCAACCGTACTGGATAACTGAGCGGTGCAAAGTGAAGTCCTGCCATCTTCTTGTTACGCTGAGCTCGATCGATCAGGAGGTTCGCCTGCTTGAGATGACCAATGTTGGCCTTGCGCGCTTGCTGTTGCAACTGCACTACCTCACAGTAGATGTCCTCGCGCGTCTGACACAGCCACAATAAACTGCAAAGCGCGCTCCTCAAGTCATGTTGCTGCTTGTGGTTGCACTCCTTTTCCGTCTTGTCCTTCAGAGCCGGCTCAATGAAGATCTTCTTCAGCGAGTCCGTGAAGCTCTCCTGGTGGATGAACAAATGCCTGGGCTGTAACTGCTCGTAGCTCATGCCCATGTGAGTGAACGGTAGCTGATGGCGTTTGATTTCCCCAAAGCGCTTCTCCATCTCAGCCAAGCTCCAACATAGATAGGCCGTCGTTGCCAGAACTATGATATCGTCCACGTGCACAGTCCAGACCATCATGATGGTGCCTTCCTTGATCCACATGAAGAAGTTATCGTCGAATACTGATTGGATGCCGGAGAGATCTTCCATCACGAACAATGACAACGCCAACTGCCATAGAAGTGGAGCGTCCACCGTGCCGTAGATGGGCTTCAACAGCTGAAGTAGAAAGAATGGTACCTCAAGCTCTGGAATCCTGATGTTGGACTTGGGGTAGTCTCTGAAGTGACGCCAGACATTGGCCGGCGGCTTGAGATATACTTTCCGCTGTTCTCTGACTTCGATGCCCATGCGCTTAGCATTCCGACGCAAGGTCTCATAGGATAGTCCCTGCAAGAATGCCGTTGAGATGTCCCACGTCTCCAGGATCAAGTCCTTCTCAAGTGAGAAGAGTGAGGCGATGATCCTCTGAGAAAGCCTGGAAGCCGTCGAGGAGTGCCTCATCACATCGTTCTTCTGTGCGTCGAGGAAGCCCCTGCCGCAAAGGCGAGACTTAATGATCCAGGAGATTTCGTTCTTGTCATCGTAGACCTTCTTCCAACGTCTGACCCACGTAGCGTCAGTGATATTGTTGGTGTCCAGGCTGTTCTGGTGAGCCGCACGAAAGCACAAGTTGTCAATAAATGATCTAGCTTCGGCCCTATCAGCTGCTTCAACTTTGTCCCAGTGTGCGACAATGTCTGCTTCCGTGAGAACGTCATCCGATTGAGCATATATAGCTTCACTAGTCAAGAGATCAAAATAAAAGGTACGATCTTCTTTGAACGGGCCTGGTATGACCCAGTGTGCTTCTGATGATGTCCAGGTCGTCGTCTTGTTCTGCATCCGTCGTAGGTTCTCTGAGACTTCCTGGGCCATGTTCATCATGATGTGCTGGTACTCGTCCAACTCCTCAGTAGCCATGCACGCACTGATCAAGTGTCGGTCCTGAACGTGAGCCATGCCGATCTGTTGGTCACCGAAAGCCAGGAAACCTTCAAGCAACTTCGCTCTCTTCGTGTCCGTCAACGGTGGAGGTGATGAAGGTGCCGATTGTCCGCCGCTCGCACATTCCTTGAGTGGCAGTGGCCTCTTGCCGGTGTCGGGAGGAGGCTCTGATGAAGATCGGAGTCGAACTCTCTTATTGTCAGGAGGATGTGATGGTGACAGCTTCTGACCAGTGATCCTGATGCCGTCGTCATGACTGAGATCGTGCTTCTTCGAGGTCTGCGGAACCTTCTCAGGTGATGGTTTCACCTCGTCGTATTTCTTGGGCGAGCCGTAGTCGACCGTTGGTGCTGGTGATGCTGCGCCCTCAGGAATTTCATCGTATTCAACCGTGCTCTTGTCGGGAGCATGATCGTACTCGATGGTGTCCTTGTCGGCTTCAGGAGTGTCGATCCTCACGGGAGTTGGTTCCTTCTTATCGTGGATATTCGTAGTCAGTGCCGGTGAGCTCGTCTTAGCCGGGCTGCTCGATGATGTAGGAGCTGCCGCGGTGGACTCAGTCGGTGGCACTGCCGTAGTAGGAGTCTTGGATGAAGTAGGAGCTGGAGGATGAGAAGTAGGAGGTAATGATGTCGTGGATGTTCGTGGTCCTGCTGCCTGGCTCGATATGCCAGGTGCGTTTCGCTGCCGAGGTGGTGACCTGCTGAGCTCCTGTCGTTCAATCTTCTGCCGCCACGTCTTAGGAATAGAAGTTGGCGCTGGAGCTGGTGCCTCTATGGGTGATGATGCCATCGGAGTAGGTGTCTGAATCTTTGGTACCACGATTGGTGTAGCCGCCTTTGGTACTGGATGAGCTGGAGGTGGTGCCGGAGGTAATCCAGAAGATCCGCCAGTACCGCCAATCTCTTCCATGCTGTGGTCGTCTATGTCGAAGGGTACCGCTTGATCCACTTCGGGTTCTCGAATCCGAATCCTCGAAGCCGTTGGAGGCGCAGGAGGTGCCGGAGGAAATGGAGGTCGTGGTGGCATGAGTTGTGAGGGGCTGCTGATGCTGTCACCTTCTTCTTGCCACGTCATGTCCCGATCGCTGATATCAAACCTCTCTGGGCTCACTCGCACTGCAGGTGGAGCTGGAGGAGCTGGAGGCGGACCTGGAGGTCCATCCGCTGCTGGTTGAGCAACTCCGGGTGATGTTGGGCTCGACGACGGTCCAGGTTGGACAGCGGGAGCCGGTGCATCAGGTGGTGCTCCTCAGTCTTCTGGTGGACTGAGGCCACTGAAGAGGAATATCAATATCTGGTGAGCCCTCGTCGGGATCGTAGCCAATACTGCTGATGTCGGAGAGGTCTGGCAGGATGTACTTCTTGGTCTCGGCGTCTTCCGAAGCTGCGTTGAACGTGTAAAACACAATACTGCATGCGTCGGTGTCCCTCATGCCTGGGATCGTAGTCAAGATGTTAAGTACTTGCCTGCTGGGGTTGATATCGCGCGTGACGTACTGAGATCGCTTGGTGCAGTCCCAAACTATTTGTCGACCGAATGATGCGCCACTGACCTCATAGAGCCGTCTAACGCACCTGCCGTATATGATGCCGTCGATCTTAATGCCCCACTCGTTCTCCGCACACTGTACTGCCTGCTGCCAAAGCTTAGGAGGGTTCTGAGATAGATCCGCTGGCGTCTGATGCTGAAGACCGTCCTTTCCAATAATATTGCCCATGATCTGAGGTTTGAACGGTATCGTGCCCTCGATGATGTCAAGCATGTCCACATAGTCGCTCACCAAATGTACCATCTCACAGGTTGTCATGTGCTGCTTCAAAACGCTAGTGACCCAGCCGGTGAGTGGTTGATGCAATCGTATGTGTCGTAGGGGTACGATGTACGGGTAGCCGTTCCAGACCACGATCGCGCCAGTCGACTTCAGGTGGAGAAGCTCACAGGGTCCTTTCCAGCCTTCTTGATCTTTCTTGTCGGGAGTACGGTAAAGATCCACTTGATCTCCAACCTTGATCTTCTCAGTGTCCAGTCGTTGGGGTCGAGACCTGTTGGCAACCGCGATGCGCTCCTCAACGATCGCTTTCAGAACATTCTGGTTCGATCGCAATCTCATCCTGATGTTCGACTCGAAAGTGTCGGGCGAGATCTCGAGCGCACCTCTGGCGGATGTAACAGTGGAGGCCTGGCCATCGTAGAAGTCCCGGGGAGTGAATCCGAGCAGCGCGTTGGCCGGCGTGCTGCCGCCGTAGTTGAGCAACAGGTTTTGTGACATGGTGGCCTCGTAAATCAGCGTCTCGTCAGAAACCTCAAGACCGTCTCGTTTAGCGTCCACTTTGTTTTTGAGTGCAATAGCCTTGGTCATGCGAATATGACTTTCCACGAGACCGGTTGTCGTGTGCTGCCCCTTGTTCGGGTCGGTACCTGCAAATTCGCGCTGAATCGAATATCTGTCCAAAGCTGTTCCCGCCAAGTCACTTGTCAACGATCCTTCCTGATCCGAAACGAAACGTTCCATTGGTCCGAAAAATCTGACCCAATGCTCGCAAAGTCCTCGTAGATATTCCACTCCAGTCTTCGAGCCGAGCTTGCCCGTCGTTTTGTAGCGAATGTGTTCGTCGACGAGAATGAGCCATATCTGATCCCAAAGAAAGAACAAATCGCCCTGAACTCGCTCGTTAAATCTCGTCGTGAGGTGTGCTCGAAAGGCTGGTCGATGTAGTGGAAGAGTGAATTTACGACAAGAACCGCATAGATCAGTACAAACTCGAGGCGCCAATTTGATAATCTCTGGAGATACCCCAAGTGCTGATAACAATCGTGCCATCTCATCTGCCGTTGCGTGCCAGAACTTAATGTGAAATCCCAACAGGAGAGCCAACCTTGCCTGCTCTGTGGCCGCCTCCTCGAGTTGATGCTTGAAACGCTGCAAATCGAAGTTGGGCTTGATGGCCAACATCTTAGATGGATTATCTTTTGAGATGCTGGGCTGGTCCGTGGTATCGTCCTCGCAACTCGCTTTGTCCTTTTTGACCTACTCAGGTGGAGCCAGTCCAGGAGGTAGCTCAAGTGGAGCCTTCACTGCTGGTTCTGACTGAGGTGGCTGTTGAGGTACTGCGTCTTGCTGTACTGTTTCTGGTTATGGTGCTGCTGCTGCTGGCGCTGGTGGTGCCGGTGCTGATGGAGCGGATGACGATCCAGGTCCTGCTGCCGGTGGAACTCTTTGAGGATCGAACCTGCAACCTTTCGTCCGCGTATGTGGTCCAGTAGCTTTGTTGCCGTTCTTACAGCGATCGCAAGTCCAATACGACAAGTCCAATGGGCTGGTAAGACCGCGCTCCAATCGCCGAAGTATATCCCTGAGGAGATTCTTGCACAACTTTTCAGGATACATTTTTGACCTCGTTGTCTGAGCACCGCCAACTAGCCAAGCATGGGGTCGTACACATCTGCATGTCTGTGCTGTTCGCTTGAGACGGAACGATGCTGCAAACTTAGTTCGTTTCTGAATAGGCGTGCCCTCTGAATCTTGAAGTCCGTGTTGACATTGGTCGCATATATTCTGATAAAGCCTGTCATCGTCCATTAGATCCTTGAGTGGGGATTCATCCCAAATACAACTCTTGCCAGGGTTCTCGATGATGTAGTCTGTCGAGTCCTCCTTCGAGCGCTTGCACGTGTCGGCGGTCCACTGTAGTGATGACTTGTCCGTGATCCTCGCCAGAGCTTTTACTTTGGGGTCCGCCGTCGTGCTAGCCACTGACCAGGGTGTACACTGTGGTGAAAAGAACTTCAACCAAACTCTCAAGGACTTGAAAAAGGTGTCGATGATCTGCTGATGCTCAACAAGATTCAAATTCCAACCGTACCGCATGTCCGTCGGGAAGAGAGCCGATACCTCACTGCGATAAGCCCAGTAGCTGAGAGTGCTGCTGCCACTGAAATGCTCCTGCATGTCCACGCTCGTGATTCCATTGTCCTTCAGATGCTTGAGAAACTGGAGAGCATTCTTCGGAGTGATGACCGGCAGTTTGGTACGACTGTAAAACTTCGCAGGAACGCCTTGATAATTCTTCCGAAATCGTTCAAGCTGGGTATCATCAAGTCCATCTGCAAACCTGTCGCCAGTATACTGTGCCCCTTTGAATTGACTCCAAACCTTCCAGAATTGCTGAGTCTTTGTGAAGTGCTTCTTTCTAGACATGTAGTCGGCCATGGATGCTTCAGGAGGTGGTGGAACTTCTGACGATTCAACGTTCTCGGTGGCCAGGAAGCTGCCGATGCCGTCGCCATTGGGATTGATCTGCTGCTGGAGGTTTTGAATGCTGCTGGTCAAATTCTGGAGCTGACTGATGATCTCCTGCTTGTCGCCTGAAACATAATTGTTACCGGTGCCAGTGTCCAAGGGTGTAGCTTCTTGATGAAAGTCCGATGTCGGAGATCTGGATGATAATGTCGAAGGTTTGAAGCTGGTGAACCAGTTAACGTGATTCATGACGTGATCGTGTAGGTACTGCTGATCCACTTCTTCCTTCGTCGAAGCGTTGTCGATAGGAACCGTGAATAGTAGTCTGATGTATATCGGTGCAGGTTTCCGTTTGCCGTCCATCTGTGCCAGAGTCTGTGGAAACAATGCCAGGATGCCATCTCCATTCGGAAACACGTTACTGAACATCACTGCTCGATACCTCATCGAAGTAGAGAGAGGAAGAAGACCAGGACAGAAACTGCCGTGATTTCCGATCATATCGCCCGTGAAGGTGGCTCCCTTGAGAGCCGGAATCATAAGTGGTAGAACGATCTTGCCGATGCCTGGAGTGGGTTTACCATCGATGCCAGTGAACTTTGACTTCGTCGGTCGCGTCTCTATGTCCATCCTGGGGATGATATCTCGGTGATACTCTCTGACTGTGTCGGTGCCGATGATACCTGATGCTGCTCCAGGGTCGTACAATAGTCCATATCTTTTGCGTCCTCTCACCATGTGGTAGCTGCTTGAGTCCAAATCCTGTTTTGGGTACTGACCATGATCTGAATTGCCCATGTCTCTGACAAGAAATTCCAGACCGCCAGGTACCACGCCACGTCGAACCACTGGTGCGCCGTCCGATGGTTCCTGTTGAGTCGGGGTGTCTTCTTCATTCAGGAAACTCAAGCTTGGTGTCCACGAGGCCTGCCTATCTGATGAAGTAGGGCCACTCGGTGATGATCTCTTCGTGTTTGCCATCGGAGCTCTCGGGATATTATCCACATCGTAGGCGTCCAGGAAACTCTTCGGTGGTGTAGTTGCTTCAGCTTCGTCAAGATCGTGCGACTGGGTGGTCTGCAGAGATGACCGCGAGGATGCTGCTCCTCTAGATATTGGGGTATCGCCATCTTCGAAGTGCAAGAAGCCGTGATTGCCAATGTCCGTCTTGTGAACTCGCTGCTTCGAGGTCTGCGCGTCCGCATCTGCAGGATACCAATTTCCAGTACTGTCGAGACCCCACCAGCCATCTTCGTAGTCGTAGTACTCGTCATCGTAGTCGTCCTCGTAGTGCTCACGACGCTTGCCTTTACTTCTGCCTTTTCCTTTTCTGCTCTTGCCGCGTCCTTTGCCTCGACCGCGAGATTTCCCATAGCCTTTGCCACGATCATAACTGCTGCTCTTGCCCTTGCCGTTGCCGCGTCCTCTGCCCTTGCTCTTGCTCTTGTCCTTGCCGTGCGAGTCGTTCTGGTCCTTCTGAGCGTCTTTGTCTTTGTCCTTGCCAGCCGGACAGTCCGCCGGGTTATGCCACTTGGAACCGCACTTGCTGCAATTGCCAGGGTTATTCTTTTTGCCTGAACCTTTGTAGGCGTCGCCGTCTTGATCATAAGAGTCATCATATTCGTACTCTTCCTCGCCCCAGTACTCATCCTCATAGTAATGCCAATAACCCTGCCTGTCATAATATCATTCATCGTACTCCTCGTAGTCGTCGTCCGAGTCGACCCAGTAGCCGTCGCACTGCTCGGGGTTATTCTGAGCCTGGTTCTGTTTTGCGAGCCGAGAAAAAATAGCCTTGATCTCTCCATATCTGTTGAGGTCACCATCAATCTTGAGCTTGATGTCTTCGATTCGTTTGCTTGGTAAATCACAACCTGCCAACGTCAGATAGCTTCTGCCAACAGAGTTGATGGTCAATCCAGCCTGATCATGTGCTTCGTCATACACAAGTTCAAAATCTGAGATATATTGGAGAAGATCACGAGGCCCACGCTTATAACTGAAAAACTTGTCAAGGGAAATGCCGACTGAATCCTGCTCATTAAGACCATACTCTGCCGTGAGCCATCGCGTAAATCATGATAATCTTGATGGTTGAGCTTGGATACCGAGGCCCCCGTCTTCTGCAATTCTTGTGAGAGCGAAAGCGTTTTCACCAACATATTCAATTCCATCTCGTATAACTTTGAATCGCATAGCCTGCTTCAAGGCTCCGCCTTGTAGGCGCTGCAATACTAGTAGCGCTGCCACGCTCTCGTCCTCGATATTCTTCGTCCTCCACCACAAACTCAACTTCTGAAGATATTTCCTGATGCCATGCTTTGCGATGCCCGGCTTCCAGCCGGGTGGAGTCTGACGCGTAGCTTCTTCAAGGGGTTGTTGTCCACCAATGAAGTCTCTAGCCATTGTGATGAACGTGTCCTGTATTCTTTACCAATATCCGTATTCTTTACCAGTCAATGTCCGCATTCTTTACCAACCAATGTCGTCCGTATTCTTGACCAGTCAATGTCCGTATTCTTTACCAATCAATGTCCGTAGTCTTTACCAGTCAATATCCGTATTCTTTACCGATCAATGTACGTATTCTTTACCAGTCAATGTCCGTATTCTTTACCAGGTGTAATCTTGTCGCCAGGCCAGTAGGCGTTGACGATGCTGAGGGAGAGGTAGCTGTAGAACTTATAGTTCTGTCGAGCACCGAGCTGTCAGTGCGGCTTACCTTCACGAGGTAAGCGTACAGAAACTCGTAGTTCTTGCTCAGCTGGTCGTACTTCAGCTTCACGATGTGATATCGCTGCCGGGCCTGGCGGGGGCCGCGCGCGCCGCCCCGAGAGGCGGCTCCGCTACCAGAGCGGAGATAAGAGAGATGTTTCTCCTTGAGCCCCGATGCGAATGCGGGCACATACCTGTCTGTCTGCGAAGCTTACACCATTCAACTAGAGCCCTAAAGCCAAGCCTTACTACCTGAAATCCTAGCCCCCCTCCCCCCTCCCCCCTCGCCCCCCCCCCTCCCCCCCCTCCCTCCCCCGTCCTTCATCCTTCCTTCCTCATCCCTCCCTCGTTCCTCCTCCCTCCTCCCTTCCCCGTCCCACGTCCCACTTTCGTACCTCGCTGCTCTCTCCTTCCTCTCCCCCCACTTCGCCGCCGCCAGGCCTGCGGCTGGCGGGCGGCGGCGCGGCGGCCGCGGCGACCGCGGGCCGCGGCCCGCGACGGGCCGAGAGGGCGCGGCCCGCGGAGGAGGAGGAGGAGGAGGAGGGAGGGGGAGGAGGAGGGAGGAGGGAGGACGGGGATACGGAGGAGCAGGAAAATGATGAGGAAACCGGAAGAAGGCAAGGAGAAGGAATCAGAGGACGACGGAGGGGAAGAGGATGAAACGGGGAACGAAAGTCGAAGAGGACGACGGCGACGACGAGGACGGCGGCGACGACGACGACGACAAGACGACGACGACGACGCCGGCGGCGTCGGCTTTTGGGGCGGCCCTGGCCCCTGGCACCCCCCGCGGGCCCGCGGGTCGTCGTCGTCGTCGTGGTCGTCGTCGTCGTCGTCGTCGCCGCCGGCGCCGCCGCCGCCGCCGCCGGCGTCGCCGTCGCCGTCGTCGTCGCCGTCGTCGTGGAGGGGAAGAGGATGAAACGGGAAACGATGATGAAACGGGGAAGAAGGAAGAGGCTCGAGGGGGGGTGGACTGTGGATGGTGACGGAAAAGGAGCGTCCTAGCTGGTTTCGTCGTTTTCGGCGTCAGCGTCTCCGGCAGCGGCGGCGCCAGACCCCCCCCTGGAGCTCAAATGCAAAATTGCATGATGCGCAGACCCCCCCCCCCTGGAAGTCAAATGAAAATTGCATGGCGCGCAGACCCCCCCCCCCCCCCACACGCCCAAGACCTCAAACGTATCCGTCTTCATGTCTGAACCAAGAGATCTGCATTCCCAAGTCGACCAGAACACCTTTACTACCTCCTGGATCATGTGGCCCGCCTGGGCCCTGAGGTTCACCACGGCCACCTCCGCCATCTGAGGATCCCGGCCCCCCCGGACTCCCTGGAGGCGGTTTATTTGGTCGTTTAGCGTTATCGTCGTCGCGCGTCGACATGATCTCAGTACTCGGCGCGTCGCTCTGGTCATCCCCCTCTTCGCCCTGCCCTGCCCCGCCAGATGGCTTAGCCGCTGGCGGCCTCGCAGGTCCATCCCTGGGAAATGGATTATACTTGGCAAAACGGTCGTCGTCGTTGGATTCTGTCAATTTCATGTTGATTGGCAAACTACTTTCAGAGGTACTCGGCATAGCAGGACCTTCGAGAGCAGGACCAGGGACGGCAAAGTTGGGTCGCATCATAGACCTCACAGGAGTTTCCTGCGAAAGTAATGGCATCTCGAATGAACTTAAGGTGGGCGCTTTTCTTGTCCTTTTTCACTGTGCGGAAATGGATTTGCGATGATAGCTTTAAGCTTCATCACTCCTTTCTCTGATCCAGCTGCATTTGTTATGGCCTCACCTTTCTCTCGGATGTTAGCGGCTGACCTTTCTGAACTCATTCCAATATGTTCCCCAGCCTTCTCCGTCGTTCGTTGACATATGTCGACGCTATATTCATCGAGGAGCTGTTGCTGTTGTTCCCGAAATTCGCGATTGATGCTGCGTTGATTACACTGCTCATTCCACTTCTAGTTCCGCCGGCAAATTCTTCTGTTGAGTGCATGTAGAACATCGTTTGGTGTTCGCGGCGAAATAATATTTGCAGGCCGGCAATCCACAAGTAGCGCAATCGTCTGTTTTCGGGTTGAAGCAAACTGAGCAACTCTCTTCCGCGCCCCGTTTCGCAGACTGCGGCTGCGGCGCAGCTCTCACCTGCAACGTCGACGATCCCGCATTCGTTACGGTCATCAAGTCAGACTGAGGCGGAACGGACGCTGCGCCAGACGGCTGAGCCGTTGGCGATGGTCGTCTGTCCGTCCCAGCCGGCTTAGCCGGCGGGCACGTGTCATTGCTCGACTGCATACGCTGGAGGGATGCTCTAGCGTCTTCATGCGACTTGAGTTCTTCTCGATATTGATTGTTTTGATCAGCCGTCTTCGCAGCTACAACTGGGGTGTTAACCACTTCCAGCCTGGCGTTTTGAAGCTTGTCTTGAAGCTCTTGTTTTTCTCGTTCTGCCCTGGCTGTAGCGATTTTCTTTCCTTCTACTCTAGCCGCTGCAACGGCGGCGGAGACGGTTTTGGCATCGACAGACTGACTAGTCGCCGCCGCGACGGCCTGTCGTTCGGAAGCCAGCATCTCGACATATCGGTTCTCGGCTTCTTTCTCCGCCTGCCACTTAGCGACCGCGGTCTGATAGCGCACCTGCCCCACCAACTCTCGTTCCCGCTCTCTGGCAGCCTTGGCCAGGGCGAGCCTTTCAGCCTCGAACGTCATCTGAACATCTTCAATGGTTGCAGTCATCTCCTCTCGATCCAGTCGAGCCTTTTCGGCCCGCTGCGCTTGGCTTGCCAGGCGCGCCTGCTGAGTCTTAGCTTCAACAAGTCTAGCCTGATCCTGAATAGCTAGTATGAGAAGATATGTGCAGTTATGCTCGCTCATAGGAAAGCAATCTACACACAACCATTGGTTGCTGCATTTGGGGCATGCATCCGAGCAACTTTTACATGCGGGACGCATGCACGCACCCTCTGGCTTGCGGGCTTTCCCCGGGCATCTGCTCTCCGCCTGAGGCGCAGAGTCAGAGTTCCAGTTCCAGCATGCATCAGGCATGGATGTAGTGCCGTTGCTCCTTGAAGCAGATCGCGCTCCTGATCTCGGCATTTTGGGCATTCCCCTACTCGAAGCGTTTGATCGAGGACGCACGCACGTGCATTCTGGGGGTCCCGGTACCTCCCGAAGCCCCTCATCCCTTTCATCCTGTCTCATTAGCTCAGTGCACGAAGCTGGTTGTTCAACCGTTTCTTCATCCTCAACAACAGCCGGTGTCGATGGTTGCCAATCGCCTGAGGCGACGGCGGAACGATAGAAACCTTCTTTAAGCGGTGAGTCGTTCAAATCGTAATCCTCGTTCCTCTGCTTTTTGAGCTGAGGTGCAGGAGTCCGCCCTGTGGACCCCCTATCGTGCTTCGCCTGAGATTGATGTTCGACATCAGCCTTGTCCGCCTGAGGCGCCAGGTCACTTGTATCTTCATCTGAACCATCTGGAGACCACCTCTCGCCTTGGGCGGGGTGGTCTGCGTCCATTAACGAGGACAGTTCTCGGCTCAAGGAAACTCCTTTGTTGGCATATTCAAAATCTTCCTCCATGGAATTTATTTCATGCTCTCTATCGATTAGCTCACCACTATCTTGTCCGAACTGTCCTTTCAATGCTATCGGGATGGGATGGTTTCCACTCGTGCCTCCCCACCCGCCTGGGACGTTGGGGTGTACGCCTGTGGAATCATGAGCTTCTCCCGACTCACTGGCTTCACCAGCGGCCGGTACGAATGTATGTGCAGCAATCGGAATAGGACTTATTGACTCCGATGATTCGGCGATCAGAGACGAGAATGCTCCTCGTCTGGATCTCGCTGTTGCGCCATTCCGCCCGTGCGGGTCTGGGGTTTGCTCGCGATTACCAGTCGGAACCCCAGAGGGAGAGCCATCTTCCGACATCTCAACAACCTCTTCATTACTTCTACCCCGAGAGACCCGAATGGCGATACTAGAAGAGGGAGGGCGGCCTTGCTCCGGGCCGCTCTCCTGTGCGTCATGTCCGTCATGTTGTACAACTTGCTGTTCAGCGTTTCGCGAAGTGACGGACATGTCATCTGTCTTATCATAGCTCATACCCGCAGCGACTAAGTCGCAGGGTTTATCAGAAAACCAGACTCCTGGCTGATATAAACCCGTATCGACTATGTCGCGGCTTTCGGCTGATAACCATTCTTTCCTCTGAGAATCTGGGTAAGATGACAGAGGAATTAAGGTTTCGTGTTCACTCTGCTCAGTGGTAGAGGGTGCGAGACGAGACATCGATAAGACAAGTATCCGGTAATCGAATGTCCTCTATCAGGAATAGTAAGGGAGGAGGCCGGCTGGCCGACGACCGACGAAGTGCGACGGCCGAGGGCGGGCGCGTTCCTTCTATCTCCTGTGCGCTCACGCGTACCTTGAATACAATACAGCT
This sequence comes from Prorocentrum cordatum, assembly GCA_963575745.1. Classification (NCBI taxonomy): domain Eukaryota; class Dinophyceae; order Prorocentrales; family Prorocentraceae; genus Prorocentrum; species Prorocentrum cordatum. The sequence continues at coordinate 236,594 of CAUYUJ010017287.1, forward strand.
GCAGATAGTCACACATTGCGCAGCAAAGCAAGTGATGTGAAAAGTAGCTTGAATATGAGGTGGAGAGGAGCTTATTTACTCATACCCGTAGCGACTAAGTCGCGGGGTTCGTCGGAAAAAAGCCAGTTTCCTGGCTGATTCAAACCCGTCTCGACTATGTCGCGGCTTTCGGCTGATAGCCCGTCTTTCTTCTGAGAATCGGGGTAAGATGACAGAGGAATTAAGGTCTCGTGTTCACTCTGCTCAGTGGTAGAGGGTACGGGATGAAACATCGATAAGACAAGTATCCGGTAGGCAAATGTACTCTATCAGGAATAGTAAGTGAGGAGGCCGGCCGGCCAACGACACGACTACGACGAGGGAGCGACCCCTCGGCGCGCGCGTGCGAGCCAGCACGCTCTTTTTATTTCCTTTGAGCACACATACATCTGCAGAATGCAGTATACGTTATAATCAGACAGTGCGCAGCAAGGCAAGCGATATAACAAGCAGCATAAAGATGAGGCGGAGAGGAGCAGATTTACTAAGCAGCCTACAGGAGCGGAGATCGCCCCGAAATCGAGGGCCCCGCCTCCTCCCATCGTTCCTCCTGCCCCTTCCGATCGCTCGCACTCCCCGCTCCCCTCCGCGCCGCCCCCCCCCCTCGGCCCTCCTCCAGCATAGCAGAGCATCGCATAGCATGGCAAAACACAGCACGGCATAGCATAACAGAGCATAGCACAGCATCGCATCGGAAACGACTCGCATAACATCGCATATAATCGCATCGAACAGCGGATTTGAGCCTGTGGGCGCAAGGGCCCTTCAGAAAGTCACCAGGACCATGAACATGTGCATAATGGTGATTCCAGTGGTGCCTAAGGCCGTGCTTTGGGAGTTCCAGTGGCCCCCCTGAGCCGTGATGCACGTCGCGCGTGTAGCCGTTTGGCCCACCGCGCTCAGCGAGCGAGGCCACTTGCAGCTTTCGCAAAGTCCAAGCGGGCCAAGTCGTTGCGAAATTGAACAAACATGCTGTTTACCGCACCGTTCATCGCACACTGCACATTTTCAGAGGAATTGACGACTTCGCACCCCTGTCGGTGGCCCCCTTGATGGGGCAGCCAGGAGATGGCAGCGTCGCAGAAGCTGCTTCTCGAAATCAGGGATGCACAAGGCAGACGGGCATCATATCGCGAAGCCCGAAGAAGGAGCCACAGCGAGTGGGGCTGCGACGATGAAGAGGAAGAGCGCACCTCGCAAGCACGACCGCTCGGGGTGCTCAACTGGGGTCGGCGGCAGAGGCGGCAGCCTTAGGATCCGGCCGCCCCCGCCTTGCGGCGTGGGCCGTGCGAGACCTCTCTGACAGAGTGTTTGGCGCAGTCTTTGGCCCCCTTCCCCAGTGCCTGGTCCAAAACCTTCTGAAAGTCCATCCGAGAGGGCCCCACTCTGCCGCCGGCCCCCCGCCGGCCCCCCCCCCCCCTTCAAGGTCTCAAACGGCCCAGGGACGACCCGAGGGCGCCCCAAAGCCGGTCCTAGAGAGTCCCGAGCAGCCAAGACAGCCCCCAGACGGCTCCAGATCGCTCCAAGACGCCAGAGATGGCCTCCAGACGGCCCAAGACGCCTCCAAGACGGCCCAAGAGGCCTCCAAGAGCACCCCCAAGAGAGCCCCAACATGCACAAATCATTGATTTTTCAATGGTTTTTGAAGGATTATCGCTTTCTCGCCATTTCGGCTTACCCACGCTCCAAGACGGCCCAAGAGGCCCCCAAGATCGCCCCGGGACGGCCCAACAAGCCCCCAAGAGGGCTCCAAAACGGCGCAAGAGGGCCCCAAGACTACCCTCTACCTCCTCCCTGCGTCATATAGCTCAAGATTGGAGTTGAGGGCCCCATCCTGACCTGGTGCCTGGCGCCGCCTGCGTCTCCTGGCCCTCCTCCTGCTGCTCAGCCGGCTGCCCCCCCTCCTTCTTGGGAGTCGCCTGGTCGCCCGTCGCGGTCTTCAGCTCCGCCGCGGCATTGGCGCTCTCCGCGCCGCCCTTGACCAACCTCAGCGCGTGGAGCTCGTTCCTCAGGATGTCCGCGTCGCGGCAGCACATGGTCGCGATCCCCGGGTCGGAGGCGGCTACGGCCTGTAGGGCGATCTTCGCCTTGGCGATCAAGCCCACCAAGCTCTCATCTTGCTCGCCGCTCCACTTCTCGTGCAACTTCACGGCGTCCGCGATCTGCACGTCCCTCTGGTTCCATACCGGCCTGGCCGCCTCCTCGGCGGCATTCTCGCCGGTGCCGGACTTCGCGGCGCCCCCGCTGCCAGGCTCTCCACCGGCGCCGCTGGCGCCGCCATCCACGTCGGCCTCAGCCGCCGCCGCCGATGAGGCCTTCTGCGTCTTTGCCTCGCGAGCTTCCTCGTCCTTGTCGCAGTCGGCCATCGTGGCCCGGACGTCGCCGACCTTCCGCTTCATGTCCGCCAGCTCCGAGCCAGAGCCCCCGTCGGCAAGGTCGCCGGAGGCGGCCGCGAACTGCTTGGCCACATCCAACATCTTGGAACTGCCCAGCCCAGCCAGCTCAGATGCCTCGCCGAGCCGCGCATTCTCCAAGCGATTCAGCGCCTTCTTCTGGTCCTCCTCGGTCGCGTTGGTGACCTGCTTGTCGAGGAACGATGCGGCCTCCAGTTCGCGTTTAGCCAGGCGGTCCACGAGCAAGTCCTTGACTTTGATCGCCACCCTGAGGGCGCTTGCAAATCCAAGGCCCCACTCCCCCCATCCGCCCTCCCCGCCCCCCTCTCCCCCCACCCTCCCCCCTGCCCCCCTCTCCCCCCATCCGCTCCCCCCTGACACCAAGTCCCAAGTCTAACTTGGCAGTTGAGGGAGGGCAGAGAGGGGGGAGTGGAGGGTAGTGGAGGGTGGGTCAAGGGTCAAGGAATTGGGATGAGAAGAAAGCGCCCAGGCCCGAGGGCACCCGCAATAATCCCGATATTACCCTCTTTTCCTCCTGACCCTTCTCCTGCTTCCTGCTCTCCAGCTCCCTGCTCTCTGCTCTCCCTCCTCCCCTTCCTCCTCCTGCTCCTCCTCCCCCCCCCCATCCTCCTCCTCCTCCTCTTCCAGGGCCCGGGAGCCTCTGCGCATACTTCGGGTTCTCGCCGAGCAGGTCGGTGACCGCGCCAGGCTTGTCGTACCTCTCCCTCCACTTGGCGCTAGCCTCCGCGGGGCCGAGCCCGCCGTTCTTGGGCTTGCCGGCCCAGTGCTGGAAGGCGATCTCCGACATCATCTCATAGATCCCGTCTTTGATGATAGCCTTCTCCATCTGCAGCTCCTTGCGGTACTGCATCAAGGGAAAGGCGCCGTGCGGCCCGTTCGTAATTTCTGTGTTCGGTGGGCAGCGCAAGTTGCACTGCGCGGTGAGCTTGAGGCGGTTATCCGGGTCCGCGACGTACTCGTTGAACCACGTGACATTTTCCTCGCTGCTAAACCTCAATGTCATGTTGCGGAGGTTGTTCAAGGGCAGCCGGCAATCCTCGCAATCGTTGCGCTGGGAAACGAAGGAAGTCTTTGGCTTTGCCTCTGCACACGTCCGGAAGACGCGCTCGTTCTCCCCAGGCTTGACGGCCTTGGCCTTGCCGTTCGCCTTCGAGTACTTAGCCCGCTTCTTAGGCTGCACCGTTGCGGCCTCGCCCTCCTCGGGCGCCTCCTCGGGTTTTTTCTGGCCCTTGCCCTTCTTGCCCTTGCCCTTCTTACCCTTGCCCTTGCCCTTGTCGCCGCCGCCGTTGGCGGTGCCACCTGTGCTGGCGGCGGCCTGCCCGTCCACCTCGAACTCCTCCATCAGCTCGTCCTGCTCTGGGATGACTCCCATGGTCGCCGGTCGCTGACCCGCGGACCACGGACTTGGCGATGGCCCCTGAGAGGCCGCACTGGTGGAGTGCCGCTGGGCACTCGCATGCTTTGCGCCGCAAAGTGCCGCGTGCTGCGGGGCAGCAGGCAGGGCCAGGCAGGGACATGGCAGTGGCCAGTGGCCAGTGGCCAGGTGTCCGCGTCCTCCTCTCCTCTCTCCTCTCCTCTCTCCTCTCCCCTGCTCTCCCCTCGCCCCAACCCTGCGCCCTGCCCCCTGCCCCCTGCCCCTCTCCATTATCGGTGGCCCCGCGCGCAACCTATGGCCTATGGCACAACGAACAGGCAACAGGCAATGCTTCGTTGCCCCCTGGTAGGTTGGTAGGTTAGGGCATGCGGCATGCGGCGTGCGGAGAGCCCTACAGATGTTTCGGGGGGGGGGGGGGGTACGACGTGAGAAGAGGAAAGAGGATGCAGGGGGCAGGGGGCAGGGGGCAGGGGGGCAGGGGCGAGGGGTGAGAGCGTGAGAGCAACAACATAGGATTGACATCGGCTCTGCTGCTCGCTGCTCGCTGCTCTTACACGCTTACACGTGCCTGTGCCTGGTGCCTGGTGCCTGGTCTCTTGCGCTGTACTCTTTCCTTCGCCCTTTGCCCCCGTGCAACACTGCGCAGCCCCCTGCAACGCCGCGGGCCCGAGCGAGCAACCTATGGCGCAACAATGGCCGCCACCGCCGCCGACGACAGTCGACGACGACGACAGACGACAGACGACGACGACGAAGACCGACGACGACGACGACGACGGACGACGGACGACGACTCGACGACGACGA
>CAUYUJ010017288.1:0-27500 GCA_963575745.1 Prorocentrum cordatum
GGGCGAGGGCCAGGACGAGGAGGGGAGGGCCGAGGAGGGACGGGGGAGGAGGGCGAGAACGAGGAATAGAATTTTGAAGGGCCTGGAGATTTCGGCAAGGATTGTTTGGTTCCATCGGCTTCGTCTTGCCGTTTTTGTCGCCGGCTCCGCCGCCGTTCGTGTTCCAGGTTCCCTTGCCGAATGTTTTTTCAGGTTCCGGTTCCAGTTCCAGTCCTGGAGAAGAACTTCTGTCCTCCAGGAGCAGTTGCTCGCACTGGCCTCCTGTTCCAACGACCGTTGCTTTGACAACGGTGGAAGAAAAAAACGGCCATGCCGTTGCAGGGGCCCAGGAGGGAGAGGGGACAGGGAACAGGGAACACGGGACAGGAGAGGGAGGGGGGGTGACGGAAGAGACCGCAGGGGGGGGGGGGCGCAGAGAGGAGGTACATGCCGGTCAGAAGAAGTGGGTTGAAACCTGAAGTAGGAAGGCGTTGGAAAAAGATTGGGCTTCCACCCGCGTCCTGAAGAGGAGGACAGGAGGAACACCGCTCGACTCTTGAGGCAGGAAGGCGCCCAAAGCAGATCAGGGATTGGGCATCCAAAAGTGCCTACGCTCAACGGCCGGCTTTTGGCGAGGGCGTGAGAGGCGAAAGAGGAAGAGTGGGCAGCTCCGTGCTCAAACCCTTGGGGAAGCCGTCTGCGGCTGCTGTGGAGAACAAAAAAAAACGGGGAGACGAAAGAGACCGCAGGGGTGGGGGGGGTGGGGGGCGTGGAGAGGAGGTGGTGAGGGAGTGGGAGGAGACAAAGGAAGAGTGGGCAGCTCCGTGCTCGAACCCTTGGGGAAGCCGTCTGCGGCTGCCGTCTGTGGCTGCTGTGGCTCGGGCGGGGGGTCCGCAGAGGCACCGCGCTTCCCCTGCCGCCCCCTCCGCCGAGTGCGGCTGCCGGGCGGCTGCACTGCCCCCCGACCGGCGGGCTGCGAGCTCGACTGCTGCGAGGAAGCAAGCCAAGGGGGAGAGGAGGCTGAGGGCCACGGCGGAGAGAGGGAGACGAGCCAAGGTGACGAAAGAGCACGGGAAGGAGGAGGAGGAGGAGGAGGAGGAAGAGGAGGAGGAGGATGAGAGGAGGAAGGAGGAGGAGGAGGAGGAGGACGGTGCGGACGATGCCACCCGAGCAGGGGGAGAAGGAGGAGGAAAAGCAGGAGGAGCAGGAGGAGCAGGAGGAGGAGGAGGAGGAGAAGCAGCAGCAGCAGCAGCAGCAGCAGCAGCAGCAGCAGCAGCAGCAGCAGCAACTCGGGAGAGAGGACGGTGCGGAGGATTAAAAGGCCTGCCCCCTGCGCACACTCGTCACCGGCACGCACGAGCCTCCAGGGCACCCCTCGGCCGTCTGAGGCCTGCTCCGAAGCCGGGTGTGTTCGCCAAGGGTTCCGACGGGCTCCCGCTGGGCGTGGGAAGCTAGACGATGGCCCCCCTCCTCCTCCTCCTCCTCCTCCTCCTCTTCCTCCTCCTCCTCCTCCTCCTCCTCCTCCTCCTCCTCCTCCTCCTCCTCCTGTCCCACCTGCTCCTCCTCCTCCTCCTCCTCCTCCTCCTCCTCCACCTCCTCCTCCTCCTCCTGCCCCTCCTCCTCGATGGGCTCCAGCTGGGCCTGGGAGGCTCGACGGTGGCCCCAGAGACCCGGGGCGCACAAGGCTCCAACTGCCACAGTAGGGGCCCACGATGCCCCAGGAGAGCCCTCCGAGGGCTCCAATCGGCTCCCTAAGTAGCCCAGATATCCGGACGATGCTCCCACACGACTCCACACTTGCCTCCGAGGCCGCTCCGAGGGTTCCATTCGGCTCTCTAAGTATTGCCAGCCTCGAACGTATCCCTATCCCTAAGATTGGCACGCCAAAAGGCGATGGCAATCTTAGGGACTCGCCCTCAAAAGATAAGGGAATCCCTGAGATTGGCATCGTGACGAGGAGATGCCCAGTATAGGGATAGGGATATGTTCAAGGCTGGTAAAAGTAGCCCAGACATCCAGACGATGCTCCCACACGCCTCCACACTTGCCTCCGAGGCCGCTCCGAGGACCCGAAGGATCCTCAGCATCGGACGGGTGGGGCCCCACGATTTCTCATGCGGGCATCTGCGCCCCCAACGTCTTGGCCCTGGAGACCCGAGAAACAACAGACGCGAAACTCGGATGCCCCCCCCAAATGGGAACGCACAAGCCACTGGCTTGGCCATACTGGGGCTCCACGCCGAGCGACATGGGCATTGCCAAGAAGGCGCCCGAAGCGTCTTCCACAGCAGCCCTAGTTTGGTGCTTGCCCAGGCCGCCCAATCCGTGCATGCCATTGGGTCGGTGAACTTGTTGCGTGGCGGGGGTTTATCTATATCCACCTCCTGGGGAACGGACGTCCTGGGACCCCCAGCGGGCGGTGGATATGGATCTCTCTCTCTCTTTCTCTCTCTATCCCTCTGTCTCCCCCTCCTATATCTCTATATATATACACACAAAAAAATGCAGATGCGGACAAGAGTGATGGGGCGGTGGGGACGTCGGCAGTTTGCGAGACTCTGGAGAAGCTCGCCGCAGGCGCCAAAGTTTCACAAAGTATATATAACGAGCCCGCCGCAGGCGCCGATTTTTTCATTAAGCCAATGTGGGTAGGTCGCGGGTGGGTCGCGGATGGGTCGCGGGGTGGATTGCGGGTGGGTCGCGGGTGGGTCGCGGGTGGGTCGAGGGGTGGGTCGCGGGTGTAGAGGGCAGAAAAATCCACCCGATAACAATCACCCCGACAAGCGAAGCCGTTTAGTAAACGCACACAAGGAATGAATCGAACAGGGCAGGGCTGTTTAGTCAACGCCCATGGCCGTTTTAATCAAAGTCAATTGTCGGGTCTGGGTGGTTGTTCCTCCCTTGAGGGTGGGACGCGGGGTGCGTCGCGGGTGGGTCGTGGGATGGGTCGCGGGTGGGTCGCGGAATGCGGATGGGTCGCGGGGTGGGTCGCGGGTGGGTCGCAAGTGGGTCGCGGGGTGGGTCGCGGATGGGTTGCGGGTGGGTCGCGGGTGGGTTGCGGGGTAGGTCATGGGTGGGTCGAGGATTGGGTCGCGGTTGGGTCGCGGGGTGGGTCGCGGGGTGGGTCGCGGGGTGGGTCGCGGGGTGGGACGCGGACTGGGTCGCGCGTGGGTCGCGGGTGGGACGACGACAACGAACAACAACAACAACAACAACAACAACAACAACAACAACAACAACAACAACAATCATTTTACCCGAACGCTCAGTGTTCTCCCCAGTGCCAGGGTTTTCATGCGACGCCAGCCAATACCCCCACTTCGTGGGGGGGCAATGCAAGCTCTACCAAACATCCACACGACTCTCGGGAACCACCCACACCCAGCTTCCCGCCCTATGACGTCAGGACACTTCACTTCGTGGCGTGCGGACGACCGTGGCTACTACACTGGCGTGGGGTACACACCCACAGAACTTGGTCACTTATTCGGGGCGCGCGTGTGCCCAGCATCCTGCAATTGTGACATACAATACATGACACAGACAGACAGAGAGAGAGACAGAGAGCAGACAGAGAGAGAGACAGAGAGAGCGGAGTTGGTCACATTTTTGGGGCAAGTTCCTGAGATCGTCGTGTTTTTTGTTGGTCTTGCGCGCGCGAATGTCCACTTTACTTTTTTTTTGCAAGGGAGTATTGAAATTTGATTATGTTAGAACAAGAAAAAGTAGCTCGCGCGAGCTCATGTAACATAAATGTTGAAAAACCATTGGTTTTGTGGGAGTCGGACAGCGCGCGCGGGATGAAATTTGGACATTTTTTTTTGAAAAACCATTGGGTTTTTGATGTTTTTATGTTGAAATCGTTACGAAACCTAAGGTTCTGGAAGGATTTCGTCTTGCGCGCGCGAATGTCCACTTTACCTTATTTTTTGCAAGGGATTATTGAAATTTGATTATGTTAGAACAAGAAAAAGTAGCTCGCGCGAGCTCATGTAACATAAATGTTGAAAAACCATTGGTTTTGTGGGATTCGGACAGCGCGCGCGGAAGGACATTTTGACAATTTTTCTTAAAAAACCATTGGGTTTTTGATGTTTTTATGTTAAAATCGCTACGAAACCTAAGGTTTTGGAAGGATTTCGTCTTGCGCGCACGAATGTCCACTTTACCTTATTTTTTGCAAGGGATTCTTGCAATTTGATCAAGTAAGAACAAGAATTTTCATTTTATAGTGTTTTTTGCAAGGGAAAACGGATTACAACAAAACAACCGGATCTGGACCAATCCACTTTTCTGAAGCTTTCGCGAAAAAATGATGAAAATGCAGCTGCGGCCTAGGCGGCGCAGGGGGGTCGCGCACCAGGGGCCCAACAATAATTATTCTTTAGAAGTAAATAATGTTCAACAACAACTTAACAACAACAATTACTAGCACGTGGGGACACTCCGTTCTCACCAGTGCCAGGGTTTTCATACGACGCCCGCCAATACCCCCACTTTGTGGGGGGGCCGGTTCAAGCTCTACCACATTTCCAAACGACTCTTCGCCACCACCCACACCCAGCTTCCCGCCCTATGACGTTCGGACACTTCACTTCGTGGCCTGCGGACGACCGTGGCTACTACACTGGCGCATGGTACAGTGACTTGTTGTGGTAACATTTTCTGGACGCTAGCTTAGTATACGACTTTTCCCCCTGTTCCAACACTGGACACCTGTACTGGTTTTTGGTGGTAACGTGTTCCTGACGCTAGAATAGGAAACCACGTTGGGTTTCCTACAAATCCGCAAGAGCGCGCGGGATGAAATTTTGACACTTTTTTTTGAAAAACCATTGGTTTTTTGATGTTTTTATGTTAAAATCGCTACGAACACTAAGGTTTTGGAAGGATTTCGTCTTGCGCGCGCGAATGTCCACTTTACCTTATTTTTTGCAAGGGATTCTTGAAGTTTGGTTATGTTAGAACAAGAAATGTCCACTTTGCCTTATTTTTTGCAAGGGAAAACCGCCCGTAACAAAACAACCGGATCCGGACCAACCCGTTTTGCCGGAGACTTCCTCACGAAAATGATGAAAACATGGCTGCGGCCTAGGCGCGGCGAGGGGGCCGCGCACCAGGGGTCCCAACAATAACTATTCTTTAGAAGTAATAATGTTCAACAACAACAACAACAACAACAACAACAACAACAACAACAACAACAACAACAACAATACCAACAAGAGCAACAACAACAACAACAACACCAACAACACCAACATCACCAAAAACACCAACAACACCAACATCACCAACACCAACAACACCAACAGCAACAGCACCACTAACAGCAACAACAACATCATCATCATCATCATCATCAACAATAACAACAACAACAACAACAACAACAGCAATAACAACAACGATGACAACGACGACAACACCAACAACGCAACAAACAGAATTCTCATCACGATTTCCTGATTCAGCCACGCACTCAGGGACAATGAATGACCGTTCGGCCCCCTCACTCTGATGTTGGCCGCAGGGGGGCCGAACCTATCCATATCTGACACCTGGCGAGGTCCCCGAAGATCGATCCCCCAGGCGGTGGTGAACTGTGGACCCCAGTGATCGATCACCCCGGCAGTATCAGTATCACTTATAGCAATGAATTAACTACCAAGAAGGGGGGAACCGCCCACCGATATCGTGAGCACTGGCAAATCAATGCATGACATGATTCATCCCAGGGGGGGGGGGCAAAAGGAGTACATGAGGAAAGAGGCGCAATGCATCGAACCTCCTTCGGTGTTCCAAGTAGTTTTGCGATTCTGCCTGGTTCGGCTTCCCGACGTTCCAACAGGGCCCAAGAGGGCCCAAAGATCGCCCCAGAAGGCCTAAGAGGCCGCCAAGAGGCCGCACAGACGGCACAAGAGGCCTCCCAAATGGCCCAAGGAGGGCCCCAACGACGCCCCAAGAGGGGCCCCAGAGGACCCCAAGAAGCATCCAAGAGGCCTCAAAACCGTGTTAGAGGGGCATCCCCGAAATTCCTCCGAGAGAGGCATCCCCGCAATTCCTCCGAGGAGACCCCAAGGAGCATCCGCGAGGCCGCCGACCCACACAACACATGCACGGTAACGGGATCGGCCGAAGGCCATTGAGTTTAGTCAGCGAGTTCCACGGGGAGGGAGGGGGAGCGGTGGGAGCAAGAGGAGTAGACGAGGAATTCTTACTGTGTGTGTGTGGAGAGAGACAGGAAAAAACGGAAAATCAATAAATAAATCAAGAGAGGGAGAGAGAGAGAGAGAGAGGGAGGGAGAGAGAGAGAGAGAAACAACAAGAAAACAAAGAGAGAGAGAGAGAGAGAGTGAGAGAGAGAGGAAGATAATGAAGCACGGGGGAGCCTGCTGAATTTCCTTGTTTTTCTGCGTCTCTAAGGAATAGACCACGCCGTGGAATATCCTCCCCGCACGGGCCGTTTTGTTTTAGTACCGGAACTCAACAAATACTCCCGCGGGGGGTGGGGCAGAAGGGATAATACGGAATCCAATGAAAATCCGGATGTAATCCGATTGAGATACTATTGAAGTCTGATTGGGAACCGATTGGAAACCCATTGGGGTATGATTGAAATCCTATTGGAACCCTTGGGAATCCTTCAGGTTCCGATTGGGATCTGCTTGGGACCCTGTTGAAGTCCGATTGGAATGTGCTTGAGGTCTTATGGGATCCCGTTGGAATTCGATGAGAATATGATTGCCATCGGGTTGAGACCTGCTCGGGATACTAACAGACTCATATTCGAATCCGATTTGAATCCTATTGCAATCGGGCCGGGATCTCATTGGAGTCAAATTGGAATCAAAGTGGATTCCGATTGGGACCCTATTGGGACCTTATTGGAATCCGATTAGATTCCGATTGTACTCCAGATTGGAATCAGATTAAAACTTGAGTGGGATCTTACTAGGGTCTGACTGGGACCCTTAGGAATCCAATTGGAGCACAATGTGAAACCTATTAGAATCATGCTGGACTCTGGTTTGAGTCCTACTGGAATCAGATCGAAATCTCAGAATGGGATCCCCAGGAACCATGCATGGGGGGGGGCCGAGGTGTCCGGGGGCGGGATGACACTTGCGGGGGCGAGGAGCGATGCAGTTTCACCGAAAGCGGGGGGGTGGGGGAAGGGTACTCCAGATTTCGTAATAAAGGGAGGGGGGTCTCATTTCGGGGGGGGGGGGTCTCTTCCAGGCTATCTTGGAGGGCCTGGGGGGTGTCCGGGGATGATGTTTTGGAGGGTTCTCCCAGGGGGGGGGGGTCTGAAACTTCTTCGTCTTGGGAGGGTTGACCCCCTCCCTTGTATTACGAAATCTGGAGTAAGGGGGTCGATGCTTGAGACCAGGGTCATGGAAGAACCCCCCCGCCGCTCGAGGAGCAAGCCGCTGCATAGACATGCACTTCGCAGGTCCGCGCGGATATCGGCGCTGGACCGGCGCGCGGAGCGCGCCGGCGGCGCCGCGCCGCCAGGGGGTGCTCAGCGCCGATCCGAGACACCCGCGTGGAGCTCCGAAAGTTTATGCCTGGTTGAGGGGCAACGATAGGGGGGGACGCATGTTGGGCGCCCGAGTTAAAGTCTGGACCCCGAGTTATCCGGGGTAACTCGGGTCCGGGGTAACTCGGGTTTGGATTCCCGAAAAAGGAACCCGAGTTAGCCCTGACCCGAGTTACCCCTGATGATTCGGGGCTCTGGACGCCCGAGTTATCCGGGGTAACTCGGGTCCGGGGTAACTCGGGTTTGGATTCCCGAAAAAGGAACCCGAGTTATCCCTGACCCGAGTTACCCCTGATGATTCGGGGCTCTGAGCATGGGAGGGGGATGCATCGACCTGGAATCGGCGATGCATCGCCGATAGACCGGCCACATGGGCCCCCGGTAGTGAGCCCGCACCTTCCTGGGCGGGTTGGAGCTATCAGATGCCCATCGGCGACCAGTGGGCGATTGGGGGTCGATACATCCCCCCTATATGCCTATCCCCCCCCCTATCCTTGCCCCTGACTGGTTCTGCGAGCCTCGGGCGCCGCCTCTTTTTCCCGGCGCCCAGCTCCAGCGAGTGCCCTGTGTGGCCTTCTTGGCCACGCGCCCGGACGCCAGCCTCCAGGAGGTGCCGTCGTCAGCCACCACCTGGGGGGGAGAGCATGCTACGCATGGAATGAATTCAATGGACAGCCATTGCAGTGGATCCGTGAGTGGATCAATCTAGACTGATGAGGCTATGATGCCTTTTTTGATTTTGAGCCGGCTATGATGCCCGCTCGTGCCCACCCCGTCCCGTCTTCAGGGACTCCGCATCCCCCCATGATGGTAAGATGGGAAGACGGGCCGCCGCCCCTGGCACCGCACGTGCGGTGCCAGGTTCATGGGGATTTGCTTCGACCCCCGCAGCTCCAATGATGGACACTGCGAGGAGAGTGAGGCCTCATGACTCATGGTGGTGGTCCTCACTGGTCAGGCCTATGATGGTCCTCACCGGCCCCCGACGTCGTGGTTTTTTCAGGACGTCGACCCCCAGCGGTTTGGACCCACTCCCCGAGACCGGTTGTTCATCCTGAGTCGTTTCTTGACAGCCCCGAGGCCCGGCAGGGGCCCCCAGAGGCCGAAAATAGCGAAAAACCTCCCGTCGTGATTTTTTCATGACTCGAGGGGGTCTGGGGGGGGGGAGAGGGCAAGGGCGGACGTCCACTGCGCCCCAAAAGCCTTGCCATCCCGTGGGGGCCGAGTTTTGCTCCCGCCGCCCTCCCGGCCCCCTTCCGCTGGCGGAGCGCCGCCCTCGCTCGACTTCTCCGCTGGCTCCCGACCCGCCCCTCCGCCGCCCTTCCGCCGAGGAAGAGAAGGGCAGCTTCCTCGATCACCCCTCCTGAGACGGGGCTCCAGGATGGTTTTCTGTCGGGGCAAGCCCCCTTCCCAGACATCCGACGTCTCCTTCCCAGACATCCGACGTCTCGTTTTTTTCGAGACGCGGGCCCCCGACCTCCCGACCACTTCCCTGGGACCGGTTTTTCATCCCGAGTCGTCTTTTGACGGTCCCGACGCCCGCCGAGGGCCTCGAGAGGCTAAAAACTATGAAAAACCTCTGTCTCGATTTTTTCGAGACGCCCGATGTCTGGCTTTCGTCCGGCCCGAGCGCACCCCGCCTGGCCCCACGGCGAGCCGTCCCGCCCGATGATCACCCCGCCGACGCCCGCGCCCGCCGGGGCCGCCGCGGGCGCAGGGGCCCTGCCGGGGGCGCCCTGCCGCAGGGCCGCCTCGCAGTGGAGTCATGTCGGGCGTGTCCCCCCTACAGGGGCATTTCGGGCGAACAATAGAAAACACTCCACAACATATTCCACAATGGTCCAACCATTCCTCAAAAAGTAATCACCCAACTATTTTTTCACAATTTTTGGATATTCCCCCTGCAGAGGGACGGGCCCGACTTGACAGTGGAGGCTCGGCCGCAAGAAACCAGCCACAAGAAGCCCAGCCCACCTCACAGTGGAGTTATGTCGGACGTGTCCCCCTACAGGGGGATTTGGGGCGGATTTTTTTTTTGGGGGGGGGAAATAATCGTCCCCAGACTATTTTTTAACTATTTTGGAAGATTCCCCCCGGCGAGGGACAAGCCCGACAGAACCGTAGAGGCCCCTGCCGCAAGAGACCTGCCGCGAGCAGCCCAAGACCCCGAGGCCCCAGGACGTCCACCTATGGTATTTCTGGCCTGGGAGCGTCGCGCCGTCCACAGCAGCTCCTCCTCCTCCTCCTCCTCCTCCTCCTCCTCCTCCTCCTCTCCTCCTCCTCCTCCGCCTCCTCCTCCTCTCCTCGCTCCTCTCCTCCTCCTCCTCTCCTCCTCCTCCTCCTCCTCCTCCTCCTCCTCCTCCCTCCTCACTCCTCATCTCCTCCTCCTCATCCTCCTCCTCCTCCTCCTCCTCCTCCTCCTCCTCCTCCTCCTCCTCCTCCTCTCCTCCTCCCCTCCTCCTCCTCCTCCTCCTCCTCCTCCTTCCTCCTCCTCTCTCCTCCTCCTCCTCCTCCTCCTCCCTCCTCCTCCTCCTCTCCTCCTCCCTCCTCATCCTCCTCCTCCTCCTCCCCCCCCCCTCTCTCCTCTCCTCCTCCCCCTCCTCCTCCTCCTCCTCCCCTCTCCTCCTCCTCCTCCTCCTCCTCCTCCTCCTCCTCCTCCTCCTCCCGGAGGTCCTTGCTCGGATCGCCAAGGGCCTGCATCCTTCCCGCAAGGGCCCCTCGGGGGCCATCGCTGAGGCGGCGCACAGGGACGCCGCCCAAGAGGCTCGAGCTCGTGCACTAGTAAGGGGCAGTGGTTTGTCCCAGGCCCCTGGACCCCCACCCGAGGGAGATGGAGGGGCCTCGGGGTTTGTCTCGGCGGTGGACGCCTTGGAGGAGTCTGGGATCCAGGTGGTGAGAGGGGAGGATTCGGTCGGCGTTTTTGAGGCTGGGGCGGCCGTGTGCGATGGTGCGCCGAGCGCCTCGACGGCCTCCTCATCAAGGCCCGCGCCGCCGCCCTCCCCCTCCACCTCCTCCTCCGACTAGGCGTCTGCCTCCCCCTTCCGCGCGACCCCTCGGTCGCTTTGCATTTAGCCCATTTAGTCCTACTCCTCCTCCTCCTCCAGCCATCGAGACCCGGGAAGCCCAGGGCACTCCGGAGGCAAGCAGCGTGCGTCTTGGCTTCAGTCGGGCCTGTCCCTCTACAGGGGCATACTCAAAAATAGGCAACAAAAAATGCGATGTGGACGACATGTCTACTGTTGTGGTGCATTTTGGGAATATGAGTTGACTGCTTTAATTTTTCGTCCAAGATACTCCTGTTTTGGGACAGGCCCGACTGAAGTCTTGGCATGGGTCTCCACTGTATGTGTGGGGGCCGCGGGCTTGCAGAGGTGCGCGCGGCAGCCGTCGGGCTGCCATGGACCCCGATCGGGCGTTGGCAGAACTGGGTCCAGACGGACCTGGCCTCGTGATGTGTACCGGGGGACGCTCTCCTCCGCCCCTGGCCATCGCTCGGACGTCCATTCCCTGTGTTTTTGTTCGGTTTCGTGCGTGGTTTTTGTTCGCAGGATGGTCCAGGATGCTCCTTAATAGTCCCCGTCGAGAAAAAGTGCACACGTCCGAGCGACACCGAGGCCCCACTCCCCACTCCACTAACCGGAACCGCCCGCACCCGAAGGAACCAACTACGGCAGACTGGGTTTCGTGATTCACGGTCAGTTTTCTGGGCGTGGGGGCCAGAACACGACTATGGTTGAGAAGTCGGTCCCCGGGAATGGGTCGAGGCGCCTGCTCAACGTAGCGAAAAAATCCTGCCGTCGGGGGTCTGGGCAAGGACCGCAGAATGAGGAGCGACCGGCTTTCTTGGGGCTTTCTTGGCCACGGCGAGCCTCGGCCACGAATACCCATCAGTCGGAAAAAGTAGGTAGAAGCATGAAGCAGGAAGGCACTGAAAGTGGATTGTTTCCGTCCGCCTCCTAAGGAGGACGGAAAAGGTGAAGCCACTCGATCATTGTAGTAGGAAGGCGCTTGAAGTAGATTGGAATCTGGGAATCCAGCGACAGATGGGCACATTCCCCGACCCAGATCTCAGGAACGCCCAGAGCACAGAACACCCCCTCAGCCCGAAATGGCCCTTTATGTCAGCGTCTTGAGTGTACCGCTCTCAACGACTGCGCCGTGTGAGCTCACCCCCGGTCTGTAAGACGCACGGGCTG
Organism: Prorocentrum cordatum; assembly: GCA_963575745.1. Lineage (NCBI taxonomy): Eukaryota > Dinophyceae > Prorocentrales > Prorocentraceae > Prorocentrum > Prorocentrum cordatum. The sequence continues at coordinate 11,719 of CAUYUJ010017288.1, forward strand.
CTCCCGGGAGCCTGGCGAGTGCGCGTGCGCCACGCTGGCAAAGTGCCACCGCCTGCGCCCTTCATGAGCTCGCCTTCCTGCGCACGGGCCTGACCTACTAATAGGTTGATCCAACCGTACTTAAGGACCACATCCCAGAAACAAGTTCGAGCACCCAGAAAGGCATCAAAACAGTGTCGAACAAATATCGCCTCCCAGGGCCCGACACGTGAAAACCCTCCAGTTACGGTACTTTCTTGGTGCTCGAATTTGTTTCTGGCGATTAAGGCTAAAGTAAGTTGGAAGATCCTAAACCTACCACTACTTCCCGGACCTCTCCACAGGCGCGCTCCGGCCAAGACTTCGAGGCGAATCCGGCCGTGGCGACGATTGGACTCTCCCAGCAGGAGGCCCAAACGTAGGAGCCAGAACGAGGCAAGTATGGCAGTGGCACCCGTACCGCCCCTGGGATCCGAGGTTGCGAGAACGATACAAGATCCAAACATCCGACGTCTCGATTTTTTCAAGACACGGGCCCCTGACCTCCCGACCACTTCCCCGGGACCGGTTTTCCACCCCGAGTAGTTTTTTCACGGTCCCGAGGCCCGGCGAGGGCCCCGAGAGGCCGAAAACGACGAAAAACCTCCATCTCGATTTTTTTTCGAGACGCCCGATGTCTGGGGCATCCCCAGACATTCACGCCAAGGAAAACTAGACTCTAGTTCGTTTGCCCTCTTTCGAGGAACACTTACTTTTCAAAAGGGGCTCGGTCGTTCCTTAGGCTTGCATGCGTTATGTACAGGTCCTTATGCGTTTTTTTATTATATGTTTCCGCATGCGTTATTCTTTGGGATAAAAAAGGGGCTTCGTTCCTTCTTTGTCGTTCCTTAGGTCAGGCCGATGACTGTAGTTCTTCTGTCCTCCTTCGAAGAGGATCTATCTGTGAGGTCCCCGGGCACACAGGCCGGGCGGAGACGCCCTCGAGTGAACAAGCGTGCGTCCCCTGGATCTGAGAGGGCTGCCCCAACGTCACGGACTTTTCCAGGTGCTCGTCCTCCTCCTTCTCCTCCTCCTCCTTCTCCTCCTCCTCCTCCTCCTCCTTCTCCTCCTCCTGCTTCTCCTCCTCCTCCTCCTCCTCCTCCTCCTTCTCCTCCTCCTGCATAAAGCACTGCGATCGCGGTGACTTCTTCATGACTCGAGGGAGTATGCTTCGTTAGGTCGGGAATGTCCTCCTAGAGGCGGATATTGGAAGACAAATGGAACAAGTAGTTCGTCGAAGCATGTTCCAAGTTGACCCCAATGTGTTAAAGAATCTTCCCCTGAATACTCTATAATCAATTTTGAAGATCCCTCCTGTGGAGGGACCTTTGTGGGCCCCAGAAACAGCAAGGCCGGCCGTTTTTTCACCGTTTCCGAAAAAATGTCCCTTGAAAATGGAAACGGCCAAAAAACGGCGACCGGAAACGGCAAAAAAACGGCTCCAGGATGGGAACCTGAGCCGGAACCAGTCAACAAACGGCGACGGAACCGGTGCAAAAACGGTGCCGGAACCGGCAACAAAAACGGCAAAACGGAACCGGTAACAAAAACGGCCCTGTCGTTTCCAGGGCCCACTGACCCTGACCTTCCAGAGAGCTATTTTTTAGCACTGGAGACCTAAAAATTTAAAAAGCTGAGCGAAACAGCCTAAAACCAAGACGTAGAATAGCTTTGGGATAGGTTTTTAAGTCCGGTGCTATTTTCTAGCCCTCCTGGAAGGTCAGGGGAGGGAGGGACCCACCCGACCTAAAGAGCGTGGGCCCCCCCCGTGCAGCCTGCGGCCCCGCGTGCCCAGCGAGCTCCGCGGCGGCCGCGCGCCAGAGCGCCGCCTCCTCGCGAGGCCCCCCGCGTGGGGCCGGAGAGGATCTCGCCGCACCGCCGATTCGGGCCGGCTAGAAGAGGGAGGGGGAGGAGGAGGGAGAGGAGGAGGGGGAGGAGGAGGAGGAGGAGGAGGAGGAGGAGGAGGAGGAGGAGGAGGAGGAGGAGGAGGAGAGGAGGAGGGAGGAGGAGGAGGGGAGGAGGAGCAGGAGGAGGAGGTGGAGGAGGAGGGGGAGAAGAAGAAGAAGAAGAAGAAGAAGAAGAAGACATCGACGATCGACACGAATCGGATCGGCGGAACTCGGCAGCCACGTCGGGAGACGTCGAGCCGGCGGACACCGGCAGGCCAGGAGGGCCTCCGTCGAGACCTCGGAACCTCCCCAAAGATCAGAGAGATCCAGAGTGGAATCGGAATCGGAGTCCATGGAAGAAGAAGAAGAAGATGAAAAAGAAACACCATAAACACCAACTTTGGGCGCTCCGCGCGGATTTCTTGGATCTGCGCGGCCCCCCTCCCTGGCGCGCGAGCGCGCCAGGGGCGGCGCCGGAGGCGCCGCCCGGGGGGTCCCCAGCGCGGGTCCAAGAAATCCGCGCGGAGCGCCGAAAAATTATGCTTATGGCGTGCGTCCTTCTTCGGGCCCATGGGCCTCGAGGCGCAGTCGAGCCGGGGGAGTCGACGGGCATCGGGCCGGGCGAAAGGGGGGGCTAGCAAAAGGGGGGGTTTGAGAATCAGCGCGCGTAGCTGATTCTCCCGGCGCCTTCCGGGGCGCCGGGAGGCGCCCACGTGTATCGAGGAATGGGCCCGGCGGCGGGGCCGAAACCAGCTGCATGCACATGCAGCAGATTTCGTATCCCCCCCCCCTTTCCCTCCCCCGCCCCCTTTCGTCCGGCCCGACCGGTGCAGCGGCGACGTCCGCGCGGAGGAGCCCGCGGGCTCCACGTCGAGCCGCATCGTCGAGGCGCCGGCGGTGCGCGCGCGTCGGAGCAGACGGCGCGGCGGCGTGCGAGCGACGACCACAAGCGGCTCTCGTCGGCGGCGCGCACGGGTCGGTAGGGGGAGGGGGGAGGGCGTCTCACAAGGAGGCCGCTGCTTTGAAGGCGCGGGCCTCACATCTATAGGCTGGCCATCGCTCGGACGTCCATTCCCTGTGCTTTTTTCGGTTTCGTGCGTGTTTTTTTTCGCCAGACGATCATGGATGCTCCTCGACGGTCCTCGCCGAAGGAAAAATGCACACGCCCGAGCGATGCCAAGCAGATGAGGCCCGCGCCTTCTGAGAGGCAGGGGTGCTTCCAAGAGGCCTTCCCCCCTCCCCCCTGCCCCCTCCTGCGCGTGGCCGATCTTGCGCGAGACGAAGCAGCGACCTTACGTGGTGGCCTATGCCGGCCGCCGGCGCGGCATGCCACACTGGAGACGAGGGAGCTCACGCGCGACCTTACAAAGGAGAGCCTGCGCGCCAATGTCGGCGCAGTGTGACCCGTTGTTGTTCTCGTCGCCCATCTTCTCTTGGGAGTCGACGTGTTTTTTGTTAACTCTCCCTCGTCGTACTTAAGGACTACATCCCAGAGCAGTATCGAAACAGCGTCTGCCCGACACGCTGGCGAGGTGTCGACCGAGTGCCGCCTCCCAGGGCCCGAAACGTGAAAACCCTCCATGCTCGGTGCTTCCTCAGTGCTCGAGAGTCTTCCTGGTGGCCAGGTTGACACATCGAATGATTCTTTATGTCTGCATGTCTCCCAGACCCCCGACGCCACAATCTGCTCAGGACGTCGACCCCCGGAGGTCTCGACCCCGTCCCCGGGACCGGCTTCTCCTCCCGACTCGTCCTCTGACGGTCCCGAGGCCCGGCGAGGGCCTCCTGAGACCGACACCGGCGCAAAACCTCCCGCCGCGATGTTTGCCACGACGCGAGGGGGCCATGCCCTGACCTTCCAGGAGGAGCACCCGACTTAAAAACCTATCCCAACGCTATTCTACGGTCTTGGTGTTAGGCTGCTTCGCTCAGCTTTGTAGGATTTTAGGTCTCCAGTGCTAAAAAGTAGCTCTCTGGAAGGTCAGGGTGGGCTTTCCCCTCCTCCCAGGTCCTCGCGGCTCCCCGCCGGCGGCAGCAGGCCCAGCAGGGACGGCGCCGCCGGGGCGCCCTGCGGCAGCGCCCGCGCCGCGGCCAGGCGCCGCGCGGCCGCCACCGCGGCCGCCGCGAGGCGGGCCTCGGCGGCCAGCAGCGCCTCCTCGTCGAACGGGGGGCTCTTTAGGTCGGGTGGGTCCCTCCCTCCCCTGACCTTCCAGGAGGGCTAGAAAAGAGCACCCGACTTAAAAACCGATCCCAAAGCTATTCTACGTCTTGGTTTTGGGCTGTTTCGCCCAGCTTTTTAGATTTTTAGGTCTCCAGTGCTAAAAAATAGCTCTCTGGAAGGTCAGGGCTCGACTACACGCAAGAGCTCCGTGGGCCCTGGAAGCGACAGGGCCGTTTTTGTTGCCGGCTGCGTTTCGCCGTTTCTGTTGCCGGTTCCGACGCCGTTTTTTTTGACCGGTTCCGTCGCCGTTCTCTTGCGGGTTCCCGCTCCGGTTCCAATTCTGGAGCCGTTTCTGTTGCCGTTTCCAGTCGCCGTTTTTTAGCCGTTTCCATTTTCAAGGGACACTTTTTCGGAAACGGTGAAAAAACGGCCCTGCCGTTTACGGGGCCCGCTAAGCGCAAAAGTGACCCTGGGTAAGAGTGACCTTTGGTGCGCGGCTTTTTGGGGGGCGCGAGAAGGCCAAACACAAGCGCGCAAGACGCTAATATCGCAACGAGCGCGGCGATCGGGGGAGCCCAGTGAGCGCGCACCAAGGGTCACTCTGGCGAAGGGTCACTCTTACGTCTAGTCGAGGGGTACAGAGGAGGCCCGTCCACAGGAAACCTTCCACAAGAAGCCCAACCCCGCGACCCCAGGACGTCCCTTGATTCTTGGTGCGGGGACGTCACGCCTTCCACAGCAACGCCGTCGAAGCCCAAGAAGAAACCCGGGGTACCCTGGAGGCAAGCAGGGTGTTTCTTGGCATGGGCCCCCACTGTATCCCCGAGAGCCTGGCGCTGCACTTGCCTCGAGCTGGGCGACTTCGCACCTTCTTCGGGCCCCCGGCTGGGCCCTCGCAGATCCTTCCGGCTCGAAACAGGGCGAATAAAAAGCCAAGCGTGATCTTTCGCGGTGTTGCATTTTGTCGCTACGTCGGATCTCAGGGATGGCGACCCCAATCCCCGACCTCGGGGCGTTTTCGACTGGACCAATAATTTGGGGCCCACCCCTGGGCTAAACAATGGGGAGGGGGGCGTCCATCCTCGATAGGGGTGCGACCGAGTGGCCCTCCGGGGGGTGTACCCCAGAGCCTCCCCCCTTTTCTGAACGGTCGAACTTTTCGGGCGGAGCTCGGGGATTGGGGGATAAGAATCGCCTTCGATCGTCGGTGGCGATAACTATCCGAACCCTGCCATCGCCGATCAACGATGCCAGGCCTCCTCGAGCCAGGGTTAAAAAAACGGCGGCTGTTTTTTCGCTCTTTTCGGCCACGGGGGTTCACCTGGCCTCGGGAACGTCAGAAGACGGCCCGGGATGAAAAGGCGGTCCCGGGGAATGGGTCCCTCCGGGGTCGACGTCATGAAAAAGTATATAATGATGTCGGAGCCTGGGATTCAGACAACTCGGTGGGCGGCGGGGGCAGTACGGTTCGGAACCCGTCGAGCATGTGACCAACGATCAAAAGCGGGTCTCACGCGAGATGATGTAGGGACCTTACGCCGTAGCTTATGCAGGCCGCCAGCACGGCACGCCACATTGAAAACGAGGGCGCTCACGCGCGACCTTACAAGGACAGCTAAAGCGACAATGTCGGCGCAGTGTGACCCTGTTTTGATACGTTGCTCATGTGGCAAAGTCCGAACCCCATCGTCGTTTTTCAAAATAGCGACTATGGCAATGGTGGTGATGGTGGTGCTCATGAAGATGATGGGAATGCTGATGTTGCTGATGATGATGATGATGCTGATGCTGATGCTGATGCTGATGACGACGATGATGATAATGATGATGATGATGATGATGATGATGATGATGATGATGATGATGATGATGATCACGATACTGATGATCATGCTGCTGATGATGATGATTACGATGATCATGCTCATCATCATCATCATCATCATCATCATCATCATCATCATCATCATCATCATCATCATCATCATCATCATCATCATCATCATCATAATCAGCATCGCCATGAACATTATTACCTACACCTGCCTCCCAGCGGTTGAGGAGCATCGATGGCCGTCACCGATCCTCGTGCTTGCGCAGCTCCGCCGCACGGTCGAAGTCTTCGGCCGCGGCCGCCTCCTTCTTGCGCTGGGCCACCTCCCGCAGCTCCTCGTCCGGGTCGCCCTCCTCCTCCAGCTCCAGCTGCCGCTTCCGGAGCTGGCCGGCCAGCCGGAAGTCCTCCTGGGCCACGGCCGCCTGCTTCCGTCGCTGCACGTCCCGCCACTCCTCCTCGCGGCGGCCGGCATTCAGCGCTCGCCGGCGCCGCGACGAGAGGGTGGCCACCGCCTCCGCTTCCGCGCCCTTCGCAGCGTGCGCGACCGCGTAGTCCTCCTCCTCTGCGGCCTTCCTCTTGCGGCACCGTACCAAGGAGACAGCGAGGAGGCATGCGCCCCAGTCGCCCGCGAGGTCTGCGCAGGGGGCCTCGCAGTGCGCGGCGGGGCGCCCCTGGGCCACGGGCGGCGGCGCCGGCGTTCCAGTGACCCCCGCTGCCGAGGCGACCTCGCCCTCCGGCCGATCCACGCAGACGACCTCGCCGCGCGGCCCCTCTGGCGTGCGCTCCGGCGCGTCGCGCGGCGGGGCCGACGGCGGCTCCGCGTGCTGCCCGCAGGCGGGCGCCTCCGCGCGCGCGCCGTCCTCCGCCTGGCCAGCCGGGCCGGCCGCCGGCGCTTCGCGCGCCGGCGCCGGCGCCAGGGGGCGCGGCGCGTGCTGCGAGCTGGCCTGCCACGCCTCGAAGGCCCGGGCGTCCACGAACTCCCCGCTGCTCAGCTCGCGCAGGAGGGCGCGGACCTCGGCCGCCGCCTGCGGCCCCGGAGCGGGCCGCACCGCCGGCCGCGCGATCAGCAGCTCGGCTGGTGCCCTCACGCGGACCTGCGCCCGGAGCTGACCGCCGAACGCGCCGCGGGCGAGGTCGAGCCCAGGCCTGCTCGTCGGCGCGAAGGGCCCGATCACGGTGCCCCGGTCGCAGTCGAGGAGGAAGAGCTTGGTTTTGGCCCTGATGGCCTGCCGCATGCTGCCCAGGGACCCCTCCGGGGCGGCCAGGACCCCCGCGGCCTCGCACTCCGAGAGCGCCTCGCCCCTGCAGTGGAACAGGTAGCCTGCGTGCTCCTGCGCCCCTGCAGCGCGGGTCTCCGCGGCCTCCGCGCCCGCGGCCGCCGTCGCCCCCGCAGCGCCCTCGCCCACGCCCTCCGAAGCGGCCGACCGCTCGCGGGCGGCGGCGACCACTGCGGCCACGCCTGGCGACAGGGGGCCGAGGGCGCCACCCTGCCACTCGAGCGCTCGCGCGCACGAGCCGGCAGCGACGAGGAAGCTCCATGCGCCGCTGCTGCACAGCCGCTGCAGGTCGCCCACCACGACGAGCAGCCGCCGGGCCCGGGTCAAGGCGACCGGGAGGTGCCTGCAGCTTGCCTCTGGCCAGGGCTCGCCGCTGGGGCCCACGGACGCGGACAGGATGATCGCCTCCTTCTCGACGCCCTGGAACGCGGACACCGTGCCGACCAGCACCTCGCTGGCACCGCTGAGGCCCCGAAGCGCCAGGTGGACAGCGGCCACCTGCCCTCCCGAGGCAGCAATGATGCCTGCATCGCCAGGCATGCACTGGAGCCCCTCCATCACGTGCCGAATGCACTTGGCCTCCTCGTCGCCTGCCTCCCCGCGGTCTTCCCCCTCCTCCTGCGCGGAGCCAACGTGCACGAAGGCCAGGTGGCCGAGGTCGTCCGGCGTCGCGATGGGCGGCGGGCCCTCTGCCAGCAGCAGGCTTGCCCGGAGCACGCCACCATAGAACGCCCGGCTGGGGAACGCCATGATCGCCGGATGCATCCGAAACTGCACGGAGAGCGCGTGGGGCCTGACGCCCAGGTCGACGAGGCGCTCGAACAGGCTGACGCCGAGGCCGCCCGCGCGCGCCTCCTCGCTCGCCAGCGTCGGCCGCAGCTGGCCGGGGTCCCCGACGAGCACCGCCTGCACGGCGCCCCTCGCCAGGGCCACGAGCGTCGCAGGCTCCGTGGCCTGCGCGGCCCCGTCCACCACCACGAACGGGAAGCTGGGGCTGCCGGGCACCGTGGTGCCTGCTTGGGCGCCCGAGTTATCCGGGGTAACGCGGGCCCGGGGTAACGCGGGTTTGGATTCCCGAAAAAACGAACCCGAATTAGCCCTGACCCGAGTTACCCCTGACGATTTGGGGCTCTGGGCGCCCGAGTTATCCGGGGTAACTCGGGCCCGGGGCAACGCGGGTTCGGAATCCCGAGAAGCGAACCCGAGTTGGCCCTGACCCGAGTTACCCCTGATGACTCGGGGCTCTGACCTGCGCCGACGCACGTGGCGCACACCACGTGGACGCCCCGCATCAGGCGCTCCCCGCGGCTGGCACCTCGGGGATGGACAGACCCCCTTTAGTAAAACGTGGTTTACTTGAAACGACCTGAGGCCCAAGCCTGGCCGGCGCCAGCCTGGAAAAGGACGGCCACGGCGCCCTCTCGAGAACCGAAAATGGACAATTCACCAATCGACGTGTCACTGTTGGGGGTTCTGTCCACCCCCGAGCACCTCCCTCTGGCTCGGGCCCGGCGCTCCGCAGGTGGGCGTCCAGCGAGCAGGGGACCTCCGGGTCCACGGCGCCAAGCCTCAGGACGCTGGCGCCGAGGGCCTGCAGCGAGTCGACCAGGACGCCCACGCCGCTGTGCGGCGCCGCGGCGGCCAGGATCGGGCCGCGGCGCGCCCGCAGCCAGGCGCGGGCCACCTCCACGGCGACCTCGGTCTTGCCAGTGCCTGGCGGGCCCTGCACCAGCGTCAGCTGCTGCATCTGCGACGCGACGGCGCCGACGGCCCTGGACTGCGCGGGGCTCAGCGGCCGCAGCCGCGGCGACCTGCATTGAGCAGGGACTGGCCGTCCCGGCATTCCTATATAGTCCTACCACGAAATGTTCTGAGAACCCATACATGCTCCAAGAACAAGAACGATGTTCTTAGACCAGAAACCCGATGTGCCAAAACAAGACAGTCCCAGCCAAACATGTTCTTTGTACATTTCGTGGAAACCACAAAAGGTTCTTAGAACATTGTTTGGTAGGGCTATAGGTACGCTAGGGCGCTTCGCCACTGCTTGAACCTGAGCTGGGCGGCCAGGCGGGAGTTGCCCGCCCGGCCCTTCCTGCTCCCGTCGGTCGCCCACGGCGGCTGCGGCACCTCGGCGTGGTGAGCGCAGGCCGCGGCGGCGAGCTCTGAGGCCTGCGCGCCCTTGTCCGCCACGGTGGCCATCAGCTCCCTCGCCAGCCGGCTGCACGGCCCCACCAGCCCCAGCCCTGCTCCCCCGCTCCAGCTGCCGCGGTCCATGGCAGCGAGGGTCCGGTCCAGGTGCCTGCGAGCCACCAGGTCGGGCCCCAGGTCCAGCCGCAGCGGACCCGCAGGCAGGGCGGTGCCACAGCGGACGACCACGCCCTGAGGCCTGGCGTCGAGGAGCTCCCCGAGGACAGTTGCGCCCCCGTCCCCCCCATCAAGCGACACTGGGCTATCCTGGCTGGTCAGCAGCACCGTCTGCCCCGGTGTCAGCGCGGCAATCGCGCTGGCACCGCCGGGCACTGCGACCGCCAGAGTCACAGAACCGCTGCCCGGAGGGCCTCTGGGCCGAAGCCCTGAGCACGCCAGCCCCTCCGCCTCCAGGTCGCGCAGCGGCCTGGCCAGGCGCTCCGCCGCCAGGGCGGCCTCGGCGACCCGGTCCAGCTCCAGCAGCCTCCGGAGGTGGGAGACGTAGCCGTCACGCACCAGGTCGACGCTCGGGGGCTGCTTGACGTGCCCCTGGCCCAGAGTGCCTCCAGAATCTCCAGGGAGGCCCCCGTGCACGACCCCCCAAGCGCACCCCGCACGGGGCCCCAAAGGGCCCCCGGGGCTCAAAGATTGAGCGGGAAGCTGGGGGCACCTTGGGCCATGGGTACACTCCAGCAGCCCCCGAGACGTAGGCGTCCGCCTCGCAGTCCCTGGCCACCGGTGTGGCGCCCGCGCCGGCGCCGCCCGCCTCCGGCCCGAGCAGAGCGTCCTCGCACTCCAGGGGGTCGCCGAACTCCGGCGACCCCTCATAGAAGGCGAAAAATCCACCCCCATAATAACCACCCCGACACGAGAAACCGTTTACTAAGCGCCCCCACTGAAGGAATCGAGCAGGGCAAGGCTGTTCAGCAAACGCCCAGGGCCGTTCAGTAAACGCAAATTGTCCGGTCCGGGTGTTTTTTTTTCCTCCCTTGACCTCAGGCTCGCGCTCGGCGTCGGCGGCGGCGCCTTCCCCGCTAGGTTGCTGACCGCGGGAGGAGGAAGGACGGCATCAGCATCAACGTTCGAAAGCCCGCCCGGATTTCTCGAGACCTGCGGTGGGCCCCTTCACCTGGCGTTGAGTCGGGCCTGTCCTCCTACAGGGACGGAAAATTAAAAATCATCCCAAACATGCACCAACGTGGTCAACACAATACTTAAAATCGCTCCCATACTATTTTTACAACTTTTGAATATTCCTCCTGTAGAGGGACAGGCCCGACGTAAGCCTGGCGCGTGGCGAGCACGCCTGGGGGTCGGTGCTGGAGGCGCCGCCACAGGGGAGCCCGGCGCAGACACGAGAAACCCGCGCGGGCCCTGGGGAAACCAACAGATGCCGACACCACTATAGCCTTAGGTTGCTCCCATCACCACATCCCAGAAATCATTTCGAGCACCCGGAAAAGTGTCGACAGAGTGTCGAAACGGTGACTCCCAGGGCCCGGCACGTGAAACATCTAGATTTTGGAGGTATTCTTCCGGCGCTCGACATTCTTTCTGCTGCTCAAGACTAAAGTAAGCTGGAACAGCATAACTATAGCCCCATGGACCCCTCCTGGTGCGCGCTCTGACCAGGAGAGTGCGAGGAGAATCCGGCCGCGACGCGGTGACGAGGGTGCTCTCCAGGACGAGCGGCAGCGGCACCGGCATCTTCTCCGCCTCGAAGGCCTCCGACCGCTCGTGCCAACGCCGCGCTTCCTCCGCCGACCTCGGCGGCGAGGTCCTGCAGCGCGAGGCAGGACCGGATCATGCGCGAGAGGCTGTCGCTCTCGGGAGCTTCGGCATCGGGCGGGCTCGCAGCGGCCATTGCTGCGCCGTGGGTGGCGGTCCCCGCTCGCGGCGGGGCGGCGTCGGGTGGTCAGCGATCGCCCACTTGGGGGGCAGCAGTACGCGAGACGGGCTCGGAGGGGGGGGACATCGAGCGGGACCGGCCCATGGGAGGGCAACCTCGATCGAGCTCGAGGTTCGAGGTCCGACGGTCGAGGCTCTCGGGCGCTCTCGCCGGTGCTCGGCGGCTTCCCAGCCTCGGGGGGCCCTCCAGCAGCTGAGGAGGGAGGAGGGAGGACGGAGGAGGGAGGAGGGAGGAGGCTTCGCCGAGGGCGCTCAGGGGGTGCCTGGATCGCCCCGAACGGCCGCCAGAGGCCCGCGCTCTGACCCGAAAAAAAACACCAGGGGCCCAGCTCACGAGTGGGAAGCATGCGAGCTGGGAGCTCCGATACAGTCGGGGCCTTGACCTAAGGAACCCTAAATAAGGAACGAGGCCCCTTTTTTCCATAAGTTGAACTTCGATTTCCGATCGAAAGCCTAAGGAAAGCCTGAGGCAAGCTGGGAAACACTTAAGGAACGCGGAGCCCCTCCCCAACCAAAAGGGTTCCTTCTTCAGGGCCCCGACTGTAGCGCGACTCCGCACCCTCCTGGGCGGGGCGGGCGGTCTGGTCCCAATCCCGGTTCCAATCGGCGATGGACTGGGCGATGAGGGGTAGATGCATCCCCTCCTGAGCCCATCCCCCCCAAACGTTACCCCTGGGCGGGGTTTGGCTATCCGGCCGCATGGGCAACACATGGGCGAGTGTGGGTCGATGCGTCCTCCCCCCCCTCCCCCGAGCCTCTACCCCCCTGGCGCTGCCCCTGAGCCCAACGAGCGAGCAAGCAAACACGGCTCTCGGGTGCTGTGTGGGCCCCGGAAACGGCAGGGCCGTTTTCAAAAAAAACAAAAAAAAAAGTCCTTTGAAAATGGAAATGGCAAAAAAACGGCGACCGGAAACGGCAAAAAAACGGCTCCAGGATCGGCACCGGAGCCGGAAACGGTAAAAAAACGGCGACGGAACCGGTGAAAAAAGGCGTCGGAACCGGCAAAAAAACGGCAAGACGGAACCGGTCAAAAACACGGCCCTGTCGTTTCCAGGGCCCACTAAGCTCGGGTGCCTGCCGAAAGATCGAGGAGGAGGAGGAGGAGGAGGAGGAGGAGGAGGAGGAGGAGGAGGAGGAGGAGGAGGAGAGGAGGAGGAGGAGGGAGAGGCTCGCCTGGGCCAGGATGGCTAATTACGGACCCGGCTGGTGGACTCTGGGAGACGGGTTGGGTCCATTCCCCCCCCCCCCGAGCCTGTACCCCCCCAGCGCTGCCCCCGAGCCCAACGAGCAGGCAAGCAGACACCGCTCTCGGGTGCCTGCCGAAGAATCGGGCCGCTGCTAGGCCAAAGAGCAGCGGGGACCCGAGTGGCGGCGGTGCCGCGGCTGCCCTCACCGGCGAGCGCTGCCGGCGGGGCCACCGCCCATGGCCCCGCCCGGCGAGGAGGAGGAGGAGGAGGAGGAGGAGGAGGAGGAGAAGGAGGAGGGGAGGAGGAGGAGGAGGAGGAGGAGGAGGAGGAGGGGAGGAGGAGGAGGAGGAGGAGGAGGAGGAGGAGGAGGAGGAGGAGGAGGGGAGGAGGGGAGGAGGAGGAGGAGGAGGAGGAGGTGGAGGAGAAGGAGGAGGAGGAGGAGGAGGAGGAGGAGGAGGAGGAGGAAGAGGAGGAAAGGGAGGAAAGGGAGGAAAGGGAGGGAGGAGGGAGGAGGAGGAGGAGGAGGGGAGGAGGAGGAGGAGGAGGAGGAGGAGGGGGAGCTCGGAGGAGGAGGAGGGTGAGGAGGAGGGGGAGGCTCGCCTGGGCCAGGATGGCTACGGACCCGGCTGGTGGGGCTCTGGGAGACGGGGCGGGTCCATGATGGGCCTTGTGCGCGGCCTCGCTCGTGCGGCCCCCGGCCGTCTGCCCATGTCCTGGAGCAGGGCGACGAGGGCCGTCCTGGAAGGGGTCGCTCCAGGGGTCGGTCGGGCCGCGCCCCCGGCTGCCGGGGCCAAGGCTGCACCACGGCCTGGCCAACGGGGCGCCACCTTCGACGGCGGGCTCACCGCGACCCCCTCTTGGAGAGCCGCGTCGTCGGGAGAGGGAGGAAAGGGAGGAAGAGGAGGAGGGGGAGGAGGAGGAGGAGGAGGAGGAGGAGGAGGAGGAGGAGGAGGAGGAGGAGGAGGAGGAGGAGGAGGAGGAGGAGGAGGAGGAGGAGGAGAGGAGGAGGAGAGGGAGGAAAGGGAGGAAGAGGAGAAGGAAGGAGGAGAAAGGGAGGAGGAGGAGGAGGGCGAGGAGGAGGAGGAGAGCAGGAGGAGGAGGGAGAGGAAGCGAGGAGGGGAGGAGGAGAGGGAGGAGGAGGAGGAGGAGGAGGAGGAGGAGGAAGGAGGAGGAGGAGGAGGAGGGGGGGAGGCCTGCGTCTTCGCCTCCCCGCGCAGCGATGCGCGCTGCCTGCCGCGCTGGGCCCTGCGCGGCCCTGCCCTGCCGCTCCCGGCGACGCCCTGGTCGGTCGAGCGGCGAGCCGCGTGGGCGCCATGCGCTCACAGCGCTGCCGCGCCGCGCCCTCCTGCGCCGGCCATGGCCTCTCCACGTGCTCGCCTGCCGAGGACGTCTCCTCCTCACCATCCTCATCAGTCCCTCTACTATCTCGTTGCTTGTTTTTTGTTCGTCCTCTCTCTCTCTCTTTCACTCTCTCCTCACTCTCCTTTGTTTTCCTCTCTCCTCAGTCTCTCCTCAATCTCTCCTCACTCTCTCCTCAATCTCTCCTCAATCTCCTTTGTTTTTTGTTTGTTCTCTCTCTCTCTCTCTTTCCCTCTCTCCTCGATCTCCTTCCGAGTGGCCCGCCACGGCGCCCCCTGGCATGCCGAGGCATCGTGGGATGCCAGGTGCTCGCCGGCAGGGCTGCCGCGATCCTCTCAAAGCCCACCTCACCCACCCCCCTCGGCTCACGGAGCGCCGGGTGCACCGCGCCGCCCCGCCCCCCCAGGAGAGCCCAGAGTCGGATCGACAAGTCGGATCGGCGATCGAAATGAATCGAATCGGCGGAAATCGGCAGCCGAATCGGGAAAAGTCGAATCGACAGAAATCGGAAGGCTAGTATGCCTCCAATAAGAAATCGGAGCCCAAATCGGAACCCCAAGTCGAATCGAATCGGAATCGGAAACCACCATCGGAATCGAATCGAATCGAACCGGAGGAGTCGAAACGAGCCCTGCCCCCCCCCCCCAAGGCCACGATCCCCTGAAACAAATTTAATGCGGGATGACGACTAATACAAATTTTGAGAAAGCGATTAAAAGCATAGTTTCTGCAATTTCGGCATATTTTTGTTGACTGGAGGAGAACGCGTAAAAGAATAGTCTTCCAGCCCGCGGCCGGTTTGTTCGAATCGTCATCCCGGGCGCCGCCGCGTGAACACGACCCCCAGTTATTTATTAATCGTCATCCTCCATGATTAGAGGCCTCCTTGATGGGGTCAGAGTCGATGGGGTCGGAGGATCGCGCTGCATCGCCGATACATCGGCGATGCATCGGCGATGTATCAGCGATGCATCGGCGATGCACTGGCGAAGCATCGTCGACGTGGGCGACGTATCGGCGACGTCGACGTCAAGCAAATCGGGCCCCACATCGAGCCGCATCGCCGATGCATCGTCGATGCTGCATGGTCCTCCGACCCCATCTGCTCCGACCCCATCGAGGAGGCCTAGAATTATGGGTCCGCGCTCGCGAGGCCCCCTCGAGGCCATGACCCCGCCAAAAGAACAGTGGGTGCGCGCTCCCGCGCTCCGTGCGCACTCCCTCCCGGGGGGGCCACGGCCCGCAGGCCCGCGCCCCCGAGCTTCTCCAGCACGGCCGCGGCAGGCAGCCCGGGCAAGCAAGGGACGGCCCGAGGCGGCCTCCCGAGACGGCCTCCCCAGGCGGCCTCCCAGGGCGGCCTTCCTGCAGCTCCAGGGGGCCCAGGAGGCCTCGGAGACGGGCCAGGGAAGGACCGAGAAGGCCGCCAGCCTGCCAAAGAGGGAGCGCGAGAGCCGCCGGAGATGGCGCGCGACGGCGCCAAGGCGGCCCAAGACGGCCCCCAGTCGGCCCAGGAGGGCCTTCGGAGCTCGAGCCCCAGGCTGGCCCGGGAGGGTCTCCGGAGGGGCCCGAGGCGGCCCGCGAGAACGCCCAGTTGGCCCAAGACAGCCCCGAGACGGCCCCACGCCGACCGCAGGAGACCCCCTGTGGACGGCCAGGAGGGCCCCAGGACGGCCCGGGAGAGCCCCCCCACGGCCCCAAGACGCCCCAGACGTGTAGGCCGGCAGACATGGGGCAAGATGACGTATAGCAGAGAAGAAGTGCAAACTGCATCAACAGAAGCTTTCTGGGGTCCGCGCGGATTTCTTGGATCTGCGCTGGACGACCCCCCTCCCTGGCACGCGGAGCGCGCCAGGGGCGCCGCCGGGAGGGCCCAACTCGGATCCGAGAAATCCGCGTGGAGCGCCAAAAAGTTATGTTTATGGTTTTTCTTCCCTCGACGAAGGCGAGATAGAGGCCTCC
>CAUYUJ010017288.1:32500-50000 GCA_963575745.1 Prorocentrum cordatum
TCGAGCACTGAGTCCGGTCCAATACTGGTCTCGGCTGTTCGAACAAACTGTTAGTTAAAAGCGGTCCCACGTTGTGCATGGCCTGCCTCTGGAACTCTTCGGGCTTGCCCGCAGTGACGAATCAGCCACGGCCGCAGATAGCGAAACAACTCCCGCCGCCATGTCTTCACGACACGAGGGGGTCTGCGGGCAGATCCAGGCGTTGTAGCCCTTTCGCGTAGGGCGCGCTCTCGCGCGCTTCCAGGCCCTGGGGCCCGCCCAGATCGATCTGGCTCGCTCATCAGGCAGCACACGCATATGGGCTCTATATAGTGGGCTTCAGTTGAGAATTTTTGCACCGCTGCATTTTGTTCGCAGCGTCGGATCTCAGGGGGGTGGGCAGCGCCGGCGACGTCCTGATCTCTTCAGGACGGCGTCCCTGGAAGTCCCGACCCTTTCCCCGGGGCCGGCTTTTTTCGTCCCTGGCAATTCTTTGCCGGCTCCGAGGCCCGGCGAGGGCCCCCATGCGGGGGCCGAAAATAGCCCCCCAAACCTCCCGCGTCCTCATGTTTGAAAGACGCTCTCATGTCGGGGGGTGGAGCACAGGAGGAGGAGGAGGAGGAGGAGGAGGAAGAGGAGGAGGAGGAGGAGGAGGAGGAGGGGGAGGCGAAAGAAGGAGGAGGAGGAGGAGGAGGAGGAGGAGGAGGAGGAGGAGGAGGGGGGAGGGCGCGCAGGGCCTCGTGGGAGCTCGCGGACGCGGCCCCCGGCAAGGCCGCGGCGTGCAGCCCCGGGCCGCCCCGCGGCGCGGGCAGCGCGCCGCACGCGCGCCACGGAGCCATTGATGGGGGCGCCCGCCCGCCCCGAAGGCCGCCCGGCAGCGGCGGCCTTCGGGCGGGTGGTGAGGGGGGGCGGCCTCACCCCAGACACGACCGCGTCGCTAAGAGAATCAGGACGGGAAAGTCTGCGGCTGCTTTCGGCCCCTGCATGGCCCTCGCTGGGCCTCGGGGGCCGTCCAGCAACGACTCGGGACGAAGAGCCCGTCCCGGGAAAGGGCCGGGACTTCCAGGGAGGCCGTCCTGCAAAGATCTGGACGTCGCATGTCTGGGACTGGGGGGGGTGAAGACGAGGGCCCGAGAGGAGTGCCCGAAAGGAGTTCTCCAGGGCCCTCGCCATCACCCCCCACAGGAGTCACCCCCCACGACCACCCGCCCGATCCCGTCGACTCTGGCCCGCCGCCGGCCCCCGCGAGCCAGAGCGGCCTCGGAGGAGCGCGGTCAAAGCTGGGAGCAAGGATGCGCGACGAGGAGGCAGGGACCTTGGGCGCCCACGTCGGCACCTTTTTGTCCAGTGGGGCTGGCCGTCGAGGATGGACCGAGGGGGAAGGATGGTCCGAGGAGGCAGGGATGCAAGGGGCACCCTCGGGCAGAGTACCCTTAAGTCGGGCCTGTCCCCCTACAGGGGGGTTTTCGACGAAAAATGAAAAATCCCCCCAAAATAATAAAACAAAATCCAGCAATAGTCTGGGGACTATGTTTTGAGTATTTTCTTTACCTTTTGGGGGTATGTTTGGGGTATTTTCATTCGTCGTCGGCGAAATCCTCCTGTAGGGGGACACGCCCGACATAATGTAAGGGGCACCCTCGGGCAGAATACCCATCATCCCTCCCGTCGGTCTCGACCGCAGCGGGAGGACGCCGAGGCAGGACGCAGGCCTGCGCGCCGCCCCTCCCCTCGGCTGCAATTACGCAGGAGCGGCCCTGGGCGCAGGAGTGACCTTCGGGGCGCGGCTTGTGGGGAGCGCGAGGGGGCCCAACCCCACAGCTCGGGGATGGACAGACCCCCCTTCAGCAAAACGTGGCCCAGTGAAAACGACCTGAGGCCCAAACCTGGCGGGCGCAGGCCTGGAAAACAACGGCCACGGCGCCCCCTCGAGAACCGAGAACGGACAACTCACGAATCGACGTGTCACTTTGGACGCCCGAGTTATCCGGGGTAACTCGGGACCGGGGTAACCCGGGTTTGGATTCCCGAAAAAGGAACCCGAGTTAGCCCTGACCCGAGTTACCCCTGATGATATGGGGCTCTGGACGCCCGAATTATCTGGGGTAAGTCGGGTCCGGGGTAAGTCGGGTTCGGATTCCCGACAAACGAACCCGAGTTAGCCCTGACCCGAGTTACCCCTGGTGATTCGGGGCCCTGATCACTGTTGGGGGTTCTGTCCACCCCCGAACAGCGCGCACTCGGCGATCGTTGCGGGCCCAGAGGGCCCGCCACGCGATCGGGGAGAGGCGTGCTTGCCCGTGGCGGGCGCCCGGGGGGCTCCGGAGGCCAACGGGCGGTTTCCCGACGCACAGTCGGGGCGTTGACGTAAGGAACCCTGAATAAGGAACGAGGCCCCTGTTTTCTGTAAGGTAGCCTTCGACTTCCCATCGAAAGCTTAAGGAAAACCTTGGGCAAGGTGTGGAACAATTACTCCAGATTTCGTAATAAAGGGAGGGGGGTCTCATTTCGGGGGGGGGGTCTCTTCCAGGCTATCTTGGAGGGCCTGGGGGGGTCTGGGGACGATGTTTTGGAGGGTTCTCCCACGGGGGGGTCTGAAATGGCTTGTCTTGGAGGGTTCAGATCCCCCCCCTTTCTATAACGAAACCTGGAGTAACCTTCGACTTCCCATCGAAAGCTTAAGGAAAACCTTGGGCAAGGTGTGGAACAATTAAGGAACACCGAGCCCCTCCCCAGCGAAAAAGGGTTCCTCCTCCAGGGCCCCGACTTTATGCTGCTGGCCTGTGGAGGCCCGCCCCGGGCCTCGGGGCCGGCAGGGGGCGACCCAGGGCCACGAACTCGCCCCCTCCCTCCCTCCTCCTCCTCCCTCCTCCTCCTCCTCCCTCCTCCCTCCTCCCTCTTCCCTCCCCTCCCTCCTTCCCTCCTCCTCCCTCCTCCCTCCTCTCCTCCTCCTCTCCTCCTCCTCCCCCTCCTCCTCCCTCCTCCTCCTCCTCCCTCACTCCTCCTCCTCCCTCCTCCCTCCTCCCTCCTCCTCCTCCTCCTCCTCCCTCCGTCTCCTCCTCCCTCCTCCTCCTCCCCGTCTCCTCCTCCCTCCTCCCTCCTCCTCCTCCCTCCGTCTCCTCCTCCCTCCTCCTCCCTCCGTCTCCTCCTCCCTCCTCCTCCTCCCTCCTCCTCCTCCACGAATGCGTCCCCGGGACAGCATGGCATCCGGAGGCCGGCGTGGGGAAAAAACACCCAAAACGTTGGGGGTGAGGGTCCCGGGGAGAGTGGAGACGTGAGGCTCGGGTCCGAGGGACTCGGGTCGGCCGGAGAGGGCCATCGCGGAAATGACGGGACCCAGCCTGAATTACGAGGCCGACGTGGCATCACAGCAGCAATTCGGCCCCTGACTTTCGTCCTGGGCTCGGTTTCGTGGAGTGGTGAATTTCGGGGCCCTTGCGTGGGAAACAACGTCACTTCACTAATCTGGGGCCCCTGGGGCCTCAGTGGGCCCTGGGGCCCAAAATCAGTGAAGTGATGGTTCTCGGGCTTCAAGTGAATACAAAAAAACAAAATGACAAGACGGGGGAAACGACGAAGAACCAACAAACTCCAGGACCAAGACCGGGGAACCAGAGCAAGGCAAGAAGGAAAGAAAGACCAGAGAACCGATCAACGCTAGGGTCCGCCTCTGAATTGGGAGGTGGCAAAACGAATAAACCGCCGTTGAAGCTTGGCATTGCTCGGCATTGCTCGGCACTGTCTGACTTTGCACGGGCCGGGACACCCAAGGAACAAGACCGGGCAACCCAGAGGGACAAGACCGGGAGGCCTGACAAAGTAAGGCACGGAACAAGACCAGGGAACCCAAACAAGACGGGGAACCAAAGGAACAAGACCACGGAATCCAAGCAAGACATACGAGGAAACCAATACCAGGAAACTGCAGGTTTGAACCCACTTCACAAACACATATGAGAAACCCCTCCGGCGCGAAGGCTATCGGGGAAGGAGAAAGAGAGGGGGGGAGGGGGGAGGAGAGGGAGATGGAGGTAACAGACACGGCGCGAGGAGCGCACTGGGAGCGTTGAAACTAACTGCCCTGTCCTGTCGCCCGTACGCACGAAAGCGACGATCGCAGGTCTGTAACCGATTGTGCTCGGGTCCAGCCTCGCCTCCGACATCTCGCTGAGCAGCGCCAGCGCCCGCTGCCACTGCTCTCCCTTCTCGCGCGCACTGATCTCAGCGTTGAAGCTGACTAGCGTGTACCTGTGGTGTGATCACCGCTATCGACGTTGAGGGGGGCGGTGCTTGTAGGGCGTGCCTGCGACATAGATGGGGAAGCAGTTCTCGTGGTCGTATCACTCATCGAATATGGACGAACGACGATGACGTCGGCCGCATCTGAAAATCTGTCTGATTCTCTGTCCGGTCACATGTGTGACCCAATGCGGACGATTAGTGACGGCGACAACGACAAGTCGACGACGACGTCGCCGCCCCTCGTGGGACGGACTCGCTGAGGGGGATCGCCTCAATCCAAACATTGGAGTGCAGTGCGTGTGGGGCGGGCCCGCCCTGGTGGCACTAGAGCGGGTGCAGCCGACAGGCGTTCGTCATGCCCTCCAGCGAGGAGCGATGACGGTAGCCCAAAGGTAGCTGGAGCGATGACGGGCGCTGGGGCGATGACGCTAGCCAAAAAAGAAGCTGTCGGACGAGTTTGCCTGTGGCGGGCGTCCGGGGGGTCCGGATGCCCACGGGCGCTTTCTCGACGCTGCTGGCCTCTGGAAGCCGGCTCCTGGCCTCGGGACCGGCAGTGAACGACCCATGGACAGGGCCACAAATTCGCCCCCGGGGCATCATGACATCCGGAGGCCGACGTGGGAAAACACCTAAAACATTGGGGGTGAGGGTCCCGGGGAGAGTGGAGGGCGCGCAAGCATGGGCTGGCGATCCGTGGATTTGGCGCGCGGTCGCCAAATCCAATGGATCGGGGGAGGTGCCCTCCCGAAAATGCGGCCGGTGCCGCCTCGCTCGGCGGCGGAGATCCGCGATTTCCCATGGAAACGGGACCCGCCGCTAATCCACGCCCCTTGAATCCATGTTCGCGATCGCCTGGGAGAGGCTGCTTACTAGGGAATCGAACTCTATATATACATATACACCGACGCTCTTTCTGGCCCTGCATTGAAATTTGCACTGGAACGCTGATCCCGGTGTATACGGGATCCTGGTGTATACATTTCTCGTGGTCTCCCTTGAAACACTGGGGAGGAGCATACACCACACCACCCCGACGTCGCCCCCCGACCCTCGAAAAGTCGTGGAACTGAAGCAAAACACGCCGCTGCTTATAGTATATGCTCCAGCTTCCAGCTTACAGTCGGGGCGCTGAAGAAGGAACCCTTTTTGCTGGGGAGGGGCTCGGTGTTCCGTGACTGTTCTACAGTTTGCCTTCTGTTTTCCGGAGGTTTCCCATGGGAAATCGAAGTTCAACTTATGGGAGAAAGGGGCCCCGTTCCTTTTTTAGGGTTCCTTAGGTCAACGCCCCGACCGTACCCCGAGTCGCCCTCGAACCGCCCGGGCCCAGGACAGCCCCCGCAGGCCGACGAGCGCGGAGAGCCTGGCGCCACCCGACGGCCGCACGCCGCGAGAGAGAGCGAAAAGCTGGAGTGACGCGAGCGCGATCGCCAGCGCCTCGGCCGGGGACGCTGGGAGAGCTCCATGGCTGGCGCTGAGTGGTCCTCCTCCTCCTCCTCCTCCTCCTCCTTTTCCTCCCTTTCCTCCTCCTCCTCCTCCTCCTCCTCCTCCTGCTCTTTGGCTTCGCAGCGGCCCGATTCTTCGGCAGGCTCCCGAGGGCCGTGTCTGCTTGCTCGCTCGTTGGGCTCAGGGGCAGCGCTTCGTGGGCCCTGGAAACGACAGGGCCGTTTTTGTTACCAGTTCCGCTTTGCCGTTTTTGTTGCCGGTTCCGGCGCCGTTTTTTTTACCGGTTCCGTCGCCGTTCTTTGACCAATTCCCGCTCCAGTTCCAATCCTGGAGCCGTTTTTTTTGCCGTTTCCGGTCGCCGTTTGTTTTGCCGATTTCATTTTCAAGGGACAGTTTTTCGGAAACGGTGAAAAAACGGTCCTGCCGTTTCCGGGGCCCACTAAGTGTAGGCCTACCAAACAATGCTCTAAGAACCTTTTGTGGTTCCCACGACAGGTTCTTAGAGCAATTCTGGCTGGGACCGTCTTGTTTTGACACATCGGGTTCATGTTCTAAGCGCACTGTTTTGTTATGAGAACATGTTTGGGTTCTCAGAACATTTCGTGGTAGGCCTATGGGGATGCCGGGACGGTCGGTCCCTGCTCAAAACCTGGGACACCAGAGACGCCGGCAGGGGTCCAAATCTCCGACGATGGTGCTTGCAGTTTCCCAGAGATTCGGCCGCCAGGGGCCTTTTTCTTGGTACCGGGACGGTTGGAGCCGAGGTGAGCCGAGGTGGCGCGTCGGTGCCCGAGCCCGAGATGGGTGCCATGGGGCGAGCAGGCTTTGTGCCGAGCCCTTGTGGCACAGACAGACGGTAGAGGGAAACAATTACTGAACACTTCCCCTCCCCCCCAAGCTCAGTGTTGGCACGCGCGGGAGAGACTGCGGTCGAAGTGCATCTCATCAGACCCACCGCCAACTTTGACCATTGGGGCGAGGGGGAGGCGTTGACGGATGAATGTGGCATGTGTTCGCTAATTTGTTCCGAGGCCTGGAAGTCCCGAGGCCGAAGAAGAGGGCTCCTGGGAGAACGATGGCGGGGAAGCGGAGAGGAAGCCGTCGCCGTGGTCGTGGCGTTGTCCAGCTCTGGGATGTCTTGGGACGCCGCGGGCTCGGAGAGAGTCTCGGCACCCGAGGCGCCGAAAGCGTAATTAGGTGACTGGACACCGGCGGAGGCCCGAGAGGACGCCGGCAGGAGATCAGGATCACTCTCAGGGGCGGCACAATGGACTCACTCAGAGCCCCGAATCATCAGGGGTAACTCGGGTCAGGGCTAACTCGGGTTCGTTTTTCGAGAGTCCGAACCCGAGTTTCCCCGGACCCGAGCTACCCCGGATAATTCGGGCGTCCAGAGCCCCAAATCATCAGGGGTAACTCGGGTCAGGGCTAACTCGGGTTGGTTTCTAGGGATTCCGAACCCGACTTACCCCGGACCCGAGCTACCCCGGATAAGTCGGGCTCCCGAATCACTCTCAGGGGCGGCACAATGGACTCAGGACGACCTCCAGTGGTGACCACAGGACTCGAAGGTGGCGCCAGAATGCTGTCAGGGAGGCCCCAAGATGACCTCTCCGCGTGACCCGAACGCGGCGGGGCCCCCAAGCCAGCTGCCAGATGCCACATGCCACGGTGTAACTTTTTATGAGCTCCCTGGGGGCCGCCCACGGGGTCCGAGATGCCGCGAGTGTCGCTTGGGAGCCTGGCGCGTGTCCAGGAGCCAGACGCCCCAGCCTTCTGCGTCGCGCGGATGTGAGGACCCTGTTGAAGGGGCCCCAGGACACACAAATAAATACACACAAATAAAATAATTCTCCATATTTTCATATATTTTCTGGGTTTTTTTCTTCCCCCCCACTTCCCATATGTTCCCCTATCTTCTGGGGAATCGAAGATTACTTGTGCCTTTGTGTTTTTCCCTCTCCTGATTCCAGGGGCGGCACAGTGGACTCAGGACGACCTCCGGTGGTGGCCGCAGGACTCGAAGGCGGCGCCAAAATGCTGTCAGGGAGGCCCCAAGATGACCTCTCCGCGTGACCCGAACGCGGCGGGGCCCCCAAGCCAGCTGCCAGATGCCACATGCCACGGTGTAACTTTTTATGAGCTCCCTGGGGGCCGCCCACGGGGTCCGAGATGCCGCGAGTGTCGCTTGGGAGCCTGGCGCGTGTCCAGGAGCCAGACGCCCCAGCCTTCTGCGTCGCGCGGATGTGAGGACCCTGTTGAAGGGGCCCCAGGACACACAAATAAATACACACAAATAAAATAATTCTCCATATTTTCATATATTTTCTGGGTTTTTGTTCTTCCCCCCCCACTTCCCGTATGTTCCCCTATCTTCTGGGGAATCGAAGATTACTTGTGCCTTTGTGTTTTTTCCTCTCCTGATTCCAGGGGCGGCACAGTGGACTCAGGACGACCTCCGGTGGTGGCCGCAGGACTCGAAGGCGGCGCCAGAATGCTGTCAGGGAGGCCCCAAGATGACCTCTCCGCGTGACCCGAACGCGGCGGGGCCCCCAAGCCAGCTGCCAGATGCCACATGCCACGGTGTAACTTTATGAGCTCCCTGGGGGCCGCCCGCGGGGTCCGAGATGCCGCGAGTGTTGCTTTGGGGGGGCCAGCGTGTGTCCAGGAGCCAGACGCCCCAGCCTTCTGCGTCGCGCGGATGTCGGCTACACGTAAGAGTGACCCTGGGTAAGAGTGACCTTTGGTGCGCAGCTTTTGGGGGGCCGCGGCGAGGCCAAATCCAGGCGCGCTAGCCGCTGCTCCCGCTTCGCGTTCGGCCATCTGTGGGCCCATCTGTGCCCGCACCAAAGGTCACTCCGGCGAAAGGTCACTCTTACGTCTAGTCGAGGATGTGAGGACCCTGTCCAAGAGCTCCCGGGCCGGTCTTGGAGCCTGCTGGGTTTCCGCTGAGGTTCGTGCGAGAATCTAATGGGGTCCTTTGTGGAAGGCTTCAGGAGGCGTGACGCCCAGGGAGAGAGCCTGAAACATAGGTGGTCCAGAGGGCCTCGCGGCCTCTTGGCAAGATTTTCTAACACCTCTCTCAGCCGGGTCCTCTCGGAGCTGCGGTAGGTCTTCAGGGAGAACTCAGGCGTTCCCCAGGGAGGTTCGGAGAGGGCCCTAAGTGCACCCCACGAAGGTCCAAAAGCAAGTGGCGTCACTACACGTGCTTTTAGGCTCTCTTGTGATCCACCTGACGCCGTCTTGAAGGTCCCTCTGGGGCTTCTTGGGATCCACTTGGGCCTACCCTGGGGCTTCAGGCGGGACTTAGGCGGCGCTTTGGAAAGCTCCGAGAAGGCCACAAGTGGGCCCGGAGAGAATCCAAAAGCAAGTGGAGTGACGCCACTTGCGTTTGGGCTATCTTGGGGTCATTCTGGAGCTCTCTTGAGGGGCTCCTTGACGCCTGTCGGCGTCCTCTCGGAACTACCCCGGGGCTTCAGGCAGAAGTCAGGCGCGCTCCTGGGAAGCTCCAACAGGGCCCCGAGTGCATCCCAAGAGGGCCCAAAAGGAAACGGCGTCACCCCACTTGCTTTGGGGCTCTCTCGGAATGCACTTCAAGCCGCCTTCGAAGCGTCCTTGTGATCTCGTGGGGCCCGCTCCTGCCAACCCTGCTGCTTCAGGCGGGACTGATGCGGCCTCCGGGAGCGCTCGGAACTACCCCGGGGGCTTCAGGCAGAAGTCAGGCGCGCTCCTGGGAGGCTCCAACGGGGCCCCACGTGCACCCCAAGAGGGCCCAAAAGGAAGTGGCGTTACTCCACTTGCTTTGGGGCTCTCTTGGAATGCACTTCAAGCCGTCTTGGAAGCCTGGGCTTTTGCGGCTCCCTCCTGCCTCCCCCGTGGCTTTAGGCGGGACTGAGGCGATTCCTTGGAGCGCTCCGAGGGGCCCCAGGTGGACCCAGAGAGAATCCACAAGCAAGTGGCGTCACTCCACTTGCTTTTGAGCTCTCTTGGGATCCCTTTGAAGCCGCTCTGAAAGCCCTTCTGGGGCCCCGTGGGGCCTGCTTGGGCCTACCCTGGGGCTTCAGGCGGGTCTTAGGCGGCGCCTGTGAGCGCTCCGAGAAGGCCACAAGTGGGCCCGGAGAGAATCCAAAAGCAAGTGGAGTGACGCCACTTTCTTGTGGGCCATCTTGGAGGGCTTTTGGAGCTCTCTGGGACTCTCCCCTTGAAGCCTCTCGGGGCCCTCTCGGAGCTACATTGGGGCTCCAGGCAGAAGTCTGGCGAGCTCCTGGGAGGCTCCAATTTTCTTTCTCGATTGGTCGCCCGCGCTCAGAGACTAATCCGCGACCCTGGTAGCGAGGTGAGGCGTGAAGGCGCCGAGGACAAGGTGGCTTGTGCGGGGGGTGTCCCAGTTCGGCAGGGTCATATCCTCCGCTCGTGTGGGGCTCCTTTGTGAACTGCATAATGTGCCCTGGTTTCGGTTCTCCTGAAGCTGTCGTGGGAGCCGCTGGGCAAGTCCTGTCGGGACTCTTTTGGGCACTCTTGAAACAATTCCAAAAAACCGTGGGAGCCTCTCGGGGTGGCTCTGGGGTCCCAGTTGGTCCGTCTTCGGGATCTCTTTGGCCGTCTTGGGGGCCTCTAGGGCCATCTTGGGGCCCCCTTGGGGCCCTGCGAGGTCGGCTCGGAACCTTCTGGGGCCGGCTTGGGCCGGCTTGGCGGCCTTTGTGGCCGTTTGGGCCTCTCCGGGGCTTCTCCTGAGACCTTCGAGGACTGTCGTGGGGTCGTTTCGCAACCGCCCTGGCACGATCTGGGAGCATCGAGAATCAATGAATTTGGCCTCCGGAAGCGCTCCCTGGGAGTCTGTTGGGGCGGTCCTGGGGCGTCATGGGCTGTCTGGGGCCATGTTCGACAGGCTTGCGCCGTCTCCTGCGCCATCGGGGCCTCTCCGAAGGCTACCGAGGCGGCTCCGGGGGCCCGCCCGGAGCGGCCCAAGCCCTGGGGGGCCCCCCCAGACCAGCCCGGAGGGGACCGGTTCAGTGCCACCGCTCGCCATTTTCTCGCGCGCTGGCCGCAGTATTGTAGGACAGAGGACTTAGGGTTCCAGCTTCACCTCCCGCATGTCCCTGAGCAGCACCAGCGCCCGCTGCCACTGCTCGCCCTTTTTGCGCGCGGTCACACCGACATGTTCGAAAGATGGTGCCAATCCCCGTACTCACAATATTTGCCCAGCGCGGTCGCTGATACTGAATTCCTCATTGCATGCTCGGAAGCGCGAAAAACCGATCTGAGGATAGCAAGGAAATCCTGCCGAGTCGCGAGATGACCTCTCGTAAGCTATGATCCGCCATGGTGACTTTGGGCACAAAGTGGGCGTGTTCTCAACTCCTTTGCCTAATCCATCAAGACGCTGACAGGTCGCCCCAAGACGCGCAAGATGGCCTCCAGAGCGTCCAGTAAGCCTCCAAGGCGATCCATGAAAGCTCCAAGAGGCCTCCCAAGCGGGCCCCAAAAGGCCAGCCAACATTATTTACGGGCGCAACCCGTGATTTGACTTCCGGGAACTGTACTGACTGACTGAGCTGACAGCTGAATCACCAAAACGTCAAATGGCAAGTTTATTTCCGGGGGGTAAGATACTTCAGTGGCAGTTTAAAGCCACGGGGTTGCGGATATGTCGCTGGCAGTTTTGAGTCATGGGGGAAGGATATTTAGCTGGCACTTTTAGGCCCGGGGCGGTGAGGATATTCCGCTGGCATTGTTTAGGCCAGGTGCTGAAGATATTCGCTGGCAGTTCCACGTCCAGGGGGTAAGGAATGTAGCTGGCACTTTCAGGCCTGGAGCTAAGTATATTCCGCTGGCAGCTTTAAGGCCGGGGGTTGAGGATATTTGCTGGCAGTTTTCAGGCCACTGGCGGCGAGGATATGCCGCTGGCAGTTTTAAGCGATGGGTCGAGGATATTTCGCAGGCAGTTCTAAGTCCACAGGGTTGAGGATATTTCGGTGACAGATTGGCAAATTAAATCCAGGGGGTGAGGATATTCCGCTGAAGGGTGCAGCTATTCCGTTGGCAGTTTCAGGCAGCGGGGTGAAGATATTTCGCTGTCGGTTGAAGGCCAGGGGATGAGGACATGTCGCTGGCAGTTTCAAATCATGGGATTGAGGATACTTCGCTGACAGTTTGAGGCGAGGGGGGTGAGGATATTTCGCTGGCTGGCAGCTTTCAGTGAGGGGTGTGAGAATATTCCGCTGGAAGTTTAAAGTCCGGGGGTGGATGACATGTCGCTGGCAGTTTCAAGCAAGGGGTGTGCAGATATTTCGCTGGCAGTTTCAGGCGAGGGGTGTGATGATGTTTCGCTGGCAGTCTTAGGCCGTGGGGCGAAAATATTTCGCTGAGTGGTGTGAGGATCTATCGCTGGCAGTTCTTCACCAGGGCGGTGGGGATATTTCGCTTGCAGTTCTAGGCCAGGGGTTGAGGATATTTCGCTGGAGCCTAGTGCGGGCATCCACGCGCCACGCGATGCAGTGTTGGGTCTTGCCCTGCCTGGCCCAGCCGAGGGCTACGCATGCAGCGCGGTGTTGCGCCCGTATATTTGCTCGTCCCTTAGCGTGGGTCTGGCGGGGGGCCAAAAGGGCGAGCTGTCGGGCGTTTTGCGTATGTATTCCTAGCGAGTTCGGCTTCCGGCCGAACTCTGTATTCCTATTTCTGTGTATGTATGCGTGTGCATTGCTAGCGAGTTGCTCCAGGACGGCCCCGAAAGGCCCCCAAAGCCGCTGCAAGACGGCCAAAGAGGCCCCAAGAGGGCCCCCCAGAGGGCCAGCGCCCCGAGGCGGTCCGAGAGGGGGCGGAGACGGCCCACCCGGGAGGGTCGCAGGACGGCCTCCAAAGGGGCCCAAGAGAGTGAACACGAACAGAACATCCTACAGGGCAGTCTTTAAGACACAGGATTTTTTGTTTAACAAAAGACCATATAGGTTTTTGAATACATGATGAATTTATGAATCAATGTGTGCATGAACTCATCGTTGTTTTTGATACTAAATCCCTGCATTTTTCATACATGATCCGCACGCGGAGCATGTATTAAAAACGGCATCCCAGCCGTCCGCCACAAGAGGCCCCTAAGAGGCCTCAGGAGGCGCCCCAGGAGCTCGAAGGGGCCCCGAAGAGGCCACAAAGAGGCCACTAGAGGCCCCCAACCCAAGAGGCCCAAAAGAGGCTCCAAGAGGATCCAAAACGGCCCCCAAGAGGCCTCCAAACTGCAAAACGGCCCCGAGAGGCCTCCTGGGAGATCCCAACGAGCATGTAATAGGCTGCGTACGGTGGCGGGATGGGCCGAAGGCCACTCGATACAGACACCCAAATTGTGACTGACTTCGTCAAGCCTCATACTGCGCTCCCGCATCTTGCTGAGCAGCGCCACCGCCTGCCGCCACTGGCCGCACCTCTCGCACGCGCAGATCGCAGCGTCGTAGCTGATGGCATTGGGCTCCAATCTGGACTCCCGCATCTCGCCGAGCAGAGACAACGACCGTTGCCACTGCTGACCTTTGTCGCACGCGCTGATCCCGGCGCTGTAGCTGACCGCCAAAAAAATCAGAACGCAGAACATCGAACGTAGTCGCGTGCCGACTGCACCATTTGTCGCCTGCCTCATTGCTGGCTCGCTCGCTCGCAGCGGCTGGCTGCGGCTTGCGCCAGTGCTTGCCGCTACTTTACTGTTGATCGCTGCTCGTTGTCGGCGCTTGCCACGACTTACCAGCAATTGCTGGTGTGATGTTGCTTGCATCGGCTTGGTGCTGCTAAGTGGTGCTGCTCAGAAATCGTTGATGTTGCTTGACTGCTGCAGCGTACTGCCGCGTGACGTCGGGCTCCAACTTCGCCTCCCGCATCTCGCAGAGCAAGGCCAGTGCCCGCTGCCACTGCTCGCCTTTCTCGCACGCGCTGATCCCAGCGTTGTAGCTGACCATGACCCGTGGACTCCGTCCACGACATCTTTCTGGAATGCTTCTCGGACGAACGGCGGAGAATTTACCGAAAATCTATAAGCACGGCGGCGGCCGGGGCGGCGGCAGCGAGACCGCGCCTTCGCGTCCGAGCTCTTGCAGCGCTCCAGCAGCTTGGCCCCAGCGCACGGCTCGTTCGCCCCCTCCTATTGGGGGCAGTTTTGAAGCCTCGCGGGAGGCATCACAGCCGAAGCCCCTCTGAGAGGTCTCACGAGCGCCCGGGGAAGGGCCAGGGAGGCCCTCGGGGAGAGCCACCAGGAGCGCCGGGGAGGCTCGCAAGGATCTCCAGGGAGAGCCCAAGAGGGCTTCCAGAGGGTATGACATGTAATAAGGTCTTAACAGAAACCGCTGTTGGTTCCGACATGCTCTGCTACGTTGGGGAGGCCGTTTTGTAGGAGTTCTGTAGAAGGCGAAGCTCTCTCGGGCGTGTCAGAAGCGCTGGGCGAGGCAGTTGTCAAACCTATTTGGGCCTCTTGGGGGATTGAGGGCCTCTCAGGTCCTCTAGTCGGCCTCTTCGGGACCTTTTGGGACGCTCTTGTGCTGTCTGGGCTCCTCTTGGGCCATCTTGGGGCCACGTTCAGAGCTCCGCACGTCATCTAGACCCTCATGAGGCTCTCGTCTGGGCCTTCTCGGATTTCCTCCTCCTCCTCCTCCTTGCCCTGGATCTTGGATCATGTATCGTAGACCCTCGGAGCATCGAAAACTGCTGTTGGGGCCTGCGTTCTGCCTCTCACCTCTCGTCCGTCCCCCCGTCTTGGGCCCCTCTTGAGCCGCCTGGGGGACGTTTTGGACCGTCTTGGGCGGCTCTTGGGCCTGTCTTGGGTACCTTCTGGGCCGTCTTGGGGCCGTCGTGGGCCGTCTTGGGTGCCTATTGGGCCGCGTTCGGGCCGTCTTGGGCCATCTGGGGCCGTCTTTGGGGCTGTCTTGGGTGCCTCTTGGGCCGTCTTGGGCGCCTCTTGGGCCGTCCTGGGCCAGCCTTGGGGCCCTGATAGGGGGCAGCTTAAGACGATCGTGGGGGGCTCTGTGGCCGTCGTGGACGCATCGGAGACGAAAAGCACAAGAATGCCAAACATTGTAACTGTTCTAAGCGAGTGGGACGATTTTTGCTTCTCGGAGGTGTCCTGGGGAATCCTCGAGGGCCGTCTTCGGATGTTCCTGGCCTGCCCTGGGGGCCCTTGGGGCCGTCGGAGCGGCCTCTTGAGCGGCTGGGAGCGCCCCTGGGGCCGTCGGGGTTGGCTCTGGAGCGGCTCGGAACCGTCTTGGAGTCGCGGGGGCGCCCTCTTGAGCGGTTCGGAGCCGTCTGCGGGCCGTCGGGGCTGCCTCTGGAGCATCTCGGAGCCGTCGTGGGGCCGTCGGGGCGCCCTCTTCAGCGGCTCGGAGCCGCCGGAAGCCACTCTGTCCAGAAGCCTTTCTCGCACGCACTGTTCCCGGTACAGTCGGGGCCTTGACCTAAGGAACCCTAAATAAGGAACGAGGCCCCTTTTTCCCATATAGTAAACTCCGGTTTTCCATGGAAAACCTCCAGAACACCCGAGGAGCACTGCAAAGCAACTAAGGAACACGGAGCCCCCCCCACAACAAAA
This sequence comes from Prorocentrum cordatum, assembly GCA_963575745.1. NCBI lineage: Eukaryota > Dinophyceae > Prorocentrales > Prorocentraceae > Prorocentrum > Prorocentrum cordatum. The sequence goes on from CAUYUJ010017288.1 coordinate 47,727, forward strand.
AAGGGTTCCTTCTTCCCAGGTCCCCGACGTCATGATTTTTTCATGACGCGACCCCCAGAGGTCCAGACCCATTCCCCGGGACCGGTTTTTCGTCCCGAGTCGTTTTTTGACTGTCCCGAGGCCCGGCAAGGGCCCTCAGAGGCCGAAAATTGAGAAAAACCTCCCGTCGTGATTTTTTCACGACGCGAGGAGGTCTGGGCTCAGGGCCCCGACTGTATTGTAGGAGAGATGCTGGTCAGGGCTGACCCGTGGACTTCCGCCCACGGCATCTGTGACAGGAACGGAAAGACGACGGCTGGTTGGCGGGAGGGCCTGCTGCCCGTGGGAAGGATCCATGGGCGGGGGGCAGGCGACGAGTCGGGATTCACTCCTCCTCCTCCTCCTCCTCCTCCTCCTCCTCCTCCTCCTCCTTTTCCTCCCTCCTCCTCCTCCTCCTCCTCCTCTTCCTCCTCCTCCTCCTCCTCCTCCTCCTCGCCTCCTCCTCCTCCTCCTCCTCCTCCTCCTCCTCCTCTTCCTCCTCCGCCTCCTCCTCCTCCTCCTCCTCCTCCTCCTCCTCCTCCTAGGGAGGCTTGAAAAAGCAAAGAGCGACCGTTGGGAATCGAGGGCGAAGGAGCGGGCGAGACGGAGCGGGCTGTGAGGGGGGGATGGGGGGGCAGGCAGAGGGACGAGCCGAGGGAGGCAGGAGATGCGAGGGGCAGTGGCCAAGAGGGAGCGAGGGGCAAAGAAGAGGAACGAGTCGCGAGCAGGAGTGATACACGAGAGGGGCAGGAAACGATGATGAGTGCCAGCACCCTCCCAGCAATTCTTAGCAAAGTAAAACACCGCCAGCCCCATTTGGGTCTTTAGGCGTGTTGAATTCAAACGGGAAGTTCACACGATTACTTTGAAGGGGCTATTTGCTGAAGGAAACAAGCCTTTGAGTAAAGTGTTGTCGCTCTGTTGCGCGACAGCCGCGGCGGCGCGTCCGTATTGCCGAGCCACGTCCTGCGCTCGCGCCGCAAATCTTCTGTCCAGGAGCATCAATGATTCGCTGAAGACATGTCCAAGGGTCGCCGCGACCCGATATAACGAGACCCTGATTACTCGAGCACTTGCATCGCGAGGTAAACTGGCAGGACAGACAAGGGCCCCCCGCCCCCCGACCAGGCCCTGGCCCCGCATCACCACCGCACCCCCGAAGCTTTATGAAGGCAGACCGCGGACTTTACTAACGCGAAGAGACGGCTTTACTAAATCGAGGAATCGGCCTTACTAAAGCGAGGAAGCGGCTGTACTAAAGCGAGGACGCGGACTTAGTAAAGGCGCGCCGCTCGATACACTCCGACAAAAAAAAGCTGTACTAAACCGAAAAGAGAGCTTTAGCAAACCTGAAGAACGGCCGGGGCACACCTGCGCGCAGAAGTCTCGCTCCTCCCGCCAAATCTGGCCCGGGACTTCAGGAGCGAGGGCGGGGCGCAAGTTCGCCCGTGCGACCGGGCTCCGTCGCCGCCGTCGCCGCGATGTTCGTCGTCGCCGCCGTCGCCTTTGCAGCCGTCGTCGTCACCGTCGGCGAAAGCGCCGCCGTCGTCGTCGCCGTCACCGTCACCGTCGCCGCCCGCGCATTCACGTTATTACGAGCGGCGGGTCGCGCGCGATCGCGCGCGCCACTGCGCTCGCATCTCCGCTCGTCCGAAGGGGGCCCAGGCGAAGTAAGAGTGACAAAAAACGCCTCTGAACTTCCCCCCATAATCCCCATCTTGGAGCGCCCAAATTGGGCATTCGACCCCCCCCTCTCCGCACAGCACGAACGCATTATGGGGGGCTCGCGGGCCCCAAGACAGCCAAAGAAGGCCCCAACAATCTTCCAAATCGGTACCAGAGGGCCCTGAATCGCCAGAAAATCGCCCGAAGACGCCCAGGGTGGCCCCAAGACGGCTCAAGAAGCCCCCAAGGCGCCCCGAGAGGCTCCCAAGAGGCCTCCCCCAAGAGGCAAAACTCGCCCCATTCCCGGAGGAAAACTTTTGCGTGATCCAGATTCGTCGATTGAGCTTGCACCGAGCCAGGGACGGCCCCAGAAGTCCCCAAAATCGCTCCGACGCAGCCCTACAGGCCCCCAAGGCGGCCCCAAGAAGCCCTCACGATGGCTCAAGATGGCCGCAGAGCGGCCTCGGAACGGCCACAACAGAGGCACAGAGGGGAACTTCAACGGACATTTCAATTCGCCTGCACCAGAAAGCAATCCAGAGGCCCCAACAAGCCCCCGAGAAGCCCCAAAGAGGCTCCCTCAGGCCCACA
>CAUYUJ010017288.1:52500-67500 GCA_963575745.1 Prorocentrum cordatum
CCCGCTGGGCCTGGACGGGAGTCCAAGAGGTGCCAGATTCTCGGTTTTGGTGTCAAGATGGCTCCAAGAGGGCCTCGGAGAGGCCAAGATGACATCAGAGATGGCTCAAGATATCCGAAAGTTGCGCAAGATGGCTTCCAATTTCCTCCAAGAGGCTCCAAGACCGCTCCAAGATAGGACACCTCCAAAAAGCCAAAGCCCTTCCAAAACCTTCGGACAACCAATGTGTGTTGCCTTCTCGCCATTTAGCTCCTGATGGGCGTTGGAAGCCTCAAGATGGCTCCAAGATGTCCCAAGACGGCTCCAAGGGCACCCGAAAGCGCCTCAAGAGCGCCCGAGAGCCCGAGAGGGACCAACGACGCGATTTTGGTGTCCTAGACACGGGAGCCACTGATTAGGAACACCTCCTTTCTTTCATCGGTGTTCTTCAAGATGGCGCCAAGAGGGCGCCCAAGGCCCCCAAGTGGACCCAAATAGACCCCAAGATTGCTCCAAGATGTCTCCAAGTGGGCCTTACGTCCTCCAAGATAGTCCCAAGAGGGGGTCCCAAGAAGGGCCCCAAGATGGCCTCCCAATCCCAAAGTGGTCCCAACGGGGCCTCAGGATGGCCCAGGTGAGCTGCCAAGAGGCCCCTGTATCGAAAGATCTCCGACGGCATTTGTGGTCGACTCCTGGACTGGCTGAGCAAATCCCCATCTTCTGCTTGCTGGCTGCACCCCCCTCGTTGTTCTACCGCGTGCTCCCGCAAATCCCTGATCAGTGCATCTCGCCCAGGCATCCTGGTTGGATGGGCTCGGGGGGATGCACGAAGCCTGCGGCCGCCCTGGGTGCCCCCTTCGGGCCGTCTGAAGGCGTCATGGCACCATCTTGGGCCATGTTGGGGCTATGAGGAGGAGGAGGAGGAGGAGGAGGAGGAGGAGGAGGAGGAGGAGGAGGAGGAGGAGGAGGGAAGAGGAGGAGGAGGCGGAGGAGGAGGAGGAGGAGAGGAGGAGGAGGAGGGAGGAGGAGGAGGAGGAGGAGGGAGGAGGAGGAGGAGGAGGAGGAGGAGGAGGAGGAGGAGGTCTTGCGCTGCCTCAAGGCGCGCCTAGGCCCTCTGGGACCGTCTCGAACCGTCCGGGGCCCTTCCGGGAGGACGGCCGTGGCGGCCGCGAGGGCCTGGCGCCGGAGCGTTACAGGGCGGCCGCTTCGGTGCCACTGAACCCTCGAGGCCAGGTTTTCCCAAACCAAACATAGGGGGAAAACAAACCTATCTCGCTGTTGACCACCCTCGCTTCCAAGAGATACCAATCGATGCCAAATTGAAGCCTGTACTGGTCAGGCCGCTTGACGAGGAGGCGCGTGATACGGCTTGGTTTTGCCTGGAAGCGAAAGCGGGGTAGGTAATTCACGCTCTGAAAACAGATCTTCCCAAACCAGATGTTGCGGAACCAGGCAGCCGGGTCCTCCCAAACCATACCCCGTGCCTTCGCGAACAAAAAAGAACGCTCCCAAATCAACCGTTCGGGTGTTCCCAAATCAGAAAGGGTCTTCTCAAACCAACCGTCTGGGTCTTCCCAAACTGAACGGGTCTTCCAAAACCATCTGGCCGGATCTTCCCAAATCAACAGGGTCTGCCAAAACCACCCCCCAAGTCTTCCCAAACCAAACGAGTCTTCCAGAACCACCCCCAGGTCTGCCCAACAGGTCTTCTCAAACCACCCCCTGGGTCATCCCAAACCAACAGGGTCTTCCCAAACCACTCCCGTGGATCTTCTCGCCTAGCTCTCGCATTAGTTTCGCAATCGTCTCTGTCCTCGTTTCCACCCTCGTTCCCGCCTTCGTTCTCGCCTTCATTTCGCCCTCGTCTCCGCGCTCGTTCTTGCCATTGTCCTCGCCTTCATGTCGCCTTCGTCTCCGCAACATTTGTCGCCTTCGTTCCGCCTTATTATCGCTCCGTTTCCGTCCTCGTTCGTGCCTTCGTGTTCGCCTTCCTTTTGCGTTCGCTTCGCCTTCGTTTCCGCCCTCGTTCCCTCCTTCGTTCTCGCCTTCGTTTCGCCTTCGTCTCCGCCCTCGTTCTCGCCTTCGTTCTCGCTTTCGTGTCGCCGTCGTTTCCGATCTGCTCTCGCGTTCGTTCTCGCCTTCGCTTCGCCTTCGTGTTGCTCTCGTTTCCACCCTCGTTCTCGCGCCTTTCTGCTCGCCTTCGTTTCGTGTTCTGTTCGTTCTACTTGCCGCTCTCGTTCTCGCCTTTCGTTTTCGCTTTCGTATCGCCTTCGTTTCGCTTTGGCTTCCAAACTCTTTCCCGCCTTCATCGTCGTCGACGTCGTCGTCGTCGCCGTCGTCGCCGTCGACGTCGTCGTCGCCGTCGTCGCCGACGTCGCCGTCGTCGTGGTCGCCGTCGTCGTCGTCGTCGTCGTCGTCGTCGACGTCGTCGTCGTCGTCGCCGTCGTCGCCGTCAACGTCGTCGCCGTCGTCGTCGCCCACGTCGACGTCAACGTTGTCGTCGTCGTCGTTGCCGTCGACGTCGTCGTCGTCGTCGCCGTCGTCGTCATCGTCGTCGCCGCCGCCGTCGCAGCCGTCGTCGTCGTCGTCGTCGTCGTCGCCGCCGTCGTCGTCGTCGTCGTCGTCGTCGTCGTCGTCGTCTTCGTCGATGTTGTCGTCGTCGCCGTCGTTGTCACGGGTGGATACCCCTTCGTATTTAAGGTGAAGGCGCACCTCCGGAACCCAGACATCCACTGTTGCCTTGCTGGCGACGTGGGCACCCAGGGTTCTAGACCCTTGGCCCAGGGCAGGTTTTTCGTCCCGAGTCGTCTTTTGACGGTCCCGGGGCCTGTTGAGGGCCCCCGAAGCCTGGCGCACGCGTGCCAACTCGATGACGCATCATACTTTAGTATTCCGCCCGCTCGATGTGATCCTCCCGTCAGGGTCCGCCCGCCCGACCCGACCCGCCCGCCCGACCGACCCTTCCGTTAGGGCGCGCGTGTGCCAATTCGATGATGCAAACTACGTTAATGTCCCGCCCGCCCGACCCGACCCCCCCGTTAGGGTCCGCCTGCCCGACCTGACTTGCCCGTCAGGGTGCGCCCGCCAGACTCGGTTCGCCTGCCCGACAGACCGTCAGGCCGCAGTCGCGCCAACTCGTTACTCGCGTGCCCCGCCCGCCCGACCCGACCCGCCCGTTAGGTCCGCCCGTCCGCCCGTTCGACCCAACTCGCCCCTGTTCTCATTCTCGTTTCCGCCCTCGTTTCCGATCTCCTTCGCGCCTTCATTCTCATTGTCGTTTCCGCCCTCGTTGCCGTTTCGGTGGGGGGGAACTCTGCCAACCGCCTGCTCCGCCCGGGAATTGAGGAGCGTCGACTGGGCAGTGACCGCAGCCCAGACGCTCAAGGTTCACAACTGCTAGTGGCTGCAAGTTGCCCGACGATGAAAGACCTGGCGTTCCGCGATGACAGAACCACGCGTTGTCAGAAACCAGTACCGAAGCTGATGCGATTGAAAGTACATGCACGTTCAGTCGCCGCTTCGGTGATCGCGTCATCCATTCACTCATTCCCCGCACTCGTGTTGTTTTAGTTGTTCACGCGCGGGTGGCAAGCCATCTTTGACGAGAAGCCTGAGGGGAACCCAATGGACCTGTCTCACCCATTGCTCCTCGCCTTGGGCTTCCAACGGCCGTGTTTCGCTTTCGTTTCCGCCCTCGTTCTCGCATTCGTTCTCGCCGTCGTGCCGCTCAACTTTCGCCTTCGTTTCCGCACTCATTCTCGCCTTCGTTCTGGCCTTGGTTTCGTTCCGTTTCGCCCTCGTGTCCGCTCTTGTTCTCGCCTTCGTTATCACCTTCGTTCCGCTTTCGTTTAGAGTTTGTTTCCGTCTCGTTCTACCATTGCGTTCGCCTTCAATTCGCGTTCGTTTCGCCTTCGTTTCCGATTTCGGTTTCGCTTTCGTCCTCGTCTTCGTTTCTCTTTCGTTTCCGCCCTCGTTCACGCCTTTGTTCTGGCATTCGTTTCGTCTTCGTTTGTCTTTGTATCCGCACTCGCTTCCCGCCTGCGTCTCGCCTTCGTTTCGCCTTCGTTTCGCTTTCGTTTCCGCTCTCGTTCTCGCCTTCGTTCTCGCCTTCGTTTCCCTCTCGTCTCGTGTTCGTTTCAGTCTCGTTCCCGCTTTCGTTCTCGCCTTTGTTTCGCTTTAGCTTCCGCTCACGTTCTCGCCTTGTTGTCGCCTTCGTTTGGCCCTCGTTTCCGTTCTCGCTCCCATCTCTATTTTCGCATTCGTTTCGCCTCTGGGTCCGCCCTAACCAAGTGGTAACCGAGACTCCGGGTCCTACCAAACCAACAGCGCTTTCCCAAATCAAGCGGGTCTTGCCAAACCAAGCCCCGAGGTCTTCCCAAACCAACGGGGTCTTCCCAAACCACGCCCTCGGTCTTCCCAAACAAACGGGGTCAGCCCAAACCAACCGGGTCTTCATGCTTTTTCTGGAAGCGGCTTGGCGAGGGAACGGGGGGAGGACGCCGTCTTCCACCAGGCACCAGGCTGGGAGGAGGGGGAGCGACACTGGCCAGCAAGGGAAGGGCGGGCATTGGAAGAGAAACCAAGGATAGAAGACCGAGAGAGCAACAAGAGAGAGAGAGAGAGAGAGAGAGTGAAGTCCGCTGCCCTTCAAGAGGGCGATCCTCCCAATGGAAATCGACCATTCAAGTGGCACAGGCGATCATCTCTTCGTGAAAGCTGGTGTAAGCGAGCCTTGGCATGCTTCCGCAGCCGGGCTGGAGTAAAAGAAGTGTGTTTCAAGTCATGGTAGGCTTTACTACATGGCGGATTTCGGGAACCCTGTACCCAAAAACGTGTTCATCTCTTGGACGCGCTTTTTTTACTTCCGCCGCCTTCCGCCGAGTTTCTGCCGGCTTCCGCCGGCGGAGGCGGCCTCGTTTTACTTCCGCCGACCTTCCGCCGCCTTCCGCGGCGGAAGAGATGGCAACTCATTGGATCCTCGAAGGCGAGGCCTTTTTTGGAACGCCCCAGACATGTCCAGGGCTGAATATACGGAGACTGGGGCCTCATGGGGCATAAAGAGGAGGAGGGGGGGAGGGGGACGAGAAGGACAAGGCGCACCAGGACGAACGCTGTCAGGAGGACCGCCGCGACGAGAATTTCGTCTTCGTTCTCGCCTTCGTTCCGGTTTCGTTTCGCTTTCGTTTCCGCCCTCGTTTTCGCGTTCGTTATCGCCTGCGTTCCGCTTTCGTTTCGCCTTCATTCCCACTCTCGTTCTCGCATTGGTTCTCGTCTTCGTTTCGTTTCGTTTCGCCCTCGTTTCGGTCTTGATCTCGCGTTCGTTCTCGCCTTCGTTTCGCTTTCGTTTCGCGTTTGTTTTCGTCTCGCTCTGGCCTTGGTGTTCGCCTTATTTTCGCCTTCGTTTCCGATCTCGTTCTCGCTTTCGTCCTCGCCTTCGTTTCGTCTTCGTTTCTCATTCGTTCCCACCCTCTTTCACGCCTTTGTCCTCGCCTTTGAATTCGGTTTGTCTTCGTTTGTCTTTGTATCCACCCTCGTTTCCCGCCTTCGTCTCGCCTTCGTTCCGCCTTCGTTTCGCTTTCGTTTCCGCTCTCGTTCTCGCCTTCGGTCTCGCCTTCGTTTCGCCCTCGGTTCGTGCTAGTTTCCGTCTCGCTCCCGCCTTCGTTCTCGCTCTCGTTTCGCTGGCCCTCATTTTCGTTATCGTTCTCTCTTTCATTATCGCCTTCGTTTCGCTTCCGGTACCGTCCAAACCAAGTGGTCTTGCCTAACCAACCCCCCGGGTCTTCCCAAACCTACCGCGCTTTTCCAAACCAAGCGGGTCTTGCCAAACCAACCCCCTGGGTCTTCCCAAACCAAGCAGGTCTTCCCAAAAGCCAAGCCCCCAAGTTTTCCCAAACCTAGGGGGCCTTCCGAAACCAACTGGGTATTCCCAAACCAACCAAGTCTTCCCAAACCAAAGCCCCGGGTCTTGCCAAACCAACCGGGTCTTCCCAAACCAAACCCCACGTCTTCACAGACAAACCGGGTCTTCCCAAACCAAACAGGTCTCTCCAAACCATCTCAAACAAACCGGGTCTTCCAAAACCAATCGGATGCTCCCAAACCAAGCCCAAGGTCACCCTAACCGAGGGTTTGCTTTGGGAAGGCCCGTTTGGTTTAAGAAAGACGCCCCCCCACTGGAGCCTCTTTCCGCGGGAACAGGCGGCGGCATTGTAGTAAAGATGTCGCTGGGCTCCAACTTCGCCTCCCACATCTCGCAGAGCAGCGCCAGCGCCAGCTGCCACTGCTCGCCCTTCTCGCACGCGCTGATCCCAGCGTTGTAGCTTACTCTTGTGAGCCCGTGGCCAATCCACGGCTGGCAGATCAAGGCGTCGGTGCCGAACGCGCGCGTGTCGCCAATCGCAGACAGCACGTGCGCGCTCGGGACCGACAGGCTCTCGGGTTCCCAGACATGCGACGTTCTGATTTTTTCAGTGCGGGGTCCCTGGAAATCCCGACCCTTTCCCTGGGACTGGTTTCTCATCCTGAATCGTCTTTTGAGGTCCCCGAGGCCCGGCGAGGGCCCCACGAGGCCGAAGTTGGCCAAACACCTTCCGCCCTGATGTATATACGACGCGATCATGCCTGGGTTCGCTACAGGCTCAGGGCTCTGGGGCTGGATGCTGCTTGCGAGTGCCTTGGGAGGGAGAAGGACGAGGAGGAGGAGGAGGAGGAGGAGGAGGAGGAGGAGGAGGAGGAGGAGGAGGAAAAGATGAGGGGAGGAGGAGGGGGGGAGGACAGGAGCAGAGGAGGAGGAGGAGAGGAGGAGGAGGAGGAGGAGGAGGAGGAGAAGGAGGAGGAGGAGGAGGAGGAGGAGGAGGAGGAGAGGAGGGGGGGAGGAGGAGGAGGAGGAGGAGGAGGAGGAGGAGGAGGAGGAGGAGGAGGAGGAGGAGGAGGAGGAGGAGGAGGAGGAGGAGGAGGAGGAGGAGGAGGAGAGAGAAGAGGTGGAGGAGGAGGAGGAGGAGGAGGAGGAGGAGGAGGAAGAAAGGAGGAGGAGGGGGAGGAGGAAGATGAGGAGGAGCAGGAGGAGGGGGGAGGAGGAGGCAGAGGAGGAGGAGGAGGAGGAGGAGGAGGAGGAGGAGGAGGAGGAGGAGGAGGAGGAGGAGGAGGAGGAGGAGGGGAGGAGGAGGAGGAGGAGGGGAGGAGGAGGAGGAGGAGGAGGGAGGAGGAGGAGAAGGAGGAGGAGGAGGAGGAGGAGGAGGAGAGGAGGAGGAGGAGGAGGAGGAGGAGGAGGAGGAGGAGGAGGAGGAGGAGGAGGAGGAGGAGGAGGAGGAGGAGGAGGAGGAGGAGGAGGAAGAGGAGGAGGAGGAGGAGGAGGAGGAGGGGGGGAGGAGGGGAGGGGGAGGAGAAGGAGGAGGAGGAGGAGGAGGAGGAGGAGGAGGAGGAGGAGGACGCCGCGTGCGGCCGTTCTCGGCCAGTCCTTGGGAGGACGCGCCGAAGCATTGCAACGAATTGTGGATTGATGTGTGCCTCTGTGGGGCCGTTCTCGGGGTCCCCCTGGGGTCGTCCCTGGGGCCTCTGGGGCAATCTTACGGCCACTCTGGGTTTCTGAATAAGCGTGGGGGGGTACCCCCCCGACGGGGGTCAACCTTGCCTTGTCGTCGCGCCGTGACGCGGGTCGGACCGCCTTCGGCGCACGGTGGCTGCCCACGACGGGGGTCGAAGCGGGGCTGTCGGCGGGGGTGACGCCCACCCCCCGACGCTCATTAAGAGACTCAAGAAGAGTGGGGATCTAGGGCCGTCTTCTAGTCCAGTGTGGGCCATCCTGGGCAGCTCCTGGAGCGTCTTGGGGGGCCAGCTGAAACTCCAATGGGCCGTCGCGGACCTGTCTTGGGCCCGCTTGGGGCCCCCTTGGGCCGTCTCGTTGCGCTCGTCAGGGCCTTTTGGGCCATCGTGGGGGGATCGCGAACATGCTTGAAGCTGCGTGGGGCCGTTCCGGGCCCGTCATCGCGAGAGCGTGGGAAACATTGGAAAACACATTGTCTTTGCTTGATTTCCGGTCTCGTGTCTCGTGGGTCCGTCTTCGAGGTCCTCGTGGGCCCTCTCGGGCCTTACCAGGGGCCTCTTGGGCCATCTGCGGACCATGATGGGGGTCTGGGGCCGTCTGGGAATCTTGTTTGAGCTCTCCTGGGTAGCTCCAGGGGCATCTTAGGGGGAAACCTGAAGCTATGTTGGGCTCTCCAGGGCCTGGTGGGCGTCTTGGGGCCCTCGTTGGCCGTTTTGATGGGCTCGTGAGGGTCTCTTGGGCCATCTCGGTGCGATCTTAGCAGAGCCGACGGCCGTGTGGGGCCGTTCTGGGCCCATCATGGGAAGAACGTGGAGAACCTTGGAACATGTTTTTTTTTCGCCTCGTGGGGCTGTCATCGGGGTCCTCCTGGGACCTCCTGGGCCGTCCCGGGGGCATCTTAGGCCGTCCTGGGGCCTCGGGCCGTCTTGGTGCTCGCTTCGGTGCATGTTGGGCAGCTCCCAGGGCCCTCCTGGGGCTCTATTGGGGGCCACCCGGAGCTCTATGAGGCCGTCCTGGGCTCCGCCTGGGCAGTCTGCGGGCCCTCTGGGGCCGTCTTGGAGCACCTGGCGGGGCCTCCTGGACTGTCTGGGGCCGCCCGCGGCCCAACAATGGGCGAGCACACACGGGAAACCTTCGAACACTCGGAGGATCCGTGATGTGGGCCTCGCGGGACGATCGTCGGGGTCCGGCGGGGCCGTCTTCGGAGGCGCCCGAGGGCCCGTCGTCGGAACCCGCCCTGGGTTGTTATAAGGAGCTCCGCTCGGGCTCTCCTGTGGGGGCGTCCTATCGCGCCCTCCGGAGCGTCTCGGAGCAGTGCCCGGGCTGCCCGAGGGCGCCGTGATGGAGCCACCCGGGAGCTCTCGGGAGCCGTCGGAGGGCGGCGGGGCGCGCTCCGGGCGGTGTAAGGGGCAGCTGGCGCACTGCTGGCGCACTGCTCGCACGCGCCACGGCCAGAATATGTAATACAGACTGGGGCTGGCCCGCGGACTACATCTGCCTTGCGGGGTGCACGGGCGCGGAGGTCGTGCGATCAGGACGGGTGGCGTCACGTCCGCGTCGCGGGGCAGCTGTCGGGAAACCACCGGGACAATCACTGGACAATCACCGGGCAACCGCGGGACAACTTGGAGTCCCGAAACGGTGCGGTGACAGACCGTGCGGAGACCTCGAAGTCCCCCAAGACCTCGCCGCACGGTCCGTCACCGCACGGCGCACGGTCTTGGGGCCCCCGAGGCCCCTGTTGCCCGAGACGTCCTCGGAGAACGACCCGAGTCCCAAAACCGTGCGGTGACCCCGAATCCCCAACCCACTCACCTCGGGAGCGGCCAAGAGGGGGGTGTCCAAGAGGGGGGGCTTGCAAATCGTGACCGGCGGCACGTGCGCGGCCCAGGGGGGGGGCCAGGGACGTACTGAAACAAGAAGAGGCGCGGTGAAATCTGGGGAGATATCACGGCCCACGCCATGATATTCCCCCCCCCCCCAGTCATCACCCCCCTCTTTTCCGCCCCCGATCACCGCACGGTGCGGTCACCACACCGTTCGGGGGCCCCCAAGGCAACTGCGGGCCCAAGCCCGCCGACAGGGAAGGAGGGGAGTCTCTTGCTCGGACTGCGCCCTATGGCAGCGGCGAGGCTCCCCCCTCGCAGCCCGCGCACGCAGCTTCGCCACGCCCTCCTCCTCCTCCTCCTCCTCCTCCTCCTCCTCCTCCTCCTCCTCCTCCTCCTCCTCCTCCTCCTCCTCCTCCTCCTCCTCCTCCTATCCTCCTCCTCCTCCTCCTCCTCCTCCTCCTCCTCCTCCTCCACCTCCTCCTCCTCCTCCTCCTCCTCCTCCTCCTCCTCCTCCACCTCCTCCTCCTCCTCCTCCTCCTCCTCCTCCTCCTGCGCACGCACGCACGCACGCACGCACGCACGCACGCACGCACGCACGCACGCACGCACGGCACGACTACGAAAGCGGCACCGATTTCCCGGTGGCGGGTCGCCATTTCACTTCGATCTCACCCCCCCAACCTCCGATTCATCGTACAGTCGGGGCGTTGACCTAAGGAACCTTAAATAAGGAACGAGGCCCCTGCTTTCCATAAGTTAAACTTCGATTTCCCATCGAAAATATGAGGAAAACCTGAGGCAAGCTGCGAAACACTTAAGGAACGCGGAGCCCCTCCCCAATGAAAAGGGTTCCTTCTTCAGGGCCCAGACTGTACGAAACCGGCACCGGTTTCCCGGTGGCGAGTCGCCATTTCACTTGGATCTCAACCCCCCAACCTCCGATTCATCGCACTCTCACCGCACTCGCTCAGATCCTCTGAGTCACAGGCTCCATGATGTTCGGACTCACGCATGCTCAAGACTCGGCCGCGCCCAGACTCGCTCACACTGAGACCAACTCACACTCAGGGTCATTCACAATCAGACTCACCACTCTCGGACCACTCCTATTCAGATGCAGAGCGCTTGGGCATCTCAAGGGGGAGCCGCCAGGGTGTGTTGCACATGCCTGTTCACTGCCAGATTGGGGGGGCGTCTGACGCGAATCAGACCCGCGTCGCACCCGCGTTTCTTCTCCTCACCCCTTATTCTCCTTCCCGCTCGTACAGTCTAGTCTTACGGACACATACATACCACGCGCACACACACGTCAGACATACACACATTTACAGCCGCGCACACACACACACACACACACACTCACACCTATACAGCGCTAGTAACAACTGCGCGTGGTCGTTGATTGCATCGTACCCGCTTGACGCATGCGTCGTACCGCACCAACATCATCCACAAGCCCCGCAGTGGTTGCGCAATGCGTGGCACGCCGGGCCCCTAAACGCCAGGGGGGTGCGCAGGGGATGGTCCCTGAGCGCGGCCTCGAGACGCCCCAGGCTCGCAGGGCACGGCAGGAGTGGCACATTCTCGACTCCAGAGCGGGTGCGCAGGAGTGCTCCTTGAGCGCGACCTCGAGACGCTCCAGGCTCGCAGGGCACGGCAGGCGTGGCACATTCTCGACTCCAGAGCGGGTGCGCAGGGGGTGGTCCCTGAGCGCGGCCTCTATACGCTCCAGGCTCGCAGGGCACGGCAGGCGCGGCCATTTCGCGACTCCAGAGCGGGTGCGCAGGGGGGGGTCCCTAAGCGCGGCCTCTATACGCTCCAGGCTCGCAGGTCACGGCACGCGTGGCACTTTCGCGACTCCAGAGCGGGCGCGCAGGGGGTGGTCCCGGAGCGCGGCCTCTATACGCTCCAGGCTCGCAGGGCACGGCAGGCGTGGCACTTTCTCTAAACGAGCGCGTTCCACTACTCGCAAAATAGCTACTCGCAAATGGCCTGGATCCGCCGCGGAGGATCTACGACAAATTACACCAAAGCGGACATGTGTTTTTTTCGGACGTTTGCGAGTAGGCACTTTGCGAGTAGTGGAACGCGCCCGGTGATTCTCGATGCCTGAGCGCCGTCCAGAGATCGCCCAGGAGAAGCCAAAGAGCGCGCCGCGGGACCGGCCGGGACGACTCGTCCTCCTCCTCCTCCTCGTCCTCCTCCTTCCCCCCTCCAACTTGAAAACAGGCCCATCATTCGAATAGATATGTTCGGCGGCAAGCGAGGGGGAAAGTGAGAAGTAGAAGGCCCCATCAACAGGCGGCGGGGCTTCTCAGAGCCCTCCCGACTTCCGAGAAGTCCTCTGTGTCTTCAGAGAAGGCCCGGCAGACTTCCCAGAAGGCCGGGGAACTTCCGAGCCTTCTGAGACGGCCCGCCCATCCTCACTTCCGCCCCGGCCTCGCCGCCGATAGATAGATGACGTTGGGCCCCAGCTTCGCCTCCCACATCTCGCTGAGCAGCGCCAGAGACCGCTGCCACTGCTCGCCCTTCGCGCACGCGCTGATCACAGCGCTGTAGCTGACTAGGGCTGGCCCGTGGACTCCCCCGTGGGCTACGTCCACGAAGTCTGCACAAACTGAGATGTGGTGGTGGACATGCTGCCGAAAGGCTGACATGATGACGAGGGGCTCGAATTTCGCATTCCCCGCTTGCTACTGCGTGCTACCACGTGCTGCCGCTGCTGCGTGCTGCTGGTCATGTTTACCGCTGCCGCGCGGTGGTGCTGCCTGCAGGGTGCAGCTGATGGCTGGCTCTGCTTCGTCCGTACTGCTGCCCGCTTCGCGCTGCTGCCGCTCGCTGATGCTGCTTGATGCTGCAGAGTGGTGATGCTTCTCGCTACATCAGCGTTCTGACGCGCAACCTGCTGCGGAGAGGGGATCGAAGATTGAGGAGCCAGGATCGAGAACATGGACGAGATCGAGGGGGAGAAACGATGGGTGATCAGCGGGGGGCGAGGAGCGATGCGGGAAGAGCAACGACCGAGGGGAGATGGGCGAGGAGCGTCGAGGTTCGAAGAGGCTTGCCGTCCCTGTAAACATCTTGCGACTGCCCAGGCCGTCAAGTCGATCTGGGGTGAGAGGCCAATCCGGACAGACCCTCCCCGCAGGATCCGGGAGCCAGTTCTCCAGGGATCTCGTCGATTTTGATCAGCCATTATTTCGACTGTTTGCTGCTAGTGCTTCTTGCAATGAGTTTTTCTTGATTGTAATCGTGTGTTGCTTGCTTTCTGCTTGATGGCTGGCTTTCTTGTTTGCTGCTTACCGACTGCCTGCTTGTTGGCGTGCTGGCTTGCGCCTGCTGCTGCTGATTGCTGCTGCTTGCTTCTGATGCTTGCTACCGAAAGCTGCAATCGGAGTCTCCGGTGTGAATCTAAGCCTTCTCATGTCGTCCTCGAGGCTTCTTGGGATAATTATTTTGGAGCCCGGCTAGGCCTTCGGTGGCGGGGCTGTGGGAGGGTGAGGGAAGTCTTGGGGGCAATGCTGAACAATAAGAAGCGCGCCTTGTTTTATACCATGTTCCATCGTGGCTGCGGCCGTCCGAAGAAGGCTCGGCAGAAGGCAGCAGGCACTTCGGAGCATGCCTAAGGTGGCTAGCGGCTATGAAACTCTCAGGAAGAACTGCCCGGCGGGTCGCCCAGTCAGACCAGAGCCGCTCGAACGACAGGAAGAACCAAATTTCTGGGTGGCCAGCGCGGCCCCAGTGCTTCTTCAAGGATCTACCGTCTGAAGCGTTTTGGAGGCGGTTTTGGGGGGTGTCTTGGGGCTTAGAGGGGGCCGCTTGGAGCTTGAGCCTCTTCGGGGCCTCCTGGGGGGCCCCTTGGGACCTGATTTGGGCCTCCTCGGGACCTTCTGGGGACTCCGGGGGGCCTCTTGGGGGCCTGTCGCGGGGGTCATCTTGGGACGGATGACGCGGAATGTCAGGTCGAGTTCCCCTTCTGTTGGGACCCTCTTGGGTCACCCGTGAGGCTGTCTTGGGGGCTGCTTGGGTGGTTTGTGGGCGCTCTGGGGCCGTCTGGGGGTACTCTCGGGGGCCTGCTGGGTCATGTTGGGGCGATCTTGGGGGTTGGGCCGTCTCGAGGAAACTGAATAGTTTGGGCATCTCGGGCCCTTCTCGGGGGGCCTCTGGGAGCCCTCTTGGGCCGTCTTGGGGCCCTGCTGGGCCGTTTGAAAACTATCTTGGCGACCACTTGGGCCGTCTGGAGGCGTTTCAAGCCATCTTGGGCCGTCTCGGAGCCCGCCGGGGCCGATTTTGGATGCTTGTGTCCGCCACCCTTCTGGCACGAGCTTCTCCCAGCCGTATAGGAGAGACCAGCATTCGCCTGTGGATGAAGTCTACGGCGCGCTGAACATGGGACCATCGCATCAAAACAGCTCGTTGAAGCTCTAGAGCCCCAATTCAACACACATTTGGCAAAACAACCCACCAGGAAGCGCTTTCTGATAAATGCCTGGTCATCCGGAGCCCTTCGGGGCTACCCTCTTGGCCCCCTGGCATGTTTTGGAGCTCTATTCGTTCCCCCATGCGTGCTCCCTGCGAGCTCTCTCCGGTGCTCCTCCGCTGCTCCAAGACACGCCCCAGCGAGCCCCAAAATATAATCGACATTGGACAGAACAATGTATCTGACCAGGAATCGGATTCTGCAATATGTTTATGAAACTTCCAGCCATCCCGTGAACACTCTTAAGCTCCCTGGGGCTTCTTTCGGAGCCTTTTTTCTGGTGTGCTCGAAGATGCGCCCAAGAGGCCCCCCCCAAAATTTAAAGACATTGAGCAGAACAGCGTGTCCAATCACGAAGCGGCTTCTGTTACACTTCTGTTCAGGCCGCCTCCCTCTCGGAACCTGTTCGGAGCTTCCAAAGGGCCTCTCTGGGGCCTCTGGGGGCCTTCTTGGATCGACCACCTTGGGTATCTATTCAGCCGTCTTGGGGGCCTCTAGGGCCATGCTGGGGATCTAGAGCAGGAGGAGCAGGAGGAGCAGGAGGAGGAGGAGGAGGAGGAGGAGGAGGGGGAGGAGGGGGAGGGGGAGGAGGGGGAGGGGGAGGGCAATCTTGGCGCCCGCCCAAAATCGGCGGGAAACTTTCGCCAAATCTTTCCATCTTTTCAATCTCTGCTAGAACCCCTTCAGTGCAAGCACCGATTGGGGAATGAAGCCCTCCGCCAGCCCGAACTGAAGAAGCTTCGAGGGTGCCCTGCCCTAGGATGCACAGGAGCATCCAACAAGCATAAAGAGCATGGGGGCACCGTCCCCGAGCCGACCTCGATCTTCTACCTCGGTCCGACCGTAAAATAGATGACGTCGGGCTCCAGCTTCGCCTTCAACATCTCGCTGAGCAGCGCCAGCGCCTTCTGCCACTGCCCGCCCTTCTCGCACACGCTGGCACACGAATTGTAAGTGACTAGGGTTGACCCGTGGACTACCGCCTCACGAGCGCCAGTTTCTGCGACCCTTCCTGCGCCAAGCGTATTCCAAGAGGTGTAGTGTGCGCGTGTGCGTTTTTCCCATCTGTTGGTGCGGCTAGAAGCCACTCGGAGAGGTTCGGAGAAAGCTGCTGGAGGCCGTCCGGGAGCCCGTGAGGTATTGCTTCTTGTTCCACTGATCAGAGGCTT
>CAUYUJ010017288.1:70000-82500 GCA_963575745.1 Prorocentrum cordatum
ACCTACTAATCAAAGTCGACGGTAGTGCCAGTGGTCGGAGTGCGCTCGCTGCTGCTCATTGATTCAGGGTGGGCTGCTTGCTGCATGATTATGACGGCGTCCAGAGCAGCGCTAGCAGTATCGGCGGCAGCTGATCCAGGGGTATGGGCAGTATCATCAGCAGCATCTCCAGCAGCAACAGCGGCAGTGCGGACCCAGTAGCAGTGGCAGCAGCTCCAGCAGCAACAGCAAGTGCTCCTGTGGCGGGGGAGGGCGACAACTGGGAAAGGAAAGAGGAGGCCCAAACCAAAGATGATCAGGCAGAAACCACACCCCACACCTCTTCGGAAACGCTCGGCGCGGGAAGGATCGGAGAAACAGCGTTTCCGGATGTCCGCGGCTGGATCGAACAGCTACTCTTTCTGCAACCCCTCTCGCGAGAGAGTTGTCCCAAGCGGTGTGAGGTGTGATATCTTCCACTTATCTGGTGCACTCTGGGAGCCAATCGGAGCCGTTGGGAAGGAGCTGCTGGAGGCCGTCCATGTGCATGTGGGGTGCTGTATTTGTAAAGAATCAGCTGGGGCCTTCTCGGGAGGCTTTTCGGGCGCCCCTCTCGGGAGTCCCGGAGGCCGTCCAGAAGCCTGTGGGGGGCTTCTTCGGGGCTTGCTGGCCGTAGGGGGGCGCGATGGGGGGATGAGCGCTCCAAAGTTTTTATTTGATTTTTTCCCCAGGAGCCTCCAGGGGTCTGAGGGCCTCGGACACAGCAAGAACGCAACAACTCACTAGACAATCCGATGGCACCCTCACCGTGCCCATGAGGTGGACCCCGAAGGCCTGCTTTGCTGGGAAGGGCAGCGCCTGGTGCAGACATATACACCAAAGCCCGACAGGCGGCACATCGCCGGGAGCCACACGAAAATGATCAGCGGCCGGAATCTTCGGGGCGAGCGCTCCAAAGTCGGCCCTGTTGGGCCTCCCTTAGGGCCGTCTTGGGGGGATGCTCGGCCGTCTAGGGAGTCCTCAGAGCCGACTCGAGGGTCTCCGGGGCCGTCGTAGGGCTCTCTTGGGAACTCCCTGGGAGCCATGGGGACGCTTTGGGAGGCTTCTCGGGGTGGGCAGGGCGTCTCTTGGCCAGAGAAGCGATCGCAAGAGGAAGCACGAGAGAAACTCTCTCAAATCTGAAGGGGTTTGGCCTCGTGGCACTCTCGGAGGCCATATGGAAGCCTTGTGGAACCTGGCGCGGGAGACCCTGGAGACCCCAAAATCGAATCGATAAGTCGGATCGGCGATCGACGTAAACCGGACCGGAGGAAATTGGCAGCCGAATCTGGAAAAATCGAATGGGCGGAAATCTGCAGACTGTATGCGTCCAATGAGAAATCGGAGCCCACATCGGAATCCCGAGTCGAATCGAATCGGAATCGAAAGCCATCGAAGACAAATCAAACCGAATCGGAGGAGTCGAAACGAGCCCTGCTAGTGGGGGCCTTCTCGGGCCGTCTGAGAGCTATCCTTGCGTTATGTTGTTCCCATCGTACTTCAGGACCACATCCCAGAAATCATTCCGAGCACCCGGAAAAGTGTCGAAACAAAGTCGGACGAGTGTCTCCCAGGGCCCGACACGTGAACCGTGAAAACCCTCGAGGTTCGGTACTTTTCTGGTGCTCGAAATTCGTCCTGGTGGTCAAGGCGAAAGGAGACATTTGTTTCTGGAATCGGCGATAATCCGCGTTATCTGGGGGGTTCAGACAAGCCGCTTGCGGTCTCTCGAGGGCCATTTTAGGGGCTGGTGGGGCTCCTGGGAGCCGCTGCGGAGCCTCTGTGGGGGCCTCCCTGGGGCTTCGGGGGGCCTTTGGGGGGCGCCCGGGGGGGGGGGGGCCTGCTGGCCGTGGAGGAGGCTGGATCGGGGAGAAGTCTGCGGAATGTATGCTCGGGGTCCCCCTCTTAGGGCCGTCCTGGGTGTCTCCTGGACGATCTTGATGGCCTCCGGGGCACGATTTTGGAGCCATCTTGGGCTGCCTTGGGGCCCTCTGGGGTGCGCCTTGGGTGCTGGGACGATCTCTGATTCTTCTGCTGACGTCTCGGGCATTCTGAGGCCAGAGAAGGAGAGTGCAAGCAAATTCCAATAGCGTCCGCTCTGAGGGAGTGTCTTAGAGTCCTCTCGGGGCATGTTGAGGGTCCTCTGGGCCTGGGCTCCATACCCTGAGCCAAGGCACGGTGGCAGGATGGGCCGAAAGCCATTCGATCCGCCGCTCCATGTTGGCTAACCACAGGGGTGCCCAGCGTGCTGGACCCTAGACGGTGCTCTCCCTTGGGGATTCGGCCTGTCCCGCCGGCCACCCAGAAGGCCGCACCAGGGACCCCGATGTCCGGACACATGAAAAATTCTCCCAAGGCGGCTCGCGATGGCTTTCGAGATCGCCAAGTTGGCCCAAGACGGCCTTGGGGCGCTCGTGGGCCGTCTTGGGGATGTCCTGGGCCAACTCGGAGCCCTCCTGGGGCTGGACGGCGGCGCACTTCCAGCAAGGGCGATACGGGCGCAGCCGCCCAGGGCCCGGCCCGAGCGTCTTCACAGTGTCTTTTTCCGGCAGACACGATGTCCGATATTGTTATGCACTCCGGATGGAATGTGTTGCCAGGGGGGATTAACCTTCTGACTGGGCCTGCTCAATCCCGCCCCCATGCATCCTCCTCCCCCTCCTCATTCTCCTCCTCTTCCTCCACCCCCCCGTCCACCCGTTCCAACAGCGCGTGCCCAACCCCCCCAGCGGATCCAACAGGGGGCGATTATTGCCCTATCCAGTGTAGGTGGCGGTGGGCTCCAACTTCGCCTTCCGCATCTCGCCGAGCAACGCCAGAGCCCGCTGCCACTGCTCGCCCTTCCCGCACGCGTTGATCCCAGCATTGTAGCTGACTACATAGGGCTGACCCGTGGACTCCGTCCACGACATCTGGCAAAGAGTATTCTAAGGGGGAGCGGCGGAAATGGTGCCGAAAGGCTATCCGCCCCTTCCACAGCAGCGCCCCGAGCTGCACCACCGGCACGCTCCGTGGCGCCTGCCGGCGCCGCCCGACGGGGACGATGACGGCGGCGGCGGCAGCGGCGAGACAGAGAACGCTTGCGGGGAGGTAGTTCGGGCGCGCGGCGCCCCTGCGCGATGATCCCACGGTTATCCACTTAGGGTCTCCTACGGGCCGTGTGGGGGCCTCTTGGAGCTTCTTTTGGGCTTCGAGGGGGCCTCTGAAGGCCCTCGTGGGCTCTCGTCGGTGCCGTCTCGGAACCGTCCTGGGCCGTTTTGAACACCTCTTGGGCCGTCTGGGAGTCGTCTTGGACCGTCTTGGCGGCTCTTGGGGCTGTCTTGCGTGCCTTCGGGGCCGTGTTGGAGCCGTCGTGGGCCGTCTTGGGCGCCTAGTGGCCGTCTTCGGGCCGTCTGAAGCCCTCTTTGGGGCTGTCTTGGGTCCAAGAGGGCCCCAAGAGGGTCCCAGGACGCCGCTGGGCGCGGGCCCGTCATTCAGCCACGAGAGGCCTTTCTGTGGCAGAATGCGCCCGGCCCTGTCCTGGAGGGGCCCGAAAGTCTCAAGAGGGCCGCAAGAGCGCCCTCCCAGGGGGCCCCAAGAGGGCCCCAAACCGCATGTACTTGATCTGCTTCTTGGGCTTGCGAGATGGGCACCCAAATACATGCGTTTTGGGGCCTTGTCGGGGCCATCTTGGGGCCCTCCTGGCCCCCGCTTGGGGCCCCTCGGGAGCGCTCCCACCCTGTTCTGTCCTCCTCTTGGGGCCGCCATGGGCGCCTGAGGAACCGTCCTGGGCAATCTTGAGGCGTCTTGGGGCCCTCCTGGCAGCCTCCTGAAGCATCTTGGGACGATCTTGAGGGCCTGTGTGGCCGTTTTGAACGCTTCGAAGACGAAAAGCACGGGAACTCCCGAAATGTGCGTTTTCCCTTGGGATTGGGACGATTGCTCCTTGCTCGGGCTTTCCAAGGCTCTCTATGGAGCCCACTTGGAGCAGTGTCGGGGCCTCTTGGGCCGTCGGGCGGCTGTCTTGGGCGTCTTCGAGCGCTCGGGGCCCGTCTCGGAGGCCTTGGACCGTCTTCGGGCCCTCTTGGAAGCCTCCGGGGGCGGCTCTGAACGCTCTTAAGCCATCATGGAAGCGCTGGGGCCCCGGGGCCCTCGAGTGCACTTGCGTGGCGGGACCCGCCCAGGCGGTGAACGCCGCGGCCAGTGGAACAGCAACAAGGCCTCCCAGGAAGAACATCGCAAGCCTGGTAGGGAATGGGATAAAGGGGTTACCCCTCCGAAAAAAGGCAGCGCAGCCGTGCTGAAGCCAGCGGCTGCGGGAGAAAAGAAGGAGCAAGAAGGGTGCACGGCAAGAGGCCAGATTAAGCTGTTAAAGGGGGAGCCCCAATAACACAGACATGCATTTAGGAGCCTTTTCGGGCCCCCCGAAGGTTCCCTGGGCCGTCGTGGAGCCCACTTCGATGCGAGCCTCTCCGGTGCTCCTCCGGTGTTTCATGACACGTCCGAGAGCCCATAAGAATAACCGGCATGGGACTGAACTACGTATCCAACCTCTGCAACATGCCGTGAAACTTGAAGCCATCTCGGAGCACGCTTGAGCCACCGTGGGGTCTCCTTGCGAGCCTCTCCGATTCCCGAAGACGCGCCCAAGAGGCCCCCCCGAATTAACCGAAATTCAACAGAACAGCGTGCGCAATCCAGACGCGGTTTCTGTTAAGTCTGGGCGTCTCCTGGGCCGTCTTAGGGCCGTGTTGGGGGTCTAGGGCCGTCTTGGAGCCCGTTTTGGGCTCTCGTGGGCAGCTCTCGGGGCCTTATCGGGAGTGCCTCGGGAAGAACCCGGGGCAGTATTGGACCGTCTTGGAGCTCTCTCGAGCCGCCTTAGAACGCTCTTGGGCCGTCCTGGGGCTCTCTTCAAGGCCTCTTGGGCCCGTGCGGGGGCGACCTGCAGGGGCCCTGGAGCCGTCTGGAGCTGTTCTGGGCCCGCTACTGCAGGGGGCCCAGGGACACACACATTCCAAGATCCCCCAAATTTTGCAACATGCTCTGGGTGTTCGTCTTCCCCCCCACTCCCCATAGTTCTCCATACTTTCCTGGCACCAGAGAGACAGTCTATGATCTTGGACTCGGGGCCGTCGCCGCGGTCCTCGTGGACCGCCTTGGGGATATCCTGGCCTGCTCGGGGGCAGCCTTGGCCGGCTTGAGGACTCGCTGGGGATCCTCTATAGGGCCGTGCGGGCGCGCCTTCTTGAGCGCCTCTGCGCCGTCTTGGTCGGGCGAGACTTAATGGGGGGGTCATAAACGGGGGGATCAGAAAAGGCCCCCTTTCGTACCCCTTTCGGGCCCCTCCAGAGCCCCAGGGGGCTCGTTTAGGTACCGTTTGGGTACCTTTTCGAACCACCCTCGCCACCCCCCCATTTATGACCCCCCCATTACGCAGCGCCCAACTTGGGCCGTCTCGAAGCCTTCCAGTGGCCGTCCAGGGCCGCCCGGGGAGCACCGGCAACCGTCCAGGGCAGCCCACGGAGCGCGCCGAGCCGCCCCGGGCGCAGCGCCGAAAGTGCCGCCTCGAGCACGCGCTGGTCCTGGTGCTGCAGGAGAGATGACGGTGGGCTCCAGCTTCGCCTGCCTCATCTCGCGGAGCAGCGCCAGCGCCCGCTGCCACCGCCCACCCTTCTCGCACGCGCTGATGCCAGCGCTGTAGCTGACTTCGCGCGCGCGGCCCGCGGCATTGCAGGAGAGACCAGGACGAGCCTGTGGAACACCATCCGCAGGATCTGCCCGAGCTGCAGGCAGCGCTCGAGGGTTCTGTGGCAGTCTTGAGGGCGTATTGGGGCCCTCGGGCCTTCGGGGAGCTCTCTGAGGCTGTCTTCACCACCCTGGGAGGTCAAGAGGCCGAAGTCGACCTGATGACGGAACAGAACGGCCCCGGGATGACCCGAAGACGACCCGAAAGGCTCCAGAGAGGGCTCCAGGCGACCTGGACCGAGATCAGCCCGAGCGCCTCCTCCGGAGCGGTCTTGGAAGTGTCTCGCGTCGAGGAGCGTGGAAAACCGAGCACCGTGGATACCCAAAGGGCCTTGTGGTCTGCTGGACGGCCCCCCAGACGCCTCTTGGGGCGTCTATGTGCGGCCTCCTGGGGGCTGTGCCGAGCAGCTTCTGGGGGCCTGGCTTGGCCAGATCGGACCCTGTTGGGGCGCCTCGTGGACGTCTTGGGGCGCCCTGGGGCCGAATCTGGCCCGCAGGCAGCGCCGACGCCGCTCCAGGGAGCCCCGGGAGGAGCTTATTCCTCCTCCTCCTCC
The DNA here is from genome assembly GCA_963575745.1 of Prorocentrum cordatum. NCBI lineage: Eukaryota > Dinophyceae > Prorocentrales > Prorocentraceae > Prorocentrum > Prorocentrum cordatum. The sequence continues at coordinate 76,297 of CAUYUJ010017288.1, forward strand.
TCCTCCTCCTCCTCCTCCTCCTCCTCCTCCTCCTCCTCCTCCTGAGGAAAGCAGGGGGGCCTTCCCCACGCGCAGGTGCCCCGGAGTTGGAGGGAGGATGGCGTCGGGCTCCAGCCTCGTCTCCCGCATCTCGCGGAGCAGCGCCAGCGCCCGCCGCCACTGCTCGCACTTCTCGCACGCGCTGATCCCAGCATTGTAGCTGACCAGGGCTGACCCGCGGCCTTCTGGCCGGGGAGTCTGCCCGCCATGGTGTGGACGTGGAAATGGCCGCTGAAGGGGGAGGTGGGCGAGGGATGCAGGCAAGCAGGCCTGAAGGCAGGAACGCATGTAGGCACAATGTGGTGTGGACAGAAGCTGTGTCTCACGCCGCGCTCTGTGTTCATCATAGCCATAGCTTTTGCGGGGCGGGTCGCCGAGATAATTCTATCTGCTCTTAGCTTGGGCCGCGTGATATATGACCCAAGAGGCCCGCAAGAGGGCGCCGAGACGGCCTGCACTGGGGCCGCTCAGGCGCCCGGTGCACGGGAGGATCACCGATAGGACGCTGGAGAAACTGTGAAGTAACTGTCACTTTGGTTTACTTGGGCTGCGCGTTAGGAGCCTTCTCGGGGTGTCTGGGCACTCTTGGGGCCTTCTTCGGGGCATGCTCGGGACATCTCTGTGGCTCCTAGTATCGGCTTTTGGGCCATTTTGGCCGCTCTCCTCGTCCTCCCCTGGATCGATCATCCAGTCGATCTTCTTTAGGAGCCATCTCGGTGTGTCTGGACCGTCTTGGGGCCTCCTTCGGGTCATGCTCGGGACATCTCGGTGGCTTCTATCGGCGTTGGAGGCCATTTTGGCCGCTCTCCTCGTCCTCCTCTCCTCGATCCTTCATCCCGTCGATCTTCTCGTCAGTCGTCGACGCTCCCCAAGAGACAAGCATTCAAGGCCTCCTGGGGTCCGTTCCGTTCGGAAGCCTCTTTTCGTCCTCCTGGGGGTCTCTCGGGCCCTCTTGGGCCGTCTTGGGTGCATCTTGGGCCGCCTTGGAGCGATCTGGGGCCGTCTTGGGCGCCTCTGGGGCCATCTTGTGGCCGTCTTGGGGCCGTCTTGGGCCGTTGTTGACCGCTCTTGGGGCTGGTTTGGTTGCCTCTGGGGCCGTCTCGGGCGTCTCTGGAGCCGTCGCGGGGCCGCCTCGGGCCGTTTGGGGGCCCTCCTGGGGTGCTCTGGGGGCATCTTGGGGCGATCGGGAAGGCCTGTATAGCCGTCTTGCACGCGGTGAAGACGAAAAGAGCGAGCATATCAAAAATGCACGTTTTCCGAAGTGAATGGGGCAAATTTTGCCTCTTGGGTCCCTCCTGGGGGTCCTCCTGGCCCGCTTTGGGAGCCTCCTGGCCTGCCTTGGAGGCCTCTGGGGCCGACCTGGGGCTCGGTTGGGTCCCTCTTGGTCTGTCCGGGCGCCCTCATGGGCGTCTCTGAGCCGTCTCGGAGCGGCCTGGGGGCTCGCAGGGCGGCCTGGAGAGCCTGGCCAACCTTTCAAGACAGAGGACCTTCTGGCACGCAGAGATCGCTGCATTGTAGAAGAGACCAGGGCGAACCCGTGGACTTCGTCCGCGAGCTTCTCGAGGTGGTGCTTGAGGACCGCGATTCAGGAATCGGCCCGAGATGGCTCAGGGCGCCCTTCGCTTTTGAGCGCCTCTGTGTGAAGGGCTGGTCGCGTCACCGCTCGCTCTTGGGCGCTGTGCCTGGGAGAGCTCTCTACGCTGCGGCTCGCTCTTGGGAACCTTGGTGAGAAGAGCTTTGTACTTCACCGATCGCTCTTTTAGTGGGCGTCTCTGGGCCTGCTTGGTGGTCCGTGTGGGGGTCTTTTTCGGGCCATTCTGCGGCTTTTTTGGGCTGCTCTGGGAGCGTTGTGGGACGTTTCCATTTGGGGCCCTCACGGGGCGTCTGGGAGGCTGTGGACCGTCTTGGAGCTCTCTTGAGGCTGCCTGAGGCCGTCTTGGGAGCCTCTTGGGGCCCCCTCGGAGCTCTCCTGGGGCCGTCTTGGGGTTCTGCGAGGCCGTTTCAGGGCTCTCTGGCGTCGTCTTATGGCTCTTGTGGGCCGTCTTGGGGCCCTCTCAGGGGCCGATGGCGTCTTCTTGGGGCGATGTGGGAGGCCTCTTGGCCTCTTGGGGCATCTTTGCGGCCTCTTGGATCGTCGTGGAGCCCCCCCCCGGAAGGCTTCGAGCCCTCGTGGGCCGTCCCGGGACCCACTGAAGCCGTCTTGGAGCGCTCTTGGACGGTCTGGGACCCCCTCTGGAGCGCCTCTCGAACCGGCCTGAGCGATTCGGCCCCGTGGTTGCGCCGTGAAGAGGCGATTTTGTCTACTTGAGGCCCTGGGCTTCTCGCACGCGCTTCCACCGGCCATGTTGGAGAGACTAGTGTGAACCCGTGGACTAAGTCCATGATGTGTTGAACCTGGGACTCGCACACCGTGGGTGAAAAGCTCATCGAAGTTGAACAGCTCGGACGTCTCTGGGGCAGTGTCGGGACCGTGTTGGGGCCGTCGTGCCAGAGGGCACGAAGAGGGCCCCCGGGGGGCCCCAAGAGGGCTCCAAGAGGGCCCCAGGACGCCGCCGGGCGCGGGCCCACCATTCTGCCACGCCTGTCTTGGAGGGGCCCAAAGGCCCCAAGAGAGCCGCAAGAGCGCCACCAGGGGACCCCAAGAGGGCCCCAAACCGCATGTACTTGATATGCTTCTTGGGCATGCGAGAGGGGCGCCCAAGTACATGCGTCATGTGGCCTTGTCGGGGCCCTCTTGGGGCCCTCCTGACCCCCTCTTGGGGCCCCTCGGGAGCGCTCCCACCCTGTCCTGGCCCCGTCTTGGGGCCGCCATGGGCGCCTGAGGAGCCGTCCTGGCGCAGTCTTGAGCCGTCTGAAGAACCTCCTGGCAGCCTCCTGAGGCGCCTTGGGACGTTCTTGAGGGCCTGTCTGGCCGTCTTGGACGCTTCGACGACGAAAAGCATGGGAACTCCTGAAACATACGTTTTCCCTAACAGTTGGGACGATTTTTCCTTGTTCGGGCTCTCCTGGGGCTCTCTCTGGAGCCCACTTGGAGCACTTTGGTGGTCTCTGGGGCCGTCGGGCGGCTGTCTGGAGCGTCTTGGAGCGCTCGGGGCCCGTCTCGGAGGCCCTCTTGGACAAGCTTCGGCCGTCTTCGGGCCCTCTTGGGGGCCTCCGTGGGCGGCTCGGAGCGCCTGCCCGCAACGGGCCGAGCCGGGCCGATGCTAATTACCCGGCTGTCTTTTCGCACGCGCTGATTCCCGTACTGTAGTATAGATGACGTCGGGCTCCAGCTTTGAATCCCGCATCTCGATCAGCAGCCGAAGAGCCCGCTGCCACTGCTCGCCCTTCTCGCACGCGCTGGCCCCAGCGTTGTAGCTGACTGGTGTTTACCCGTGGATGAGATCCACGGTGTGCACAACGTGTCACGCGCTCCCGTTGCACTTGAGGCGACGACTCCGCAGGCAGCAGAAGGAGGCCGGGGGTCTCGATGCGGACGACCTCGCCCGGGAGGGGTGCCTCAGGAGCCGAAATGGCGCTTCAAGGAACGCGTGCCGCGGCTTGGCACCCAATTGAAGGCTCTCGAGAGGGTCTGGGGAAGGTCGGAGTGGTCCAAAAACCGGGGGGAGGACTGGGGCTTGTTCTGGGGCCTGCGTGGGCATGGGGAGGGTCTCCTCTGTCGCCCCTGCTTGGTTGCCGGGGCTTATGGTCTGAAGGCCTCTTGCTCGAGTGCTGCGGGAAGGCTCCACGATGCTCACACCGGCTCCCGAAAAGGCGAGGGCGTGCCACGGCCGGGCCACCATGGGAAGCTCTTGAGAGAGCCTCTTGCCGTCGCTCGGACGTCCATTTCCCGTGAATGTTTTGGTTTCGTGCGTGTTTTTTTTTGCTCGATGGTCCAGGATGGTCCTCGATGGTTCTCGCCGAAAAAAATACACACGTCCGAGCGATGCCAAGGCCTGGGGCAGGTCGGCGTGGTCGTGGGCCTGGGGTGGAGTCTTGGGCTGGGTTTGGGGGCTGGCAGGGGAAGGTGCCCCTCGTCACCCCTGCTTGGGCACCTGGGAGGAGGAGGAGGAGGAGGAGGAGGAGGAGGAGGAGGTGGAGGAGGAGGAGGAGGAGGAGGAGGAGGGGGAGGAGGAGGAGGAGGAGGAGGAGGAGAAGGAGGAGGAGGAGGAGGAGGAGGAGGGCCCTGGCTCCAGGGCCGGAGGAGGGCCCTGAGATCCGAGCCTGCCGATCCTGACGCAGAGAGCGCGTGCCGCGGCCTGGGAGCCCGAGGAGCCTCTGGAGGGTATCTCGGGCAGCTGGGAGTGGTCTGGGGCCCGGTGTGGAGTCTGGGGCTCGGTGTGGGGCCTTGCGGGGCCAGGGGGAGGTCCTCCACGTCACCCCGGCTGGGATGCCTGGGGCGATGGTTGGTCTGAGGGCTTTCTGTTCCAGGGCTCCTCCTTCGCCTCCTCCCCCTCCTCCGCCTCCTCCTCCTCCTCCTCCTCCTCCTCCTCCTCCTCCCAGGGTTTTCTGTTCCAGGGCTTCCTCCTCCTCCTCCTCCTCCTCCTCCTCCTAGGTGGTGGTCTGAGGATGTATGGAGACCACGATCCGAAGGCTCTCGAGGGGACCTGGGGCAAGTCGCAGGGGTCTGCAGGGCCTGGCGTGGGGTCTGGGGCTTGGCTTGGGGCTTCCGGCTCCTGGGGAAGGTCCCCCCTGTCACCCCTGCCTGGGTGCCTCATGGGGTGGAGGTCTGAAGGCTCTCCGCTCTGGGGAAGGCGCCCCGGAGACTCGCTTGGCGGCCCGCGGAGTGCATCCAAGGCAGGCGCGGCGAAGCCGTAGCAGAACAGCTCGTTGGACCTGAGCAGCTTCGCGGAGCTATGGGCCTTCAAGAGCTCTGAGGGCTCAGAGGTCCGGAACACGCATGAGAAGGTCAGGGGGAGCTAAGAGTGGTCCAGGGTCCCAGCTGGGATCTGGTGCGTGTTGCGCATGGTGTACGACAGGAGGCGCTTGAGAGGGTCTGAGGCAGCGTCAGGGGGCGATCTGGAGGCTATCTGGGAGGCCGTCGGGGGTGAGAGGGCTCGGTATGGGGTATGTGGCTTGGTTTGGGGCTTCCGGGAAACCGTCTCGGGGCGATGCGGGTGTCGTGGAGCCGTCGGCGAGCGGCCCACAGGTCTTCTGGGGCCGTCGGGGAACGTGCTGAAGGCTTTCTGGGAGGCCGTGCTGGGCCGAGCTGGGGGCGAGGGAGCCGTCGGCGAGCGGCCCAGGGGCCTTCTGGAGGTGTCGGGGGCTCGGTGTGTGGTGCGGTGCTTGGTTTGGGGCTTGCGGGAAGCAGGCTCGGGGCGATGCGGGTGTCGTGGAGCGCGGGCTCGGTGTGGGGCAATTATGGGGCTTGGTTTGGGGCTTCCGGGAAGCCGTCTCGGGGCGATGCGGGTGTCGTGGAGCCGTCGGCGAGCGGCCCACAGGTCTTCTGGGGCCGTCGGGGAACGTGCTGAAGGCTTTCTGGGAGGCCGTGCTGGGCCGAGCTGGGGGCGAGGGAGCCGTCGGCGAGCGGCCCAGGGGCCTTCTGCTGGAGGTGTCGGGGCTCGGTGTGGGGTATGGGGCTTAGGTGTCGGGGGCTCAGTATGGTGTATAGGGCTTGGTGTGGGGGCCTTGCAGGAAGCCGTCTTGGGGCGATCTGGGGATCGTGGCTCTCTGGGAGCCCGTCTTGGGCCGAGCTGGGGGCGAGGGAGCCGTCGGGCGAGCGGCCCAGGGACCTTCTGCTGGAGGTGTCGGGGCTCGGTGTGAGGTAAGTGGCTTGGTTTGGGGATTGCGGGAAGTCGTCTTCGGGCTATCTGGGGGTCGTGGAGTCCTCGGCGAGCGGCCCAGGGGCCTTCTGGGGCCGTCGGGAAGCGTCCTGGAGGCTCTCTGGGAGGCCGTCTTTGGCCGCGCGGGGGGGCCGGGAGCCGCGCTGGGGGCCCAGGGAGCCGTCGGCGAGCGGCCCAGGAGTCCCCCGGAGCCGTCGGGGAGCGTCCCGGAGGCGCCCCGGGGGCCTGTCTTTGGCGTGCCATGGTGTGTGTGTGTGTGTGTGTGTGTGTGTGTGTGTGTGCGCGTGTGTGTGCGCGCGTGCGTGCGTGCGTGCGTGCGTGCGTACGTGCGTGCGTGCGTGCGTGCGTGCGTAGGCGTGCGTGCGTGCGTGCGTGCGTGCGTGCGTGCGTGCGTGCGTGCGTG
>CAUYUJ010017288.1:85000-110000 GCA_963575745.1 Prorocentrum cordatum
CCGAGAGGCGCGGGCGCCCCGAAGATCTCGCGGCCGAGGGCGCCCTCGAGGGCGCCCTCGTCTTCGGGCCTTCCTCGGGGCCGTCTCGGGGCACTCGTCTTGGGGCCTTCCTTGGGGCCGTCCCAGGGGCGCTCTCGACCGGCCCTGGCGCCGCCCAGGGCCGTTCCTGGCCCGACATGGCGAGACCATGGAGACCATGCAAAACCCATTTGGCCTGGGAGGAGGAGGAGGAGGAGGAGGAGGAGGAGGAGGAGAAGGAGGAGGAGGAATGGCGAGAACATGGAAACCATTCAAAAGCCATTGGGCCTAGGAGGAGGGGGAGGAGGAGGAGGAGGAGGAGGAGGAGGAGGAGGAGGAGGGAGGAGGAGAGGAGGAGAGGAGGAGGAGGAGGAGGAGGAGGAGGAGGAGGAGGAGGAGAGGAGGGAGGAGGGGAGGGAGGTCATGAGTGTCATAGGTCCCAAAAGTGAACGGCGAGCGAGGCTCAACCGTCACCCTCGGCTTCCCAGACAGGAGGAAGGGGCCCGCAAGCGCCAGCACCGACGGTCAGGGGAAAAGCAGATGCCTCGTCGCTCAGCGACTCGCTGCCCAACCGAGACGGCGTGGTGCATAGGGGGACAGCCGGTTCACCGCGTCACCGTGCAGTACTTCCCGACCGTCACCCCTGCCGAATCGGATGGCATGTGCAACTGGGTTTGTACCCCGGGGTGAGCGGACACAAGGTCCCAAGGGACTTACGGACCACATGGCCCCGCCTCTCAACCAAATGCACACTCCCCGTGCCTGGTACCCATCTCCAGGTCACGGGCGCAGCTAACGCGCCGCTGCCACGGGCAAAATGCCACGTGGCTGGTGCAAGAACGACGAAAGCCGGTTTATCTGCCCCCAGCCGCCGCATGTAATTGACACTGACAGTGTGCCCAGAAGAGTGTGTGGCGCTGACACCATGAGAACAGGTGCCAGGCCCCCACCCTCGGGGCAGGAAAAGGAGGAGGAGGAGGAATGGCGAGAACATGGAAACCATTCAAAACCAAGTGGTCCTAGGATGAGGAGGAGGAGGAGGAGGAGAAGGAGGAGGAGAGGGCGGAGGCGGAGGAGGCGGAGGAGGCGGAGGAGGAGGAATGGCGAGAACATGGAAACCATTCAAAACCCATTGGGCCTAGGAGGAGGCGGCGGAGGAGGAGGAGGAATGGCGAGAACATGGGAACCATTCAAAACCCATTGGGCCTAGGAGGAGGAGGAGGAGGAGAGGAGGAGGAGGAGGAGGAGGAGGAGGAGGAGGAGGAGGAGAGGAGCGGAGGCGGAGGAGGCGGAGGAGGAGGAGGAGGAATGGCGAGAACATGGAAAGCATTCAAAACCCATTGGGCCTCGGGTGAGCGCCATCGGGGACCAGTTCAGCGGTTTTCCGAGGCACCTGGCCCGGCCCGTCGTCGAGCCGTCTTGGGCTATCTGGGGCTCCGTTCGCAGCTGTCTCGGGCGCTCCGGAGCGTCTCAGAACTGTCTTGGGGCTGTTAGAAGCCGTCTTGGGTCCTCCGAGGGGCTCACTGGAGCCGTCGGAGAGCGCTGGGGCGCTCCGGGCGCTCGGGCGCAGCTTTTTCACATCAAGGCCCTTTCGCACGCTCAACTCCCAGAAGTGTAATACTGGCTAGGTCTGACCTGTGGCCTGACCGCCATAAAATCTGTCCGAGATGGCAGGTTGTACCAGGGCAGAGGTGTTACCAAAAGCCTTTCGTGATAGCGTTGGGCCCGGAATTCGTCTCTGCAGTTGCTGCCTACAGCTGCAGGTTGCGCTGCCTGCGGCATGTTGCTGCTGCTTGCTTTTGCTGTGCTGCCGTTGCCTGCTGTGGACTTTGAGGCTGCAGGGCGCTTCTTCTCGGCACCCTTGCTGTATGGCACAATCTGCAGCTCGTGAGCGGAGCGAGGAGCGAGGAGCGAGCACCAGGAAGCAAGGAGCCAGGGTCGAGGCGGAGGCGGGCGAAGCGAGGAGCGAGTCGCGAGGGATGCGGATGCGGATCGAGAAGGGAGAAGCGACCGCTGGAGAGAAAGCGAGAGAGAGAGAGGTGGTGAGGGATGGGGGAGAGGCGAAGAGGAGGGAGGCTGACGCCAGCAGCCAGGAGGGAGACGAGAAGGGCCAGGAGAGCAGTGGAAGGAGCAAGGGGGTGTGAGAAGGGAGGGGCCAGGAGCGAGGAGAGGGAGAGCCGGTGGGAGGCAGGAGAAGAGGCCAGCGCACGCATGTCTCGATGGCCTCGGCGCGCGTGGGGCCGAACATCTGGTCTGCCCTTGGGTCGCTCGTGGGCTTTTCTTGGGCGGCCGACGCGGTCACAGATCGTTTTTGGGGCGTCTCGGGGCCTCTCGGGGCCTCATTTGGGCGTCTTGGGTGCCTCCTTGGGCTTCCGGGGAGCCTCTTGGGGGCCTGCTGGCGGTCTCGGGGGTCATCTTGGGGCGGACGGCACGCCATGTTTTCGGGGCCCTCTCGGGACCGTCTTAGGTCGTTTTGGGCGCCTCTCGGGCCGCCTTGGGGCCATATTGGGCCGTCTTGGGGCCCTCATGGGGGCACGCTGGGCCGTCTTCAAGCGATATCTGGGGTCTCTTGGGCCGTCTTGGAATGTCAGAGCTTGAAAAGGCGAACCCGCCAACATCCTCGAGAACCTGATTTCGCCCTCTTGGGTCCCCCTTTGGGGGCTTTTTGGAGCCCTCCTGGGCAATCTCTGGGCCCTGCTTGGCCGTCTGAAGGCCGTGTTGGCGATCTCTTGGATAAACTGGAAGCGTCTAGGGCCACCCTGGACCGTCTCGGGGCCATCTGAGCCTGTCCGAAAAAGCGTTCCGAAGCCATTACCCTCCATCAGTCCGCAGACCCTTTCCGCCGCGCATTCGCCTCGGTAGTGTAGAGATCATGACATTGGGCTCCAGCTTCCCCTCGCGCATTTCGCGGAGCAGCGCCAGCGCCCGCTGCCACTGCCCGTCCTTCTCGCACGCGCTGATCCCAGCACTGTAGCTGACCTGGGGCTGGCCCGTGGACCCCGTCCATGATGAAGGGGCCCTGGGACACACAAATAAATACACACCAGTAAACAGCTTCCCCCATATTTTCCCATATTTGTGGGGTTTCTGTCTTCCCCCCCATTTCCCATAGTTATCTCCATATATTTGCTGGGGGATCGACGATTCATTGCGTCTGTGTGTGTTTCTTCCCCTCCTGGCATGACATCTCTCTGGTGCGGCCTTCGGGGGAGCGGCGGCACCTGCCGGCGAAACGCTGCCCTCCGCGGCGGCGAGGCGCTTGGCCGCCGGCACCCCGAGGCTGCTCGACGCGGGCGCCGCCCGACGCGGGCGACTAATTACGGCGGCGGCGGCGGCAGCCGCGGGCGGCACACGGAACGGCGTTTTTGGCATGCACCTCTCGGGCGTCTTCGGGAGCGGCCACAAGAGGGGGGGGGGCCCAAGAGAGGGGGGTGGGGTGCAGATCCTGACCGGCGGCACGTGCGCGGCCCAGCGGGGGGGGCCTGGGACGTCATGAAATGAGAAGGGGCGCCATGAGATCTCGGGGAAATATCATGGCCCAGGCCATGATGTCCACCCCCCCTAGTCATCACCCCCTTCTTTGCCGCCACCGATGTTTTTTTTGCCGCCACCGATGTCTGGCGGCCGTCTGGGACATCCGGGATCGTGTCTCGCGGCCCCTGGGTTCAAAAACCGGCCCCCGGCTCGGATCGTCGAGGAGAGAATGCCACGACGACGCACACGACGACGACGACGACGACGACGACGACGACGACGACGAGGAAGACGACGACGACGACGACGATGACGACGACGTAGACGACGTAGACGACGTAGACGACGACGACGACGACGACGACGACGACGACGACGACGACGACGACGACGACGACGACGACGACGGCAAAAACGACGACGACGACGACGACGACGACGACGACGACGGCAAAAACGACGAGAATGGCCACGAGGATCCCGACCACGGCGGGGGCGGGCGACAGCACCAGCTCTTCGGCGGCCACACGGGGCAAGGAGCGGCCACTCGCGGGACGCCTCCAGGCCTCTCCTCCGTGTGCCTTCGGGAGGGGTTCTCCTCCTCCTCCTCCTCCTCCTCATCATCCTCTTTCTCCTCCCCCTCGTCGTCGTCCTTCTCCTCCTCCTCCTCCTCCTCCTCCTCCTCCTCCTCCTCCTCTGTACGCTCTCCTCGTTCCACTCCTCCTCCTTTCGGCGGCCCGCGGGCTCGAAAGAGCGGCATCCGGGCGCCGGCTCGGCAGGAAATAGTGGCCGCCGACAGCGACGACGACCACTCGGGAGGGAACAAACACACAGACACGATCAATCGTCGATGTCCAAGAACATGTGGGAAAATGTGGGAAGTGGGGGGCAGGCAAAAACCCAGAAACTATGGAAAAATATGGGGGCTCCTGTGACTTGTGTGTATTCATTTGCGTGTCCCTGGGCCCCGACCGTGAGAGAGAAACTCAGGCTCTGGATGGCGCCGGGTCGCCGCGAAGGCGATGCGGCGGAGGAGGAGAGGGAGGAGGAGGAGGAGGAGGAGGACGAGGACGAGGAGGAGGAGGAGAGTGAGGAGGAGGAGATCTCCAATCACGAGGAGGGCGACTGCGACGGTTTTGCGGTGGCAGGGGCGCCCGAGGGGAAAATCGCCTTTTGGGGGGCGGTCGCTCGGGCCCCTGTGGCGGCCGTTTTTGCGGGACGCCTGCGGCACCCTCCGCTTTTCTACTCCTTCCCCACCCTGCTTTGAGGGCAGAAAATTCACCTCTTATGGGCCCCCCCCCTACCAAGAGAGGGGGGGCCCAAGGTTCGATTCCTTCCTTGGGCGCGTGTGCTAAACCCTACCACGCCCACAAGAGGGGGGGGGGGCCACAAGAGGGAGGGGACCATGCTTCTTACTCCTTCCCTACCACGCGAAGCCGTTTAGCACACGCGCCCAAGGAAGGAATCGAACAGGGCAAGGCTGCTTAGTGAACGCCCAGAGCCGTCTAAAAGACGCCAGTTGTCCGGTCCGGGTGGTCTCTCCTCCCTTGACTGCTTCCGGCAGCGGACGGCGTCGAAAACGTCTCGAAGGCGCCAAACCCGCATAAAAAGATTGACGACGACGACAACGACGACGACGACGACGACGATGACGTGGGCGATTAACGACGACGACGATGACGTGGGCGACAACGACGGCGTTGGCGGCGGCGGCGTCAAGAAAAATGCGCTGGTGGGCTCGAACTCGGGCCTCTGGCTGTCGCTCGGGACGCTGCCAATACCACCCTCTTCCGATTCGGACTTGACTCTGGGGGTCCCAGATTTGACGACGGCTTCCAGGCACCGAGCTCGAACCTCGACGGCGACGACGACGACGACGGCGATGACGAGAAGGCGGGGGCGGCTTTGGCGGCGGCGGGGATGTCGGGGGGGCGGCGGGAAACACGATTGAAACGTCACGTAGGTGCAGGTGGAGGTGTGGTGGGCGACCGGGCGGGGGGATGCGCAAAGACGCTGGCGCCGCCGCGCAGTTCTATTCAAGGTCTGGCGGCTCGTGGGGTTCAGCCGCTCCGAGCAAATAAACAGGGTAGCAAAAGGCTGAAGCACCCGCGGTCGATCGCGAAATTTTGAATAACAACAAAAAACGAGACGGGGAGCTGTCGCCTGGGGCATTACGACGCGTGTGGGTGCTTGCGTGGTGATCGTGTGCGCGCGTGTGCGTGTGTGTGTGTGTGTGTGCCTGTTGCTTTCGCACTGGAGCGATATTTGCCAAGCCAGGGGAGGACGACGACAAGGCCCGCGAAAACGAACGCGAGGAGGGGAACTAGCAGGAGAAGGAGGAGGAAGAGGAGGAGGAGGATGAGGACGAGCACTGTTTCTGACGGTTCCAGGGCCCGGCGGCCGTTCTGGAACGGCCGAAGTCCAACAACAAAAACGACGTCATTGTCATCGCCGCCGTCCTCGGCCGCGCCCTCGACTTCCTCGTCGTCATCGTCGTCGCCATCCCTCCCCCTGCGTCGCCGCTGCCGGTTCTGGGACCGAGAGCGCTGCTGCGTCAAGTCCGGATGCGGCGCAAAGAGAGGCGGGAAGGGAGGGAGTCTCAGCAGCCATGTGATGCCTCTGCCCCAAGGCAAAATGAGGCGCATAAGAGATTTTCGCCTCGAGCGGCTTAGAATACCCGCGAACCGAGCAAAACGCGTTGACGTGGATGTGCGGCTGCTGCTTGAACTCCCCCAGGAGCTGACGCGCCGGGCCGTCCTCGGGCACGCCCTCCTCGCCGAGCTCGAAAGGCGCGACGATGTTCGGCAAAACGTCTTCGAGCTCGCTGCGAATGTACGTCTGGTTGTCCTCGTGGGACAGGTCGCAAGTGCGCTGCGGGGCGATGCAGAGGCCAGCCAAGTCCTGTCAGCGCGACAGAGGAAGCGCGGACAGGGGGCGGGACGTCTCGCGAGAGGGGGGGGGGGCCTCCATCATTGAACTAAACATCTATCCTCGGGCGGTCGGATTGGCAGAGGGCAAGAGGACGAGATGACGCGGTTGTCGCAGCCCTGCCCCAGCGGAGCCCCTCTGCGGCCGAAGCGCTCGCAGAAGTCCTGCGTGCGTCCGCTCCAAGAGAAAATGCACTGCGCGTCGTTAGCGAAATTTACCTTCGCTGCTGCGATGCGGGAATTCGCTGGCGGGGCCGCCTCCAAGAGGCCGCAAAGGAGGGTCGCCGTCGGCCCCATGATCTTAAGCGGGAGTTTCACAGCTGTTTCCCCGATCGTGGCCACATTGAAGCCGGTCGAGGTCGCGCCCTCGTGGGACTCGATCCCCACTTGTCGCGGGAACGCAGGGGGCGAGGTCAAGACTGGGGAAGGTGCGGGGGATGGCCCGACGGTCGCGGCGGGTCAGCGAGCTCCGGCTCGCAGCGCAGCGGAAGCAGAACTCCACGGCGGAATAGAGAGCGTTCGCCAAAGTGCCAGCGGCCCAAATAATTATGGAACCGTATTTCGCCGAACAAGAAATGGGACCGCCGCGCAAAAGAGCCGGGCAAACTCCCTTCCGGTCGGCGAGGGTGGATGGGGGGGGGGAACGGCGGTCGGATCCTGCAACGGCGCGGACTCGTTGGCAGCACTGTGTTTGAAGGGGGGGAGCTCTCTGGATGTGCGGGAAGCGCTACAAACGCATGCGCTGGCAGAGGAAGCTGCTGCTCGGCGGAGGTCTCGGCGGGAACCTTCGTGATGCGGATGAGGAAATTACGTTGATTTGTGAGGATCTTCGATGTCTTCGGCACGTCTGTGTTTGTCGTGTTCTCCACCTCCAGATGCTCTTCGGAGCTGCCCTGAGTCGCAGACGCGACGTTCGGGTAGGCCTCCTGCGCAATGCGGATTGCGTGCAAAGGTTCTGGTGAGCACTCGATCACCATGTCCTACGCGCATTCTTGTGTGATGCCAGATGAAAAAGCAGGATGGGAAACACGGTGGGCATCTGGATGGCCCGCCGCGGCGGCGCGCGCGCGCGCGCTGCGGCCAAGAACCTCGGAAGGTGGGGGCGGGCCAGGCTGGAGACTGGCCGGGATGATCCCGGAACAAAACAGGAGGTCGATCGAAGCGTCGTTCGGTCCTCAGACGGCAAAGAGCGCGATCCTTGCGCAAGAGTCGAGAAGATGCCCGATGGGGAAATCCCAATCTGGGTACGAACGCCAGGGATGGTAGCGACAGTGCAGTTCCCACTCCTGGCGGTCTCTCAGTCTGACTCCGAAAGGTCAAGCGGTCGACGGCTGGGCGTAGACGCTGCGACGCTATGATTATTCGCTGCGGGCGGCATCGTTTCCTGCTCCTTGGCTGCCAAGGGGAACGCGATGGCGCGGCAGGCGGGCGCCGAATCTCAGGGGTCGGGAGCGACGACAAAGGTGGCCTAGACCAAATTCAATAGATCTTCGCGAGGGTGCCTGATGAGTTTTGACAAAGGAAGACGGCGCTTGGGGCCGGCAGCGATGGGTACGGGCACGTTCAAGACTTGCTCCGGCTAAAGCATTACATCGTCGCCAAGCGAAACCAATATCGGCAACATGCAAGCCAATAGCAACCTGATTCAGGCATATATATATATATATACATGTGTGAATAACAACGATACATATATACATACGAAACACCTGTTTCATTATTCTTGCAAAGTTCACTCCGCAAGCTCTTCTTTAAAACAATAGTTCGGAAACTAACGATCTCATCGCCGTCGTCGTCGTTCGAAACGTCGGCCTCGTCGTCCTCTCGTCGCCGCCTCGCTTTCCTGTCGTCGCCGAGGTCGTCGTCGTCGCTGGTCGGTCGTCTCGCGGTCGGCGGTCGCCCGTCGCCGTCGCCGCCCGTCGGGTCGGCGCCAGGGCGTCGCAGCCCGGCTCGGAGGCGAGGGGCAAACAACAAGAGCACGAGGCGCGCGCGCGAATTCTGGGCTTCGCGGCCCTGGGCGGGAGGCGGGGAATCGAGGAGGAGGCGCGCGCGGCGTTTCCCCTCCCACACGGCCTCGGCGAATCCGAGGCTCCGCTCCTGCGCGGCCTTCCCTGGGTCGCCGTCGCGCACGCGCGGGGGGCCAGCTGTGCTCTTCACGGATCCCGAACCCGACTCTCGTGCGCTCCAGCTGGCTTCTGACCAGCCCGAGCGCGAACCATCTACGCCGCAGCTGGCTTCTCCCCAGACCGAACGCGAATCCAGCGCGCTCAGCTCGATCGCCGCTCACATGCAACATGCCGTCGGCCTAACGGCCGCCGGCCTAACCGCAGGCATTTGGGCGGCTCGGCCTTCCACGAAACAATTCCGCGTTCAGCATTAATTTCGTCTTCCTCCACCCGCACGCCTCTGCTGCGCGGCGGCGGGATGTGCGCGGCCTTTGATTGCAATCGGGGCTACGCTGATATGCGCGGCGCGCGTCTCAAGCATGATCAGACCGTGGCGGCGCTGGGTGCCTCGGTGGCGGGTAGCTCGGCGGCGGCGGCGGAGCCCAGACGTTGCCAGGCACCCCTGTGGCGGCCCAGGGGGCCGCCTCCTGGCGGATCTTCGGGGCCTCCTGCTCTTGGGCCTCCATGGGGCTCGCTTCGGGCCCCCTTGGGCCGCCCTGCAGCCCTGTTCTAAATGTCACAGCTGTCCTGGAGCCGTCTGGAGCCAGCTCTTGATGCGCCTCCACGTGGGGGCGGCGGAGACGGGGATGGCAACCACAACGCCGCTGAGACAGCCAAAGGCCGCTCAAACCATAACCAAACGCAACTAATTGCGCGACGATGCGCAGCGTCAATGGAATCTGCTATAGGGGAAGGGGCGCCGCGCAAAACAAATCCGTCGCAGCGGCGGAACCGTATCATGGGTGGCTCGGAACAAGGCTCCGGTGCAACGCTACATTGTGACACCTATATATATACACACACATATAGCGGCACAAACGCTTCGCGCCATCAAGCAATCGAATCGCCGCCAGGGGCCTACTCAGGACTTTGGGGACCAGCCCCAGGGCCGAAACGCCTGAAAGACCAAGGCCGCGGCGTGGCCTGCAGCCGCGAGGGCCCGCGCTGGTGGCGCCGGCGAGGCGGTGGCTGGCGCGGCCTCGCAGATGCCATGGGCCACCTGGGCGGTCCCCGTGTGAGCTCTCCGCCCGAGCGTCCGCTCAGCGAGGATGGCGCGTGCGCGCCTCCTCCTTCTCCTCCTCCTCCTCCTCCTCCTCCTCCTCCTCCTCCTCCTCCTCCTGGCGCGCTGACTCGCGCGTGCGCGCGGGGCGCGCTGGCTCTGGGCGAATCGCGCCGCGAGGCGCGCTCAGCAGCAGCAGTGGGCATGGGGCTGCGCTGTCCGGATGCGCGCGTTCGTTGTTCGCCAGGCTTCCGTTGTCAAGACGACGCGGGTGGTGCCGCCTGCAATCCCGTCACGGCCACGGGGAGGAACGGACGCGAGGGGGGGGCGGCCAAGACGAGGACGGAGGCAGGACCAGGAAGAGGAGGAGCAGCAGGATGCGTAAGGAGCAGCATGAGCGATCAGCAGGGGGGGGGAGAGCAGGAGAAGGGAGAGGACCAGGACGAGGAGGAGCAGGAAGGACCAGGAACATGAGGAGAGAGGAGGAACAGGAGGAGCAGGATGAGATCCATGGGAGCCCTCTTCTCGATGATCTGGAATGGCAGCCAGGGAGGCTTGAGCGGCCTTGGGACTATGTGGCATTTTCAAAAAGAAATGTTTGAAATGGGAACGGGCCCGAACACGCTCGTGTATACGATGGAATTATCGTGTTGAGGCGGATTTAAAAGAATTCAACGAATTAAATTTGAAAGATGTTGAGCACATTGAACATAATTCTCCATTCCAACCGTCGATGGAAAGAAAGTGGCACGGAAAAGGGTCGTCAAATTGAGGACAGTTGAAACCGTTTGAGGTACCCAATGCAAGTGTTTGGAAGAATTTGCTGGCAATGTGGTTTGGGGAGACGAGCAGAAGCCGCAGAAGAGTGAGCGGCAAGTGAAGCAGAGGGCGAGGACCCGATGTCATAGACCAGGGAGCCAGAACATGTAACCCAAGTCAGGGCAAAGAGGGGAGGAGAACCCTGATCGGACCAGAACGGGATGCGCCAGCGCGTCCAGGCAAACAGAACAACATTGGGCGCCTATAAACATGCCCCCCGACCCCAATCGCCCCACCCACGCACAAAGCCAACCGAACGCGCCCTTCGAGACACACTCAAGCTGCCGCAGGGGCACAAAGTTTTTAGAGGAAACAGAAACCACGCGCGCGCGAACGCCTACCGAGACATATGCAAATCAGATCGCCACTTCGCCAACCCCAACCAGCACCACCCCCATGTGGGCCACGATCAAGAACGGGTAGACCCTGCGAAATGCTGAAGAAATCATGGGTTCAAAAAATTCATAATCTCAGAACTGGAATAAAAGCCCAAAAATCCCCTTCGAATCTCAGGATTCACACTGAAACGTTAAGAATCATCGAGACCCTGGCCGGAAATTTAAGTTTTCTTAAACATCGCCTAAGGTGTATTCCTCCTCCTCCTCCTCCTCCTCCTCCGCCTCCGCCTCCGCCTCCGCCTCCGCCTCCGCCTCCGCCTCCGCCTCCTCCTCCTCCTCCTCCTCCTCCTCCTCCTCCTCCTCCTCCCACTGGCGACCCTACGCCGCGGCTCCCGCGGGCCGCCAGCACGGCAGCTTCTGCACCCGAAAAAACGAGGGCGCCGACGCGCGACCCGACGCCGGGGGAGCTCACCGCGCGGACGTCGGCGCGCAGGCGGCCCCGTTGTCTTATTGTTGTTCTGTTCGCGACGCTCGCGGGGAGGCGAGGGAGCTCCGTGGCCCTCGGGCCCTCGGCCCTCGGGGGGGGCCCACTGGAAAGCCAAGCGATGAATTTGCGAGGTGTTCTCGGAGCGCTGCTCTGGGCAAGCTGGGCGGGCCCACTGGCGAAGCCAAGAGATGCGTTAGCGAGGTTATCTCGGACGCCGGGAGCTCCGTGGCCCTCGGGGGGGGGCCCGCTGGCGCCGGCGCGGAGCGCCCGGGGGGCCCGCGGGGACCTCGCGCCGCGCGCCCCCCTCCCGTGGCGGCGGCGTCGCCCAGAGTTGCAGCACAGAGCGGGGCTGCTGGACCTAGGCGTTGCCCGTCGTCTCGCTTTCGTTCGGTGCTTCGTTTTGCTCTGCCTGTTTTCCTGCAGTCCCCTGCCAAGCAGAAAAACAAAGCACAGCCGAAGTCCAGCACGACAGCGTTTAGGTCCAGCCCTGGCACAGATGACGTCGGGCTCGAGCTTAGCCTCCCGCATCTCGAAGAGCAGCGCCAGCGCCCGCCGCCACTGCTCGCCCTTCGCGCACGCGCTGATGCCAGCATTGCAGCTGACGCAGGGTCGGTTGCATGCCTGTGGCAAGCAGGGAAAGAGGGGCGAGCCCGAGGGGAAGAGCCAAGCCGGGAGAAAGGAAGAAGAAGAAGAAGAAGAAGGAGGAGAAAAGGAAGACGAATAATCTCAATAATAATAATAATAATAACAACAACAAGAAGAATAAGGATAATAATAATAAGCAGAGGAAGCGAGGAGCAATGGGTGGGGAGCGCAGAGCAGGATGGGAATGGCTGTGGCCGCGGAGAGGTGGGCGAGGAGGCAAGAGGGGGAGCCGAGGATGGAGGAGAGCGCGGAGGGATGCGCGAGCTGTCGGCCAAGGCCCAGAGATCTGACGGTCCGACAAATCTGGAGCGGCATGTGTTCGGCCGTCTTCCGCCTCTGGGGGCCCTCGCCGGGCCTCGGGACCGCCCAACAACGACCCAGGACGAAGAGCCGGCCCTGGGGAAATGGTCCCGGCCACCGGGGCCCACGCACCGAAGAAGATGGAGCATGGGGGGAGGGGGGAGCGGAGGGGGAGGGGGGGGGGCGAGGGAAAGAGGAAGAAGGAAGCGGAAGAAGGCAGAGGCAGGAGGAGAAGGAGGAGGGAAGAGGAGGAGGAGGAGGAGGAGGGAGGAGGAGCGAGGACGAGAGTCAGAACAGAGGGGCCAGGAGCGTCGAGCGAGGTGCGGGGACAGCAGGGGTGCGAGGAGCGAAGGGCCGTAGCCGAGGAAGGGGGAGGCTTGGGCGGGGAGGGGAGCGGGAGGCAAGGAGGCGAGGGAGGCCCGGGGGGGGATGGGGAGCGTTTGTGTTTTTCTCGTCCTCCCCCAAGCAAAACACACACACATTCACACACAGACGCACACATTCACACACACACACACATTCACACACACACACACACACACACACACACACATTCACACACATTCACACACACACATGCACACGCACACGCACACGCACACGCACACGCACACACACACACGCACGCACGCACGCACGCACGTACGCACGCACGTTCACGCACGCACGCACGCACGCACGCGCGCGCACGCACGCACGCACGCACGCACACACACACACACACACTAATACACACACACTAACACACACACTAACACACACACACACTAACACACACACACACACACACTCGCGCGCGCGTTCGTGGCCGCCATAGAGCGCGGGCGCGCGCGGCGGCCATGAGCGCACGCGCGCGCGAGGGCGGATGTGAGTATCGCTCAACCGATCCCCACCCCCAGCGGCGTGGCCTGGGCCCCGCTGGCCGATCTGCCACCCCTGGATGGGGATGCAGGTCGTTTCCCTCGGGTCTCGAGGGGTGTGTCCCCCACTGGGGTGGCGATCTGGTGGGGGTCTCGGAGGGGGCGGGGGAGGGGGACGGGGGATCGGCTCCAGGATGCCGAGAGGAGGGGGAGCAGCCGAGGACGGGCAGAGCTCAGAGGGGAGGGGGGAGAGGGCAGGGCGGCGAGCGCGGCCGGCGGGCACAGGCGGAACGGAGCGCGGGGGGAGGCGCGGCGGCCGAGGAGAGCTGGGCGAAGGGGGGGAAGGGAAGGGGGGGGGGGCGGCGGAAGCCCCAGACCCCCTCGCGCCGCGGCAAACATCACGACGGGAGGGGCTTCTCGGGAGCGGCCAAGAGGGGGGGGTCCAAGAGGGGGGTGGTGCAAATCATGACGGGCGGCATGTGCGCGGCCCAGCGGGGGGGCCGGGGGCGTAATGAAATAAGAAAGGGCGCCATGAAATCTGGGGAAATGTCATGGCCCACGCCATGATATCCACCCCCCCAGTCATCACCCCCCTCTTTTCCGCCCCCGAGTTTCATGGTGTTCGGCCTCCGGGGGCCCTGGCCGGGCCTCGGGGCCGTCGACGAAGGACGGCTCGGGAGGAAGAGCCGGTGCCCGGGGAGGAGTCCAGGCCTCTGGGGGTGGACGTCACGAAAAGATCTTGACGGCGGAGGTCTGGGGACGGAGGAGGGAGGAGGGGCGTGCGAGCCGTCGAGAAACCGGTGCCAGGGCCCCGAGGGAGGAGCCAGGAGGAGTGGGCTCCGGGGGGCCAGTACGGATCGGAGGGCCGCGAGGGGCGAGGCGCGGGGCACGAGGAGCGGGGCAAAAGACAATCCAGGAAGGAGGCGCCGGGAGCCAGAAGGGGAATGGAGGGAGGAGGAGGAGGAGGAGGAGGAGGAGGAGGAGGAGGAGGAGGAAAGGGGAGGAGGAGGGGAGGAGGAGTAGGAGGAGGAGGAGGAGGAGGAGGGGGAGGGGGAGGAGGAGGGGGAGGGGGGAGGAGGAGGAGCCAGGAGGGGAGTGGAGGGAGGAGGACTGGCACGCGCCAGGGCCGCCCAGAGGCTTCGACGCGCGCGGGGCCGGCGTCGTGAGGCGGAGCTTCGCCCTCCGTGCATCGCGCCCGCGTCTGCCTCTTCTGGGGCGTCGCGGAGGGGGAGGAGGAGGAGGGGGAGGAGGAGGAGGAGGAGGAGGAGGAGGAGGAGGAGGAGGAGGAGGAGGAGGAGGAGGAGGAGGCGGAGGAGTCCCCTGGGGCGTCTGGAGGGCTCCTGGGGGGCGACTCGGAGGCCACGCGTGGTGCACGAGCTCGTCGCGCCAGCTGGGGTTCCCCCTTCTCGGGGCTCTCTTGGGGGGCTCTCTTGGAGGCCGCCTCGGGGGCCTCTCGGGCTGCCTTGGAGAACTCCTCCTCCTCCTCCTCCTCCAACTCCTCCTCATCATCATCCTCCTCCTCCCTCCTCCACCTCCCTCTCCCCCCCTCCACTCTCCACCCTCCTCCTCTCCACCTCCTCCACCTCCTCCTCCTCCTCCTCCTCCTCCTCCTCCTCCTCCTCCTCCTCCTCCTCACTTTTGGAAGTATTGGGCCCTCTTTGGGTGCTCATGGGGGGGCCTCTGGGACGTCTCGGGACGACCACTGGACCTCTTGGGTCATCTCGGGCGACCTGAGGCCCGCAGCAGCCTTTAGCCGAACATCCTCCAACGAACACCATCTGCCGCCGCACCGTGTGTTCTCGACGCGCCCCAGTTGAAGGGGCCCCAGGACACATAAATACATACACACAAATAAACAAATTCCCCATATTTCCCAATATTTTTTTTGTGGGTTTCTGTCTTCCCCCCCACTTCCCATATTTTCCCATCTTTTCCTGGGAATCGAGGATTAATAGTGTCTGTGTGTTTTTTGCCTCCTGAGAAGTGCACGACGCCGACACCACGGCGAACCCGCAGCAAACCCACGGCAAGCCATGCACCCGAGGTGGCATTTGCCCTGGTGGCCGAGGAGGCGCCCTCCCCAAGACGGAAGGCCGCGCGTCGGAACAAATGGCGCGGCGACATCTGTTTTTACGCCTGGAGGCCCCCAGGCCCCATTGGAGTCATCTGGGGGCGTCTTCGGGGCCTCTGGAGGCGTCTTGGAGGCCAGAGTGAGCCGTCTTAGAGGCCCTCTTGCGCGGCCTCGATGGTGTCTGGTGGCAAGTGGGTGCTCACTTGCAGCTCATGGGGCTCTTAAGGGGGGCTCCAGGCGCCCCCGAGGCCGCCAAGGGGCCGAAATAAGAGGCCTTTGCCGCACGCGCGTGCTCCTGCAGGGTAGGGGAGATGACATCCGGCTCCAACTTCGCCTCCCACATTTCGCTGAGCAGCGCCAGCGCCTGCTGCCACTGCGCGCCCTTCTCGCACGCGCTGATCCCAGCACTGTAGCTGACCAGTGTGCATCTGGGGGAACTCCACGGCAGACAAGTTGAAGTGTTGACCCTGAGCGCACAGATGTCACGGACGCGAGAGGGAGAGCGGCGCCAGAGAGGAGTGGCGGAGGCCCCCAGAGGCATAGAAGGAGGAGGGGAAAGAGGAAGAGAAGAGACGAGACGAGAGAACCTGAGACATTAGCTTCCCGGGGACCTGTTCGGGGTCTGGGGCTTCCTTTGAGACTACTGTCGTGCAAGTCCACCCTGTCACTCCTCGTCGGCCGCAGGGGGGGGCCCAGACTTGCTGGCGCGTGCAGGGAGGAGAGGAGGAGAGGACGATGGGAGATGGGCGAGCAGGAGGAGGGGAGCAGCACAGGAGAGAGGGGTGCCGAGGCACCCGCAAGAGGAGGAGGAGGAGGAGGAGGAGGAGGAGGAGGAGGCGGAGGAGGCGGAGACGAGAGGAGAGCAGGGGAAGGGGCTCTCTGGGGCGTCGTTTGGGGTTCAGAGTTTTCTTCGGAGCTCCAGAGGCGAAGGGTTCCGGGGCTCGAGGCTCTCCCGAGGAGCTCCCTGGCAGCTCTCGGAATCTCTAGGGGGGCCCTGGGGCATGCAGGGGGGGTCTGGGGCCTCTCTGGGCTTTGGGGCTTTTGGGGGGGGCCTCGGGGGAAATCCAGCCCAGGGGCGTGCGAAGATTTCGCACGCGCTTCGTCCGGAGTTGTAGTGCGGATGACGTTGGGCTCCAACTTCGCATCCCACATAGCACCGAGTACCGACAGAGCGTGTTGCCATTGCCCGCCTTTTCTGCATGCATTGGCCGTCGCAATGTACTGGTCTGGATAGACTCGCACACCTAATTGAATTCCTTCGCAGAGCAACCGCACAGCTGCGCACCATTGCGATGTCCGAGCGCACTTCTTGATCGACGCTTCGAAAGAAACAGCGCCTTCTCGAGACCCTCGGGTGGTTTCTAGCATTCAAAAAACACACCCAACAGGACTTATCACCACGGCGACCTCCCAAGAAGTGTTGACCCAAACCCGCCCGAGCCATCTTTGCTTGGCCCAACATGGCTACGGCCAGAAGAAGGCGGAGAGGTGCAGGGGGGAGGAGAGGGAGGGAGAGGAGAGGGAGGGAGGGGGAGGGAGGGAGGGAGAGGGAGGGAGGGGAGGAGAGGGAGGGAGAGGTGTAGAGGGGAGGAGAGGGAGGGAGGGGAGGGAGGGAGGAGAGGGAGGGAGAGAAGGGAGAGGTCAAGCTCGGTGCGCTCGCGCCACATCCGGCATTCAATCCCGCCCCCGTCCCATATCGTTGTGCCAAATGTTCTCTCACCGCGGACGCGTGCCATGGCCGACCTGGAGCTCCAGAAAGGATACCATCGTTTTATGCCTGAGCGGAGAAGCGGAGCTGCGCACCTAGGAGGGCGAGGAGGCGGGTGAGCAGGAGGAGGAGGAGCAGGAGGGACCGGAGGGGAGGAGAAAGCAGGACGAGGACGGACAGCAACAGCAGGGAACTGTAGCGGAAGGATTGGAAGTCCCCAAACGTGGTGGTAACAACACCCAGCCCAGCGGTGAGCCTCGGGCGATTTGGTGTCACCACCCAGCTTGGGGAGTCGCGTGCTTTTTTCCAGGATGTGCCCAACGCTGGTGGGCGCAAGAGTCACACAAGGCCCAGCGGTGACCCCGTGGCCCAGAAACCGACGGTGACTTTTTGTTTGGGGATTCCAGGCCACCTGCCTGATGCAGTCGGACCTAAGACAGAAGAACACCCTTCAAGAACATGAGACCCTCCGCCAGCCAAAACGCACAGGACATCCAAGGGCAACCTCTCCAGGACGCACAGGGACATCCAACAGGCACGAAGAACATCAGGGCACCCTTCCCGAACCAACCTCGATCGTTATACCTCGGCCCGACGATATCTCACCACCTGGTTTGGGGGCTCCCGAGACTCGGATCCAGAGAAGCGGCCCTTCGCTGGGGCGCGAGCGCCGTCCTGCACAGCGGGAGCAGAGCTCCGATCCAGGAAGCGAGGCCCGCGCGGCAACGGGAGCGCCAGGCTGAGGCACCACCGGACTGCAAAACACGGGAAGGAAAATCAGCTTCGCCCAATCCTGCGCGCAAGCTAGCATTCGCGGAGAGGACAGGACATCTTCTGGACAGAGCCTAGGGGGAGAGGAGAGCAGTAGCATTCCTATGATGCAATTGCAGGAAGGGGTGGGGGAGGGGAACAGAGAGACAGAGAAAGAGAAAGAGCGGGAAGCGGAGGAGGGGGAGGGAGAGCAGGGGGAGGGGCAACAGGGAAGGAAGGGGAAGCAACTGGGGGAGGGAGAGGGGGGAAGGAGAGGCACGAGGGAGGGAGGGGGAAGCGGAGGGGGGAGGGAAGGGGGAGGGGGACGAGGGAAGGCGGGAAGGAGCGGAGGAGGGAAGGCGGGATGGGGAGGGGACGGGAGAAGGGCGCAGGAGAAGAGGCGCAGGAGGAGGGCGAGAGCGCGGAGGGAGGCACGCGCGAGCGCAGCCGAGGCCTGCAGGCGGGAGTCCCGCTCTGCTCCGCCGCCTCTGGACCCTCCCCGCGTCCCCCTTTGTCTTGCCAGCCCTTGTCTGCACTCTCGTCTCCTGCTTGCTCCTGCCCCGTCTGTTCCTCCTCCTCCTCCTCCTCCTCCTCCTCCTCCTCCTCCTCCTCTTCCTCCTCCTCCTCCTTTTTGACGCTCGGCGGACTTCAATCACCTCCTCCTCCTCCTCCTCCTCCTCCTCCTCCTCCTCCTCCTCCTCCTCCATTCCTTTTCCTTATAACTAACTTCTCCTTGTCGCACTCCGACGCCAGTTTTTAGGGTGGGCTGGGCGTTTCGCCTGAGACTTCCTCACCATGTGTGACTCTGAAGCTTAAAAAGTGACAGCAATTTCGCATATGGAGGGCGGGTAATTTTCATGATGTGGCTCTCGCCTTAGCGCCGCGCACATTGGTTCTAACAGTTTGCAAAAGCTTCACATATTTAGGCGGCTCCTTTTCAACATGTGGTTCTCGCCTTAGCGCCGCGCGCATTCTTTTCAAAAGAGTGCAAGAGCTTCTCGAATTGAGGGCGGCTCCTTTTCAAGCTGTGGCTCTCGATTTAGCGCCGCGCACATTCGCTTTAAAAATAAGAAGAGTTCCACATATTCCCATGATCCGCGTCCTAGAAATGGTGTGTTGGAAGGATTCAGGATTATGCGGGTGCAACAAATATGCTGGTTCGCTGTAAGTCCCAAAAATGGCGTTCTGGCACAATTCCGGATCGTCAAGACGCAGCAGTTAGGTTGATCCATGGCGTTGAAATCCCGAGGGCAATGTTTTGGCATGCTTCAGGGTCTTCAAACGGTTGTCTTCCAACGAGGCAGTTCCCTCAATGGACATGAACCGTTGTAGGGACCTATGAAAAGGGATCTTGGAGGGAGGGTTCATTCCAGCATCGTTGATGACTCTTGGGTTTGCACTGGTCCTCCTCCACCTCCTCCTCCTCCTCCTCCTCCTCCTGCTCAGGCTCCTCCTCCTCGTCCTCCTCCTCCTCCTCCTGCCTGTCCTCCGCACCGACCGCAACCTTTCCCTGCTTGCTCCTCGCGAGCCGTCCTTCCTCTCGCTGCTCCACGAACGTCTCTCACACCCCCCCCTCCCCCCTCCCCGCAAAGCTCCATTGCTGGCCGTGGAAGATTCTGACCCTCTTGTCCAAGATCGCGCTGTTGTCGAGCCCTGGCCCGCGAGACGGCCCCTGGGATCCGAAGGCCTGCTCCCGGCACACGGCAGGAGCCTTGCGCAGGGGGTCGTCGGGATCCAGAAGGGCCGGTTCCTATCTAGACTTAAGTCGGGCGTGTCCCTCTACAGGGGTATTTTCGAAGAACAATTTTAAAAACATACCCCAAAAATACCCATACTATGTTTTGACAATTCTGGAGTATTTCTTGAATTTATTTTTCGGCGAAAATCCCCCTGTAGGGTGACAGGCCCGACCTAAATCCGCCGATCCGGCGTGTGAGTTTAAGAAAGCTACAACCTGAGCTTCAGCTCTGCTGGGGGGAGGCCGGGGTGGCTCTGCCGGGGTAGGGGGGGGAGGGGGGGGGGAGGTTCATCGGGTCCACCCTTTCTCTCCCCCCCCCCCCGGGAATCCCAAACCGCCCCAATACGGGCCAAAAAGGGGCCCAGGAGGCCACCAAGACGGTCGAGGAGGCGCCCGAAACGGCCCAAGAGCGCTCCTGGACGCCCAAGATGGCCTGAAGACGGCCCAAGAGGCCTCCAAGACGCCTCAAGGAGATCCCAAGAGGACCCCCAAGAGGGCCCCAAGAGGTAGTTGAAGCATTTTAACGTTATCGCCTTTTCCGTCTTAGAAGCGCCGAAGACGGTCCAAGAGGCCCCCAAGATCGCCCCAAGACAGCCCAAGAGGCCCCCAAGAGGAGCCAAGACGGTCCAAGAGGGCCCCAATATAGCTCTGGAGGCCCCCCAAGACGACCCCGAGAGGCCCCCAAGATGGCCTCAAGAGGGTGAACCCGAACGGACCCATCTAGTCCTCCACCCCAAGATGACCCCAAGAGCCCCCAAGATGCCCCCGAGGCGCCCCCAAGGGGCCCCCAGAGGCCCCCAAGAGGTCCCCAAGAGGCCCCCAAGAGGACCCCGAGAGGCCCCCAAGAGGCCCCAAAGGCCCCCAAGAAGCCCCAAGAACCAAGAGGCCCCAAGAGGCGCTCACTCGCGTGCTGCCAGGCCAGAGGTGCACGGCCTGACTTGGTATTGCTCGGAAGCGAATGCGATGAACGAAGAACCTTCCACCCGTCGCCGTCACCAGTCGTCGGTCGTCGGCCGTCGGCAGCCGTTCGCCGTCAGTCGTCGTCGTCGTCGTCGTCGTCGTCGTCGTCGTCGTCGTCGTCGTCGTCGTCGTCGTCGTCGTCGTCGTCGTTCGTCGTCATTAACTCCTTCGTCGGTCGTCGTCGTAATTATCCCGCTCGTGGACCGTTGGTCGTCCGTTGTCGTCGTCTTCGTCCATTTCAACAACAATAGCATCAGGAGCGCTCTGGATTGGCGGCACTGGCCGAATGCCACTACAATCTAGACGGTTCACAAAAGAAAGGGCGCCGGGTGCCACCAGAAGCAAAAACACGGCGGGTGCACTCGTTGAGGCATGCGCCCAGGAGGCCTCAAGCCCTGAAAGATTCATTACTGAAGGGGCCCTGGGACACACAAAGAAACACACACACAAATAAAACTATTCCCCATATTTTCCAATACTTTCTGTTTTTTTGTCTCCCCCCTCCACACTTCCCATATGTTCCCATAGATTTTAGGGGAATCGACGATTCATTGTGTCTGTGTGTTTTTTTGCCCCTCCCGAATTACCTGATGTGGGCGGGAATGGTGGCCATAGCCAGCCCCCTCGGTTGGCGCTCCCACTCGCTGTCAGACCCTGGGCTCCGTATCCGATGGTCCCCCATCTGTTGCACATCGCCGCAAGACGAAGCCGGGACTGGGACAAACTCGGACCGGGGACAACTCTGGGATCTACAGTCGGGGCGTTGACCTAAGGAACCCTCTAAATAAGGAACGAGGCCCCTTTTTCCATAAGCTAAACTTCGATGTCCTATCGAAGACATAAGGAAAATCCAAGGCAAGCTGCGAAACACCTAAGGAACGCGGAGCCCCTCCCCGACGAAAAGGGTTCCTTCTTCAGGGCCCCGATTGTAAAACGAAGCCAGGACTGGGACAAACTCGGACCGGGGACAACTCTGGGATCTATGAGGTGCGGCGGGTCTGGATGATGTGTCCGGCGCCGCGGCCGTTCCAGAGCGCCTCGGAGCTCTCCGTGAGCGTTCTGGATCGCTGTGGGGGGCGATGCTGCCCCCCGGTCGTCCGCCCGAGGAGGGCCTCGCCGCGAGCGGAGGACCGGAGGGGCGGGGGGGAAAGAAGCAGGAACACGGAGAAGGAGGGGGGAGGGGAGAGCCGAATCGGAGAGGAGGAGGAGGAGGAGGAGGAGGAGGAGGAGGAGGAGGAGGAGGAGGAGGAGGAGGAGAGGGGAGGAGGAGGGGAGGGGGGGAGGGGGAGGGGGAGGAGGAGGAGGAGGGGAGGGGGGGGGGAGGAGGAGCAGGAGGAGGAGGAGGAGGAGGAGGAGGAGGAGGAGGAGGAGGAGAAGAAGGGGAGGAGGAGGCATACTAATGCTGTATGTCCGCCTTGGAGGCGCGCGTCCGATCCGAACACATCGTACACCCACCTCGTAGTAGATCGTTTCCAGAGCGGCGTGGCCAGAAAGCGCCCGCCGCGACGCACATACTACAAGATTTCTCGGTGCGCGCGTCGCCCCTGAGGGGGCGACGCACATATAGTATTAGTATGTTGGGGTGACGCCGACCGAAGGCCATCGAAACATAATGCATGTGAAGTCGGGTCGGCCTGGCAGGCAGTCCGATCGAGTCATCACTCGGCCCACTGTCGGGCGCGACTGAGATGAACCTCGAAAATTACTGCTGGAGCCCCAGTGGGAAGCGCACGAAGTCCTCGTCGTGCCCAAGAATGCCACTCGCCAAACTCGCTTCATACCATGCGGCTTCAAAGTACTCATTCGCAAACTTGCGCAGATAGTACCATGAGGGTCGGCCTGGCATTGCCATAATTATCCCTGCGGCCCCACTGGCCGAATCAGTATTACACCCTTGGGGATGCAGACGGGCCCAGCTCCAGCTTATGCACATCTCGCTCAGCAGCGCCAGGACCCGATGCCACTGGTCGTCCTTCTCGCACGCGCATGTCCCAGCGCTGTAGCTCAATAGTCGACGCTCTGGGGTTTGCTGCAGGCTCCAGGCTCTGGGGCTGGAGGCTATCTCAGAGAGTCTTGGGAGGGTCTGAGCTATCTCGGAGTGGTCCCTGGAGGGTTCTCGTGGAATCGACGACTGCGGGAATCCCGTAGTCCAGGCTCGCTGCATATTCTTGCAGGAGGAGGAGGAGGGAAAGGAGGAAGAGGAGGAGGAGGAGGAGGAGGCGCAGAAGGAGGATGAGGAGGAGGAGAAGTAGGAGGAGGAGGAGGAGGAGGAGGAGGAGGAGGAGGAGGAGGGGGTGGAAGAGGAGGAGGAAGGGAGCGGTACCGGAGAGGGGGTGCAGGCTCCAAGAAAGGAGGAAGCCCTGGCAGAGAAGACAGGAGCAGGTCCCCCTCGTCACCCCTCAACGGCGGGAGGGGACTCGAGACGTGATGGGATGCCCTCGTGGGCCGTCCCTTATCCTGAAACGATCGCGAAGCCCCCATTGGGCCATTGTGCAGCGACCTTGGGCCACAGTGGGCCCTCTCGGGCCATGCCAAAGGCCTCCATCACCACCGTGGAGCACTGGTGGGGTTCTGGGGCCGTGTTGGAGCTGGGTGGGGGCCCTCTTGGGCGGCTCCTGGGGCGTCGGTGGGGGTCCACCTGCAGCTCGATCAAGCCGTCCGAGGCCGGTCTTGGGGGGCGGGCTCTTGGGCCGTCCTGGTGCGCCGGTCGAGGCCTCTCGGGCCACCTTGGGGCGATCGTAGACGTGCCTGAAGCCGCGTGGTGCCGTTCTGGGCCTGTCAGTGGGAGGATGTGCGGGAACATTCAAACACACAAAAGCTGCTTTGCTTGATGCTGGGCCTCGTGGGGCCGTCATCGGGGTCCTCGTGAGCCCCCGGCGACCGTTTGGACCGTCCTAGGGCCAGGGTGGGGGTCTTGGGCCGCCTGGGAGTCCGGCCTGGGCCCTCTAGCGCAGCTCCTGGGGCCCTCTTGGGGGGCCACTTGAGGTTATATTATATCATGAAGCTCTCCGAGGCCTGCTCAGGGGCCGTCTTGGGGCTCTCATGGGCCGTCTTGGTGGGCTCGTGAGGGCCTCGTGGGTTGTCATCTTGGCGCGGTCGTGGCAGGACCATGAGCCGTGTGGGGCCGTTCTGGGCTCGTCATGGGAAGGGCATCGAAAACCATGGAACATGTGTGTTGCTTGGTTTTTCGACTCGTGGGGCCGTCGGTCTAGTCGGGTCATCTTGGAGCCAGGGTAGGGGGCTGGAGTCGCCTGGGAGCCCTGCGTGGGCTCTTTTGTGCAGCTCCTGGAGCCTTCTTGGGGGGCACTGCAGGTGCCCCGAGGGCGCTCCGGGCTGGTCCGGGTCGCTTTTTGTTCACTGCTTACCCTGCTCGCACGCGCAAGGCCTAAAACTTGTAGTACACACGACGCTGGGCTGCAGCTTCGCGCCCCGCAACTCGCTCAGCAGCGCAAGAGCCCGCTGCCACTTCTCTAGAAGAAGAGAAAACGCCATGAACATAAACTCTTGGCGCTCCCCACGGGTTTCGTCGATCCGCGCTGGACCCCCCTCCCTGGCGCGCGGAGCGCGCCAGGGGCGGCGCCGGAGGCGCCGCCAGGGGGGGCCCCAGCGCGGATCCAAGAAATCCGCGCAGAGCGCCAAAACTTTCTGTTTATGGCGGTTCTTCTTCTTCGATTCTCGCTCTTCTCACACGCTGTGATTCCAGCGTTGTAGCTAACAAGCACGCACTCGTGGGGCGGCGGGGACGCCTTGCGGATCTGTATCGGCGGCGCCAGGCTGTGGGCTGTCAGCTGCACCGCCGGCGCTGGAAGAGAGCGCGGAGGAGCACTGGGCATCTGGGGGTGGTCTCGGGCGGTCTTGTGGCTGGCCCCTCGGGTGAACATTCGGCGGCGGACAAACCTCCCTTTGGTAAACCTCCCCATAGTGGAAACGGCCTGGGACCGAAGCCGACGGACCTGGACCCGCGAAAATGACGGCCGCGACGCCCTCTCGTGAACCGAAAACGGCGAATTCCTGAATCGACGTGTCAGGGTAGGAGGTCGATCCACCTTCGAAACATGAGAAAAGCGAGCAGAGGATGCAGCGAAGGAGGACGTGCAGGAGGCCTCGTGGCACTCCTGGCGGCTCCTCGTGGGTCTCTTGGAGGTCTCTGGGAAGCCTCCTGGGAGCCTCGTGGTTGGACGCCTCAGGGGGGGGGGGTCGTGAAGGGCGTCCAGATCGCCGCGGGACGACAACAGGAAGCCCAACGAAGGCGACGAAGTGCGATGCGACCGTACCTCGCCTCGGCGTAGTTGTGGAAAGCTCCTCGGAGACAGCCGCGGGGCGTCGGCAAGGGCTTGCGCACGGTGCCGGGACGACCCCCCGGATAGCTGCAGGAGGGCCGCAGTGCGAGGTGCGGCCGCACCCCGCTTCGGGGCAGTTTTCGAAGGCAACTGGGGCCCTTCGTGGGGCCCCGTGCGTCCTGGAGGCCATCTTGGGCGTCCTGGAGGCCATCTTGGGCGTCTTGGCCATCTTTGGGCCCTCTTGGGGCCATCTTAAGGGCCTCTTGGGCCGTCTTAGGGAGCATCTCGGAAGCCTCTTGGGCGCTTTGGGGGCCCCGTCAGAATGTCGAAAATGAGCAGACGCCAGAATCCTTCAAAAACCTCAGGCGCAGCAGAATGTCGGACTCCTCGCGCCTTCCTGGAGGTCCTCTTAGAAGCCTCTTGGGCCGTCTAGGGCGATCTTGACGCCATCTGTGGGGCG
>CAUYUJ010017288.1:115000-125040 GCA_963575745.1 Prorocentrum cordatum
TTCGAATCCGAGGCGGGTCAGCACACACTCACACAACTCATAAACAAAAGGCGCGTGGACGCTGACAGTACTGTACAACGCGGTGTTTCCACATGCGTTGATCATGCACAAGGCTAGAACTCAGAGGGGCACGAAATCATTCTCTTTGTGCCACGGTCGTCCACTCGTTGCGCTGACGCCCACGTCGCCTGAGATACCGCTGCGAAGCTGGGATTGTCGCGTTCGGGATGAAGGTGTAGGTGCGAAGAACATCTGCGGCGGGAGATCTGGCGACACTCCCGTAAAGCAACAGTTCTTCTTGCAACAAACGCCTGTCCAAAGATTGGCAACCGGCACCTTGGAGCACCGTTGCGTTGGAAAGACGAGACACGCACGACGATAGAATGTGCAAAGTTGATCTCAGGCAGCGGCAATAGAAAGCATTCCATATCCTGGTCTCTGCGGCGTTCGACAGCGCGGACTGCAAGCCGTACGTGAGCTTCGAAATTATGCCCGCGTTGAAAAAAGCGTCGCTGTCGTCACTGTCGTCATGAGACGGGTCACCGGGAACCTGTAACTGTCGTCGCGTCTCGGCTCCCTTAGCCTGAACACGGAGGAGGTATCGAACGGGAGCGCCCGTCTTCGGGTGCATCGCGAAGAAGTATCAAGCGGAAGCCATGTTTTCTTTTATGCGGCCCGTACTTCATGTTCGAAACCGGGGCGGGCCATCGGAAGCCTGTGACCGTCGTTACCTTTGGGCTCTCTTGGCTGGAACATGGAGGAGATCTTGACTGGGACTTCGTCCGTGAATGAATCGCGAGGAAGTGCCATGCATGGCTCCTCCCGATGGGGCCCCCACCTCCACGTTCGAATCCGAGCGGGGTCATAGGAAATCTGTGTCTGTCGTCAATCTTGGCCTCCTCAGGCTTGAATCGATAGGACGTGTCGAGCAGGAGCCTCGTCAGTGCAAGAATCGCGAGGAAGTCTTCGGCGGGAATCCCTCCTTATGGGCACCTCCATGTTCGAATCCGAACTGGAATCTCGAGCTGGCAGGCTACAGGCAATCACTGGCCAATCACTCGAGCCATATGAGGAGGATGAGGAAAAGGAAGAGGATGAGGAGGAGGAAAAACAAGAGGAGGAACAGGAATACAGGATGACCACGGCGACGGTCGGCGACGGTCGGCGACGGCCGGGCGCAAGGGGGCACCATTGTGTCCGGGCCCCTTTGGTAACCCATCCGTGGCCGAATCGGGCGCAGGGGGAAACTCTTGCGTCCGGGACGCCCGTTGTAACCGATCGGCGGCCCAATCGGGGAGGGGGAAACCCTTGCGTCCGGGACGCCAATTGTAACCGATCGGCGGCCGAATCGGGCGCAGGGGGGAACGTCTGGGGCGCGGGTGGTAGCCTATCCGCGGCCGAATCGGGTGCAAGGGGAAACCCTTGCGTCCGGGACGCCGGTTGTAACCGATCGGCGGCCGAATCGGGCGCAGGGGGGAACTCTTGCGTCTGGGGCGCGGGTGGTAACCCATCCCCTGCCGAAAGAGGAGCGTCACCGTAAGATGAAAACGCCCTGCGTGCTCGTGGGCAAGGGGCCACTAACGCAATGTGTGTTTTGTTGGCTGTCCTGTTTCGCCCCCGGGGGCTTCCTCCCATCCAGGGGCGCGTCTGGGGCTGAATCCCGTCGTCGTCGTCGTCGTCGTCGTCGACGTCGCCGCCGCCGGCGTCATCGTCGTCCCCACTCCCTCCCTCCTCCTCGGCCCAGGGCCCCACGAGAGCCCCGACACGCCCGAACAGAGGAGGAGGAAAAGGAGGAGGACCAGCGTAAGCCCAAGAATCATCAACGATGCTCGAATAAAGCCTGACTCCAAGCTCGATCTTCATAGGCCCCTGCAAGGTTCTCTTCCACTGAGGGGACTGCCTCATTGGAAGACAACCGTTTGAAGAGCCTGAACCGCGCCACGACATAATTCTCTAGACCCCAACGCCACGGATCAACTTGACTATTGCGTCTTGACGACCCTGGACCGTGCCAGAAAAACCATTCCTGGGACGTCAACACCGCGAATCATCGTAACTGTTGCGCACTCATAACCCTGAATCTTTTCAAAACACCACTTCTGGTACGTTGACCATGGGAATCCCTGACACTCTTGTAGTTTTCGAAAAGGACTGCGCGCGGCGCTGAGCCTTAGCGCGGCCCCAAACCTCAGCGGCGCTAAGCCGTAGCGACTTAGCAGCTAAGGCGGGAACCACATGTTGAATACCACCCGCCTTCAATCCGTGAAGCTCTTGCAAAATTGTAATAAGAATGCGCGCGGCGCTAAAGCGAGAGCCACATTTGGAAAACGACCCGCCCTCAACCCGTGAAGCTCTCGCAAGTCTTGACAAAGAAAATGTGTGGCGCTTAAGCGAAGGTCGCATTTTTGAAAACCACCGGCCCCCTGTCTGTGAAACTCTTGCAAATTTCGAAAGTGAATGTGCGCGGCGCTAAAGCGAGAGCCACATGTTGAAAACCACCCGCCCTCAATATGTGAAACTTTTGCACATGTTCAGAACGAATGTGCGCGTCGCCAAGGCGAGAGCCACATTTTGAAAACCACCCGCCCTCAATGCGTGAAACCCTTGCTTTTTTTGAAAACGAATGCGCGCGGCGCTGAGGCGAGAGCAACATTTTGAAAACGACCCGCCATCCATCTGTTGCCAATTCAGGGCCATAACTGGCGAGGAAACCTCAGGCGAAACGCCTGGCCCGCCCTTGCGACCGGCCTCGGGGTGCGACAGCGAGAAAATATTCATCAGGAAAAGAATGAAAGAGCAGGACGACGACGACGACAACCGAAATCCGCTCAAAATCGGTCATATGACCTCTCTCAGGCCCTCGGCCCCATCCAGGCAGCGTCTGGGGCAGAATCTCGTCGTCGTTTTCGTCGTCATCGTCGCCGAGAAACGCGGTCGCCCGGATCTGAAGGTCCAGCAATCGAAAATTGGCACTCGGACTCATCCAGGGGCGCGTCTGGGGCACAATCTCGTCGTCGTCGCCGCCGCCGCCGCCGCCGCCGTCGTCGTCCTCGTCGTTGTCGTCGTCGTCTCGTCGATCATCGAAATTCGGAGGCTCCGTCGATCCTCCATCTCAGGAGGAGCTGGAGACGCCAGGAGGAGCGAAAAACAGCCATACACCCTGCGAAGTGCTCAAGAAATCATGGGTTAAGAAATTCATGGTCTCAGATCTTGAACAAAAGCACGAAATTTCCATTAAAATCTTAGGGTTTACATTGAAACATTAAGAATAATCGAGACTCTGGCCGAAAATTTAAGTTTTCTTAAGCATCGCCTAAGGTGTAAGCCCATCGAGCCTCGAAGGTCAAGGCCTCCACCCTCCCTCCCTCCCCCCCCCTCTGCCTGGGGCCCCAGGGCAACCCCGGCAGGCCCGAAGAGCCCCGAGGAGAGCGATCGGGGATGGACAGACCTCCCTTTAGTAAAACGTGGTTTAGTGAAAACGACCTGAGGCCCAAACCTGGCGGGCGCAGCGGCGCAAGCCTGGAAAATAACGCCGCGGCGCCCTCTCGAGAACCGAAGACGGACAATTCACTAATCGACGTGTCACTGTTGGGGGTTCTGTCCACCCCCGAAGCGACACTGGAGAAGCCAGGCACATCAGGGCGCGGATTCGGTGAACTCGAACACTGCACCTGCTTGCCACGGAGCGCTCCGGCAGCTACCGGCTCGTCCACGGCCATGCGCTGGGCAGCCGCCCGCACATCTTCGGCGAGGCGATCGCGTCCCGCGTGGGCGCGGGTGATGGCCACGGTCAACCTCAGCCACGTTCTCCCGGCCTTTGCGCGTTTGAGACCCGAGCACGGGGTGGCGGGGTGGCGTGGGTCCTCCGTCGCCGTCTTACCACGTGACGGGGGGGGGGACGTCCAGGAGAGAGCGGCCCCGCACGATCCTCTTCCTCCTCCTCCTCCTCCTCCTCCTCCTCCTCCTCCTCCTCCTAGTCCTCCTCCCCTTTTCTCCCCCTCCTCCTTCTTCTCTCCTCCTCCCCTCCTCCTTCCTCCTCCTCCTCCTAGTCCTCCCCCCTTTTCTCCCCCTCCTCCTCCTCCTCCTCCTCCTTCTTCTCCTCTCCTCCTCCTCCTCCTCCTCCTCCTCCTGCTCCTCCTCCTCCTCCTCCTCCTCCTCCTCCTCCTCCTCGAAATGGAATGAGGCTTGTGGGATTCGCGCGGCGTGCGCCCGCCGAGGACGGCCGAGCCCGGCAGCGGCGCCACGTGCTCGCTGGCGGCAGGCGCGGGTGGCCTGTGGCGGGAAGGCGTGCCGCACGCCTGCCGCACCGCGCGCCTGCCGGACGTGAGCCCGCAGCGCGAGCACCTGGACTGGCTCGCGCGGAGCTCGAGCTCGCCATCGCTCGGACGTCCATTCCCTGTGTTTTTTGCCTCGGTTTCGTGTGTGGCTTTGTCGCCAGATGATCCAGGATGCTCCTCGATGATCTTCGCCGAAGGAGAGCTGCACACGTCCGAGCGATGCCAAGCGGACTGGTGTGCGCTCGGCTGGAGAGCGTGCTGCAGTTTGATCCAGCGTGGGCCGCGCGCCCGCGAGGGCCTTTCCTGCCACCAGCGGGTCGACAGCGAGCGCGTCGGCAAGTGCCCGTCGCGCCCTTCGGCGGACAAGGGCCGCATGTGTCTATCTATGTTGTGCCAATCGTGCTGTGCCATCTGCGCGGTGCAACCTATGTGGGGCAATCCGCGCGATGCCATCTATCGTATCAAATCTGTATATAGATGTATACAGACGTGGATTGCAGTGTATGCG
Organism: Prorocentrum cordatum; assembly: GCA_963575745.1. Lineage (NCBI taxonomy): Eukaryota > Dinophyceae > Prorocentrales > Prorocentraceae > Prorocentrum > Prorocentrum cordatum. Next base: position 119,786 of record CAUYUJ010017288.1, read on the forward strand.
GTGCCATCAATGTTGTGCAACTTATGTTGTGCATAATCTGCGGTGCAATCTATATTGCGCAATCGGTCTTGTGCAATCTATGCGGCGACGAGGCGGCGATGGGGAGGCGACGGCGGCAACATAGCCGCCAGACCGCCAGCTAGGCCCAGGTCCTTAGAAGAGAATTCAAAAACCCTAAGTGCCAGCGCTGTTTGGCGAATCAGTGGTCTTGGCCTCCTAGGGTCCTCCTGGAAAAAGCTCTTGGAGCGACTCGAAGGCCTCCGTGGTCGTCTTGAGACAACGGGACCATCTTGGAAGTGATGGAGGCGCCTGGGGCGAGCTTGGAGGTCTCTCGCAAACTCCGGGGCCGTCTTGCATGCCATCTTGGTTTCTCCTGGAGGCCGTCCGCGTCGCGGCGGGCCCCTTGCCAGCCTCCAGGGCACCCGGCCCGCCCCCGTGCCTGCCCCTCCTGGCCCTTTTTCGCATGCGCTGCCCCCAGGCATTGTCGTATAGATGACGTTGGGCTCAAGCTTCGCCTCCCGCATCTCGCTCAGCAGCGAAAGATCCCGCTGCCACTGCCCGCACGACTTGCACGCGAGCATTCCAGCGATGTAGCACACTAGGATGCAACCGTGGTTTCATACCCACGAAAGGCGCCTGGCTCCCAAGACCATCTCAGTGTGGACTCTTACTGATAATAACCAGCAGGACGGCCATAGACTCTCACTGCTGAGCACTACCAGGCGCGCCACGCATGCACGAGGAAAACTTGGGGCATCGTGTCGGATATTCCTGGGATTGCTTGGTCCTCTTGGGCAAATCCTGAATCAAATCGATCGATGTGCATGACCGGCAGAAGCAAAACAAGGCAGACTGCTGAACACATTCTGTCCTAACCTTCCTTCCTAGCAGAGATGGGTGTCAGCAGGCGAGAGAGTTGTAGGGGGCCGATGGGGAAACCCGAGACTCTGAAGGCCCAGGCGAGGCTACCTTGACTTCTAGGGGGAGGCTCCCTCCAATTATGTAGTATGTAGTTTGCGCCCACGCTGGGCACGCACGGTCATATGTCCCTGACCAACACAGACAGCCCAGTGTCATTGCGTGATTTCCTCGCACGCGCTGATCCCAACATTGTAGCTTACTGGGGCTGACCCGTGGACTACGTCCACTGCTGGGGGGCGGGTGATAGATGGTGCCGCCAAATGCTCTCAATAAAATGGGGCCCCATGTTCACTTTCCACGTCCCGCTGAGCAGCGGGACCGTCCGGTGCCACTGCTGGCCCGTCCCGCCTGGCCCGCAAGCGGGGGGGAGGAGCAGCAGGACGGGGTGAGCCGACCGCTCTTTGACGCAAGATGTCTGCGTGTTCTTCCCAACCCTCCCGTGTTGTGGGCCCTCGTTGAACACGCAGCGCCGCGCGTCTCCTCCTCCTCTCCTCTCCTCCTTCTCCTCCCCCCCTCCTTCCTCCTTGTCCCTCCTCCTCCTCTTCTCCTCCTCCTCATTCCTCATTCCCCTCCTCCTCCTCCTCCTTCTCCTCCTCCTCACTTCTCTTCCTCGGACTTTTCCTTTTCCTTCTCATTCTCCTCCTCTTCCTGCCCTGGCCAACTCGGCACACCCCTCAGGCGCTTCATTTTGGCACACCCGTCACACGCTCTGTGGCCCCATCGGGTGGTCCTCCCAAGGCCCCAGCGGCTGCGTCCGCATGGTGACTCGGGTCCATTACGGCAAACCCCTCACACGCTTCGTGCCCCGAAAGGAAGCTCCACCGATGGCGGTACTGCGCGGCAACATAGGGACCCCACCCAAGGCCCCAGGGGCTGCGACGTCGTCGCCGACGTCGTCGTCGACGTCGTCGTCGTCGTGGTCGTCGTGGTCGTCGTCGTTTCGGGCCCACACCCCTCTCACGCTTCGTGACCCCATATATAAAATGCTTGGGCTCGTCGCCAGGGTAGCCTATAGCACGCGGTCCCCGGGGCTCTGCTGGGTCCCTTCCCGGGCACGGTCTCTCGCCACGGCTCCTCGGACGGCCCATGCAGGGCCCGAGGAAGGCGCCCGCGGAAGCTGTGAACGACTTCCGCCCTGATCTGTCAGGACATGTGAAAGCGCTCGGCGCCGCACGGAGGACGAGATCGAACGAGGGGCCTGCATGTTAAATCACGGCCACGGCCAGGGCGTGGAGGCCTTCGCGCCCAAGCCTGGAGCCGCGGGCACAACTCCACAGGGCCCGCGGCAGGGGTGCGGAGGCTGCAACGCGCCCGAGCCCGGGGGCAGCGGGCCGAATGTCACACGCCGTCCGTGCGTCAGATAGCATCGTGGTCGTCTCCCCGAGAGCTCAGAGGCAGCCCCCTCAAGCTCCTGGAGCCATCGTGGAGCACTCTTGGGCCGTGTCGGGGCTCCCATCGGGGCCGCTTGGGCAGGCTACGGCTTCTCGGGTGGATCCTGGAGCCGTCTTGGGCTGATTTCGCAAGCAATGTTGATACGATCCGACAGACCTTCAAAAACCTGAGCAACAATGATTTCGGTCTCCTCGGGCGGTCTTCTTGATGCTTCTGGGCTGTTCTGGGTGCTTCCTGGGGGCATTATTGGAGGCCCCTGGGGCGGTCTTCAGGCGATCTTGTGCGTCTTGGAGCGCTTGCCAGCCGTCGCAGATGTGCCTTGGACTAGCATGGGGGTCGCAGACGGAATGTACGACGGCACCTTCGTGTGCAGTTCGTCCACACCTCGCCAAGAACTCGTGAGCTGTCACGCAGAGCTTTGGGAGCCTTTCGATTCCCAGGCCGTTTTCGCACGCACGTATGCCTGCAATGTAGGCGCGATAACGTCGGGCTCCAGCTTCGCCTCCCGCATCTCGCTGAGCAACGCCAGCGCCAGCTGCCACTGCTCGCCTTTCTCGCACGCGCTGATACCAGCGGTGTAGCTGAATAGGGATGAGCCGTGGACACCGCCCACGTCAACCAGCGTGTCCAGCGTGTGCTTGCTGCTGCTTGTTTAAGTTACAGTGACTGCTGCTATTTAGTGCTGCTTGCAAGCACATTGCCTCTCGGGGGCCTTGCTTGGGCCTCCTGGCGGCCTTCTGGGGCTTCTGGGGACCTCTTGCGGACCTGCTGGCGGTCTCAGGGGTTATCTTGAGGTAGCGGGCGCGAAATACGAACTGATCTTGTGCTGTCTTGGGGGCCTATTGGGCCGTCTGTGGGCTCTTTGGAGGGCCTGTTGGGTTGGCTTGGGGCGATCTTGGGGGCCTTGGGGCCGTCATGGAGCGCAGGAAGCCCGAGAAGGAGAACGCGAACATCCTAAAACAAGTTTCTGGGGGAAACCACACTGCGGGCCTCTCGGGGCCCTCTTGGGAGGCCTCTTGGACTTCGAGAGGCCGTGATGGTCACCTCCTTTTCCCCCCTGACTGTCGCCCTGACTCCTCCCCGAAAACACCAGAAACTTTCGGCACGGGGAAAATAATGAGGAGGAGGAGGAGGAGGAGGAGGAGGAGGAGGAGGAGGAGGAGGAGGAGGAGGTTGAGCCGCCTTGGAGCGTCCCGGGGGGCGCGCCGGGGCCTGCGAGGCCGACTTGTGCCCACCGGAGCCCTCTGATGGGGGGGGGCCCCAGCGGGCCGCTATCGGAGCCAGCTCCGGACATCTCTGGGGGACCAAGACATAGACACCACCACCACGTCCCTCACCCCCTCCCTCTCCCAGGGAAGAGGAGAGGAAGAGGAGGGTAGAGGAGAGAGAGGAGGAATCGACGTGGTGGTGGTGTAAATTCTTTGGGTCCCCACTCTCGAGCACTGTCGACGGCTGCCTGGTGCCGCTTGGGGCGGTGCCGACACTGCTCAGAGGCTCAGGGCAGCCCCGGGTGGGGGGGGAGAAGGCACCGGGCCCAAAGACCCGTCCCGCACGCACGTGCCCACCCCGGAATTGAAGTGGGCCCGTGGGCACTCCAAGGTCTGCAGGGCGAAGCCTGCAGCCAGGGTGAAGGGCGCTCATGTTGGCCTCGGCCATGCTGGGTTGCTGCGGGAAGGTCCAGGAGTGGCTGGAGGGGGGGGGGGGGGGGGGGGGAAAGGGGGGGCTAGAGGGTGCGCTGGATCGGCAGAGTGGGGGACCCAGATTGGTGGCTGCAGCCGAGGGAAGTGAGAAGATGAGGGGGACGCAGGCGGGGGCACGACGCGTCTGTAGGTCGCCCCCTGTCACTCACCCCTGGCAGGCTGAGTGGGGGGCCCCGGACGGCTGGAGCTGGGAGGAGGGAGAGAGGGGCGGGAGCGAGGAAGGGAAGTAGAGTGGAGGCCCTACCGTCCACCCCAGCCATCGACCCCGTCTCGCTGTGTGCCGTAGGGTTCTCTGGTGTCGGCGGTGTGGGTGCTGGCGGGCTCGGGCCTCAAGGAACTTCAAGTCGCAGCGCACCCCACCAGGCAACAGCCAGAGTGGGGGGGCACAACAGGGCCAGTTTGAAGCTCACCAAGGAGCAGCTCCCCCCAGGCCTCAAAGGATGGCCCAGGGGGAGCTCCTGAGCCCCATTCGTCCCCCTGTCGTGCAGGGATCGAGACTGTCCTGTGGGGCGCGCGCGCGCGCGGGGAAGGGGAGTAGAGCGGGGAGGTCCCAGAAACAGTGAAGGGATGCCTGTGCTGATGCGAGGACCCGAGGTGGCTACGTGTCTCCCCCCTGGCCCCGAAAAGGCTTGTTGGGGGCTCTCGTGGGGTCAACCTGGCAGCTTGTTGGGTAGTCTTGGCGTCCATTGGGACCTCTGGGGGCCTTTTTGACGTATAGGGCGATGTCGGTCCTGCGTTGAAGGCTCGGGGCCGTGAGGGGATTGCCAGATCGGCCTAAGGCTCCCGGCTCCCCGTGGACTTTCCCTCCTTGAGACGTATTGGGGGCATCGTGGGCCGTATTGGTGGCCCCTTTGGGGGTCTTGGGGCCGTCGGGCCTCTTGGGGCTCCATCAGGGGGAGGAGGAGGAGGAGGAGGAGGAGGAGGAGGAGGAGGAGGAGGAGGAGGAGGAGGAGGAGGAGGAGGAGGAGGAGGACATTTTTTTGGGGGGCATTCGCTTCGGGGTGAACTAAAGTCAGGCGCGTTCCTCGGACAGCAGCTGACCCCCAGACCATTGCCTGGGGCGCTGCCGGTTCCGATTCGGCTACCGAACCCTGCCCCAGAGGGAGGAGGAGGAGGAGGAGGAAGGTTGGAGAAAGGGAGGGGGAAGGAGATCACCTGCTATGCGCTGGGGTAACTCACTTCCCACATTCTAATGGGCTGACCACCTAGCAAAGCGGGACCTGACCTTCCCTCCAAAAGGGA
>CAUYUJ010017288.1:125140-137640 GCA_963575745.1 Prorocentrum cordatum
AGCTGTCTTGGGGGCCTCTTGGGGCCTCCGGAGCCTCTCCAGAGCCGCCCGGGGCGTCTTTAAACCGCGCCGCCCGGGGCCGGGGCGCCGGAGCAGCTCCCCGACCCCCGCCTTTCTAGCACGCGCGTATGCCTGCAATGTAGTAGAGACTAGGCTGACCCGCGGCCTCCGGCCGCGGAATTTGCCCGCCCTGGCGTGCACGTGGAAGTGGAGCGTCTCTGGGGCCTCGCGGGTAAGGGGAGGTTGGAGGGGACGGCGTGGATGGAGGAGGTGGCCGCTGGAGGGGAAGGTGGGCGAGGGATGCAGGCAAGCAGGCTTAAGGCAGGAACGCGGTGGTGGAGGCGGTGTCAGTGGAAGCACACCCATGTAGGCATGACATGGTGTGGACAGAAGCTGTTTCTGACGCTGCAGTCTGTGTTCATCATAGCTTCTGCGGGGAAGGTAGCCGTGAGAAATTTATCTGATCTTCGCCGGGGCCGGAAGACAATTTGATCTGGCAGTGTGGTGACAATGGGGCCAGTGGGCGCGGCCTAGGAGGCCCGCAAGAGGGCGGCGAGACGGAACTCCCTAAGAAGGGCCCCAGTGCGAGGACACGAATCGACTTTTCGAGCGCACCTCCCCAAGACGTCCCCAAATAGCGCAGAGATGGCTCCCAGAGGGTCCAAGAAGCCTCCAAAACGATGCTGGAAGTTCGACGCTCCCAAAGACAGAAGCATCCAAGGCCTCTCGGGGGCCGCTTGGGGGCCTCTTTTCGTCCTCCTGGGGGTGGATCTCTCGGAGCCCTCTTTGGCAGTCTTGAGTGCATCTTGGGCCGTCTTGGGGCGATGTGGGGCCGTCTTGGGCGCTTCTCGGACCATCTTGGGACAATCTTGGGGCCATCTTGGGCCAATACTGGGGCTGTCTTTGGTGTTTGTTGAGCCGTCTCGGGCGTCTCTGGAGCCGTCCCGGACGGCCCAGAGACCGTCTTTGAGACTGTCCAAACGGAAAGGCTTGGAGACGGGGCGGCGGGGGCCTCTACAGCCGTCTTGGAGACGGGGCGGTGGAGCCGTCTTGGGCCATTATTAACTGCTCTTGGGGCTGTCTTCGGTGCGTCTTGGGCCGTCTGGGGCGCCTCTGGAGCCGTCCCAGGGCAGTGTGTGGCCCTTTGGGCGCCCTCCTCATGGGGGCGTCTGGGCGCGTCTTGGGGCGAGCTGGGGGGCCTGTATAGCCTTCTGGACTCTGCGAGGACGAAAAAGCAATGTACTGGGCCGTCTTGGGAGCCTCCTGGCCTGCCTTGGGGGCCTCTGGGGCTGTCGTGGGGCTCCCAAGGGTGCTCGGAGGCCGTCTTGGCGCCCCCTGGAGCCTCTCCGAGCCGTCCCGTTGGCCATTCTTGGCTGCTCTTGGGGCTGCCTTGGGTGCGTCCTGGGCCGTCTCGGGCGCCCGTGGAGCCGTCCCGGGGCCGTGTGGAGCCCCTTGGGGGCCTCTGGGCGCGTCTTGGGGCGAGGTGGAGGGCCTCTATAGCCGTGTTGGACGCTGCGAGAACGAAAAAACGGAACATAGCGAAAATGTGCGATTCCCGTCGGGAATGGGACGATTTGGGCCTCTTGGGGCTCTCCTGGAGGCCCTCCTGGGCCGTCTTGGGAGCCTCCTGGCCTGCCTTGGGGGCCTCTGGGGCTGCCTTGGGGCTCCCAAGGGTGCTCGGAGGCCGTCTTGGCGCCCCCTGGAGCTTCTCGGAGGCGTCCCGTTGGCCATTCTTGGCTGCTCTTGGGGCTGTCTTGGGTGCGTCCTGGGCCGTCGGGGCCGTGTGGGGCCCCTTGGGGGCCTCTGGGCGCGTCTTGGGGCGAGGTGGAAGGCCTATATAGCCGTTTGGGGGCCCTCCTGGGGTGCTCTGGGGGCGTCTTGGGGCGATCGGGAAGGCCTGTATTGCCGTCTTGGACGCGGTGAAGATGAAAAGAGCGAGCATATCAAAAACGCACGTCTTCCGAAGCGAATGGGGCATTTGTTGCCTCTTTTCCTCCTGGGGGTCCTGGCTTGGGGTTCTCTGGGGCCGGCTTGGGCGCCTCTTGGGCCACCTTGGGGCTCCCTGGGCCGTCGAGGAACGCGCTTGGAGGCCTCTTGGGCCGTTCTGGGGCGGTCTTGGGGGCCTCTTCGGCCGTCTTGGAGCGTCGGCTAGCCGAGAAGGCGAGAAGGCAAAACTACTTCAAAAACCATGGAAAAAGTTAAGGATGTTGGCCTCCGCTGGGGACCACCAGGAACGAGTTTGGCAACTTGACGCCGCCACCCTGCTGGCACGCGCCGCTCCCGCTCATATAGGGCAGATGACGTTGGGCTCCAGCTTCGCCTCCCACATCTTGCTGAGCAGAGTCAGCGCCTGCTGCCACTGCCCGCCCTTCTCGCAAGCGCTGATGAGAGCGCTGCAACTGATGACGTTGGGCTCCAGTTTCGCCCCACCCATGCCGCTCAGCAGTGCCAGTGCCCGCTTCCACTGTTCGGCCTTCTCGCAAGCGCTGATCCCAGCGGTGTGGCTGATGACGGTGGGCGCCAGCTTCGCCTCCCGCACCTTGCTCAGCAGCCTCAAGGCCCGCTGCCATTGCGCGCCCGTCTCGCAAGCGCTGATCCCCGCATTGAAGCTGATGACGTCGGGCTCGAGCTTTGCCTCCCACATCTCGCTGAGCAGCGCCAGCGCCCGCTGCCACTGCTCGCCCTTCTCGCAAGCGCTGATCCCAGCGTTGTAGCTGAACTAGGGCTGACCCGTGGACTCCGTCCACGATACATGGCTTGCGTGGTGTGTGTTGTAGCTGGTTGGCTGCGATATGCTTGCTGAGTTGCTTGGTGATTGTTTGGTTTGCAGTATTCTATCTCAGGGGCTCCAGTGAGCGGGGGACATGAATAGGAGGAGGAGGAAGAGGAGGAGGAAGAGGAGGAGGGGGAGGAGCCGCGCTGGGGGCCGTTTAGGAGCCTCCGGGGCTTCGTTGGGCCCCCCGGGGGCCTCTCGGGGCTCAGTTCGGCCGTCTCGGGTGCCTCTTGGGCCGTCTTGAGGCCGCCTTGGGCCGTACTGGGCGCCTTTTGGGCGCCTGTTTGGCCGTCTTGGAGCCGTCTTGGGCCGTCTTGGGCCGCTCTTGGGCCTGGCTCGGTTGCCTCTTGCGCTGTCTTGTGCGCCTCTTGGGCCGTCCTGGGTCCGTCTTGGCGCCATCAAGGGGCCCATTTTGGAGCTTCTTGGGGCCATCTGGGAGGCCAGCAGGGCGTCTAGGAATCCGTGGATACGAAGAAAGGCGGAATCTCAAAAGTGTCCCTTTTCCTAAGGGATTGGGACGATTTTTGATCCTACGGGCCCTCTGAAGAATCCGTTTGGGGGACTCATTGGGCGTCTTGGAAGCCCCTGGGGACGTCTTCGGGCCACTTGGGCGCCTCTTGGGCTGCCCCTGGGCCGTCTTGGGCCATCTTGAGCCGCCCTTGGAGCTCTCTTCGGCTCCTCTTGGGCTGTCGTGGGTCCTCTTGGGCCGTCCGAGTTCCGTCTGGGCTCGCCCGGGGGCGGTTTTGTCGCATTGGATCCCCCGCCCTTCTGGCACGCGGCTCCCCCGGCGTTAGAATATAGACTAGGGCTGACACGTGCACTCCGTCTACGACATCATTTTGAACGTGGGCCCCAAGCGGCAGCAGACGGCCCAAGAGCACGTCAGACGCCTCCAAAATGGCTCCATGCTGGCCCAAGAGGCCCCCGAGAGGGCTTCAAGAAAAAGGGCAAGGGATTTGGGGCCAAATACGGTAGGGAGCGCCAAACAAGCGTCTGGAAGGCCGAAGAGTCCTATGCAGAGCCCAGACTCGGAAGCAGGAGCTGGGGCGAGATGGCCCATAGCAATGTTCACTCTTGGGAGCCTTCTTCTTCTTCTTCTTCGTCATCATCATCATCATCATCATCATCATCATCATCAGCATCATCATCATCATCATCATCATCATCATCATCATCATCATCATCATCCTCATCCTCATCCTCATCCTCATCATCATCATCAGCAGCATCAGCATCAGCATCAGCATCAGCATCAGCAGCAGCAGCAGCATCATCATCATCATCATCATCATCATCATTACCATCATCATCAGCACCATCCTCCACATCATCATATTCAGCGACTTGATCATCCTTATCAGCATCAGCATCCTCATCATGAGCACCATCAGCATCGTCACCGTCGTCATCATCCTCATCACCACCATCATCAGTATCATCGACATCATCATCATCATCGTCATCATTATTATTATTATTATCAATGACATCAGAATCAGCATTAACATCATCATCATAATCGTCGTCGTCGCCATCATTATAGATATCATCATCATATTCACCAGCAGCATCATCATCAGCATCATCAGCATCCTGATCATCATGATTATCATCATCATCATCATCGTCGTCACATCATTTGGAGCGTTGGCCCAATACGGCCCAAGACGGCCCAAAGGATGCTCCAATGTCGTCCAAGATGGCTGCAAGATGGCCTCATAATGGCCCAAGATGCCTCCAGGAGGGCTGCACGAGAAAAAAAACAGCAGGTCCCCAATAGGTCCAGGAGACGGCTCGTGACCGACCAAACGTCAAAGAGATTGTGGGCCAAATCCAGTAGGAAGCGCCAAGCAATGGTCAGGGAGGTCGAAGAGCCCCAATCGGAGCCCAGGCACGGAGTCAGGAACTGGGTCGAGATGGCTCGTGACTTCATCACTCCCCCATCATCAGCAGCATCATCATCATCATCATCGTCGTCGTCGTCGTCGTCACCACCATCATCAGCATCACCATCATCATCGCCATCATCATCAACATCATGATTCATCATGACCATCATGGTCATTAGGATTATGATGATCATGATGATCATCATCACCAGCATCACCATCATCACCATCACCGTCAGCATCAGCATCAGCATCAGCATCACCAACACCAACACCATCATCATCATCATCACCAGCACCACCACCATCATCATCATCATCATCATCATCATCATCATCATCATCATCATCATCAACATCATCATCGTCATCATCATCATCATCATCATCATCGTCATCATCATCATCATCATCATCATCATCATCATCATCATCATCATCATCATCATCATCATCATCATCATCATCATCGTCACAGCATTTGGAACTTCGGCCCAAAACGGCCGAAGACGGCCCAAGATCGCGTCAGACGCCTCCCAAATGGCCCCATACATCATTTGGGACGTGGGCCCCAAGCGGCCCCAGACGGCCCAAGAGCGCGTCAGACGCCTCCAAAATGGCTCCATGCTGGCCCAAGAAGCTCCCGAGAAGGCTGCGAGAGCGAAACACGGCATGGCCCCAAGAGGCCGAGGAGAAGGCTCCAGACCGACAAAAAAGCCGATGGACTTTGGGCCAAATCCGGCAGGGAGCGCCAAACAAGCGTCTGGAGGGCTGAAGAGCCCCATGGTGCGCTTGGAGCCGTTGTGGGACCGTCTGCGGGCCGTCTTAGGCAGTCTTTGGCTGCTGTTGGGGCTGTCTTCGGTGCTTCGTAGGTCGTCATCTTGGGGCCTCTGGGGATCGCTTAGGAGCCTCTCGGCGCTTCTTTTCGGCCTCCAGGAAGCCTCCTGGGGCCCTCTTCGGCTGTCTCAGGTGCCTCTTGGGCCGTGTTGAGCCCGTCTAGGGCCGTCTGGGGGTTGTCTGGGGCCGTCTTGGGCGTCTCTGGAGCAGTCTGGGAACCGTCTGGGAGCCGCCTTGGGCCGTCCTGGGGCGCTCTTGAAGCTGTCTTGGGTACCTCGTGGGCCGCCAGGGGCGCCTCAGGAGCCATCCTGGGGCCATCTTGGGACTTTGGATGGTCGTCTTGGACGCTATGAAGAGGGCAAGCCCGGGAACTGCCAAGATGCACGTTTTCTCAATGAAATGGGACGATGTCTTGGTGTTCGGGCTCTCTTGGGGCTCTTCTTGGAGCCCACTTGGAGCGAATCGGAGCCTTTTGGGCCGTCTGGCGGCTGTCTGAGGCGTTGTCGAGCGCTCTGGGCGCGTCTCGGAGACCCTTTGGGACCATCTTCGGCCGTCTTGGGGCCCTCTTGGGGGCCTCCTGGGGCGTCCGAGACGCCGCGTCTCGGAACGCTTTTGGGCCATCCTGGAAGCGCGCCGGGGCCTGCTGGGGGGGGGGGGGCGGTCCGCTGCCACCGCTCTCCCCATTTGCGAGCGCTCCTGCGGCCATTGTAGGAGGGTCTGACCCGTGGACTCCGTCCACGGAATCTGCATGAACTGGCACGTGATTGTGTTCATGTTGCCGAACGGCTGAAATTACGTGGGGCTCGACCCTCGCATTCGGCGCATGCTACTGCGTGCTGCTGCTTGCTGCCGCTGTTGCCTGCTGTTGGTAATTCTTGCCGCTGCTGCTTGTCGTTGCTGCTTGTGGCAGCAGGAAGCTTCTGATGGCCGTCTGCTTGGTGCGTCGGGGCCTCCTGTAGCTCTTTGGGGGCCTCCTAGAGCTTCTGGGGGGGACCACTTCGGGACCTGCTGGCAATCTGGGGGGTCATTGTAGGACTGAGGGTAATGTCAATTCGAGTTTCCCCTCTTGGGCCGCCCTGGAGCCCTCTTAAGCTGTCTGGGGGGCCCTTTGGGGGCCCTCTCGGGCCGTCTTGGGGCAACATTGCAAGCCTCGTGAGTCGCGCTCGAATCTTACAGGGCGGGAAGTCCCGAAAGGCGAGAACGTCAAAATCCTTCAAACACCAAAAAAGGAAATCAATGATTCCTTTTTTGGTGTTCGAAGAGCTTGGAGGGCCTCTTGCGCCCCGTTGCGCAGCCTGACGTCTATGTTGGCGACCTCCTGGTGCGTATAGAGGCATCTCGGGTCTTCTTGGACCGTCTTGGGGCCTCCTGGGCCACCTTGGAGCGCCCAAGCTAGCTTCGATGGCTCCGGGGGCCTGCAGGAGGCCAGAAAAAAACACATTGAACCACAGGCCCTTCTTGAGCGGAAGAGGCGCTGCATTGTAGAAGAGCTGATGTCGGGTTCGAGCTTCGCCTCCCGCAGCTCGCCGAGCAGCGCCAGCGCCCGCTGCCACTGCCCGCCCTTCTCGCACGCGCTGATCCCAACATTGTAGCTGACTAGGGCAAACCCGTGGACTTCGTCCACATCGTCTTGGGCCAGTCTTGGCTCGAGAAGGCCGTCTTGGGCCTGTCTTCGATCGAAATGGCGAGAAGGTGGAAATCTTTCAGAAACCATGAAAGAATCAATGATTTCGTTTGCCGCGGCTCGTCTGGGGCGTCTCCGAGCGGTCTTGGGCCGTCTCGGAGGCCCGCTCGTCCGCCTTCCGCTCTACCTCCGCCTAGACAGCCTTCGGAGCGTCACAGACGGCTATGGTGGGTCTGCGGTGTACGTCTCGCCGCTTGTCAATTTTGAAAGCACCTGGGGCCTTGAAAAAAGTCACCCGGAGGGCTCTGGTGACTTTTTCCTGGCTGCCTCTTCGAAGCCTGGTGGCGGGCGCTGCCGTCTCCTTGGGAACGGTTAGTGGGCCTCTGGTTTTTTTTTCGCGCTCCTGGAGCTTGTTTTTTTTGGGGGGGGGGTAACGCCCGTTACGGGGGGGGATCCAGCCCCAAGTTGGGGGTAACGGTAACGCGCGGCGGGGCCCTCGCACGGGCCCTGGTACTTATTACCAGCACAACTGTCGGCAAGGTAGGTTTCGTCGTCGTCGTCGTCGTCGTCGCCGCCGCTGTCGTCGTCGTCGAAGCCGACCGTGCCTGTGCACACTACACAGGCCCTGTACACCGCGATGCCTTTGTACACCACAACTGCGGCAAAAATGGTATGTGTGTGCACCACGGCGACTGAACACATCATGACAGGCGGGTGCACCACGGCGCCCTTGTACATCTCACTGTTGGTGCACACCACGGCGCCCGCGTGCACCACAGCTGCTGTTTCAACGCCCCGTGTTTGCACCAGAATGCCAACGTATACCACAAGCTTTGTGTACACCTGTAAGGTACCGGCGGAGCGAAAGTCCAGAAGATCGCTCGGGGCCCAACCGTGGCCCTTTCATTATGTGAGCTGCTTGTGGATCTAAGTTTTTCTGGTTCAAAAAGCGCTCGGACCTGTTGAGCCCACGGCGCCTGTGTACTCCATTGCGACTGTGTACATCATGGGAGTGTATACCACATGGCATGTGTGCACCACAAAGCTTGTGTACGGCTTGTTTTGTGCGGAGTGTAAACCACGCGCCGTGGGAGCGCGCGGGGCGGCGGCAGCCTAGGGAATACAGGAAGCAGGAGCTCCCTGCACAGGCACAAGGCCCTTGAGACATGGGTCGACGGCTGGAGCGTGCACGCGGGTGCGTCGTCGTCGTCGCCGTCAGTTGCGACGGCGACCGGGGAGGCGACGGCGGCGGCGGCGGCGACACGGGCGGCGGCGACGGCGACCACGACGACGACGACGACGACGACGGCGGCGGCGACGGCGACGACGCCGACGGCGGCAAGCGGCGGCGGCGGCGGTGAAGGTGACCGCCGCCGCCGTCACCGCCGTCGTCGTCGCCGCCGATGCCGCCGTCGCCGTCGCCGCCGCCGCCGCCGTGTCCGCAGCCAGTTGCCGAAAGCTTCAGCAGCGCTTGGGGCCCACTTGCTGGATACACATGCGGGGGGTTGGCGTGACCAGCCGCGCGAGGTAGGAGGGCCGAGCGCTGGAAGGGCATGCGGCCACATCCGCGTGCAGGTCTCGCCCAGTCCAGCCCCTTGCACCAGCACAGGGAGAATGGAGGGAAGACAATGGTAGTAGTCATAATGATATTGTGAGAGTGCACCGGCTGGTTGCGCCATGGCTTGCCCGATGCGTTAAACCACACGTTGTGTTTGCGTACAGTTGCCTGCGCCATAGGTTGAGCCGTAAGCTGCGCCATAGGATGCGCCCCCAGGGCGTGCCATAGCTTGCGCCATAGGTTGCGCACCCAGGGCGCCCCACAAATCGCGCCTTACGTTGCGCCTTAGGTTGCGCCCTCAGGGCGTGCCATAGGTTGCGTCGATGGTTGCGCCACAGGTTGCGCCAAAGGCGGGGCCACTTTGTGGCGCTGCGTTTCACAGGAACTCCTGGTGCGCGCACTGTTCGGGGAAACGTCGTGCTGGCAGGCGGGCGTCGGGACTCCGGGTGCAGCCCGCAGGATAATGACAACGGACGCGGCAGGGATGACGACGACCATTCTGTGGCTTCTGTGGCGCGCCACACCGCCGATCAAGTGCTGAAGCGCAGTGCCCGTTGGCACTGCCCGCAAGATTTGGCGGCGAGCCGAGGGGGGAAATGACAGGGGGCGGGCCTTCTGAGAAGGCTCAGAAGGCCTCCGGCCTCCGCCCTGTCCCCTCCTCCTCCTCATGCCCCTCCTCCGATCCCCCATCACCTCCTCCTCCGATCCTGTTCCAACCCTCCTCGTCCTCCTCGTCCTCCTCATCCTCCTCCTCCTCCTCATCCTCCCTCTGCCTCGCTCCCCCCTCCCCCCAGGAGGTGAGAGGAGGTGGAGGGCACGAGCACTGGAGGGAGCGCAGAAGCAAGGCAAAGGAGCTGGAGGGGCCAGGCCGGAACCCGTTGAAAGGTTCGCGCCGAGGGATGCGAACCTCGAACCTCGAGGATCGAGGCATCCTGGCCCTCGAGGGCCTTCGTCGTCGCCGCGGCTGGACGCGGCTCGGGAAACTGGTGCGTCTGAGCCCCAGTCGGGCCCCGTGGACCCATTTTGAGTTTGCGCCGAGGTTCGAACCTCGAACCTCGAACCTCGAACCTCGAACCTGAGCACACATGTGAGCGTCACAGCATGCCTGCCTGGACGGAGGGGGGGTCCGCACCCCCGTCCCCGTACGCTCGTTACCGTTACAGGGGGGGGGGGAACCCCCCCCGTAACGGGCGTTACGGGTCCGAGAAATAAAAAAACAAGCTCCTGGGGGCCTGTTGGGGCCTCGTTGGCTGTCTTGCGGCCTTCTGGGGGCCTCTTGGGGCCCTCTTGGGCCGTCTTGCGGCCTCCTGGGAGCCTTTTCTCTTGAAGTGTTTGTTGGCCCCCTCTGGGGCCGTTCCCGGGCTGTCCCCCGAGCCTCTTCCGGGGGACAGCCCAGGAAATCTACTGTGCTTGCGTGCTGTGCGTGCGTGCTCCTGTGAGAGGTCGGAAGGGTGTCCCGACGTCACCGCTCGCTCTTGGGAGCTGTGCCAGGGAGAGCTCTCTACGCTGCGTCTCGATCTTGGGAGCCTTGGTGAGAAGAGCTTTGTACTTCACCGATCGCTCTTTTAGTGGGTGTCTCTGGGCCTGCTTGGTGGTCCGTGTGGGGGTCTTGTTCGGGCCATTCCGAAGCTTGTTTGGGCTGCTCTGGGAGCGTTTTGGGACGTTTGGGGGCCTTGTTGGGCCGTCACGGGGCGTCCGGGAGGCCTTGGACCGTCTTGGAGCTCTCTTGAGGCTGCCAGCGGCCGTCTTGGGAGCCTCTTGGGGCCCCCTGGGAGCTCTCTTGGGGCTGTCTTGGGGTTCTGTGAGGCCGTTTGAGGGCTCTCTGGCGTCGTCTTGGGGCTCTTGTGGGCCGTCTTGGAGCCCTCTTAGGGGCGCTGGCGTCTTCTTGGGGCGATTGGGGAGGCCTCTTGGCGTGTCCTGGGCCGCTGAGGAGCACACAAGGCGGGCATGCTGAACATGTACGTTTTCCCATCGGAATTTGACGATTTGTGCCTCTTTGGCGTGCGGTCGGGGCCCTCTTGGGGCGTCTTTGTGGCCTCTTGGATCGTCGTGGAGCTCCCCCCGGAAGGCTTCGGGCCCTCGTGGGCCGTCTCGGGACCCACTGGGGCTGTCTTGGAGCGCTCTTTGACGGTCTGGGACCCCTCTGGAGCGCCTCTGGGACCGGCCTGAGCGACTCGGCCCCGTGGTGGCGTAAAGGGGCGATTTTGTGCACACGAGGCCCTGTGAACCATTCTCGCACGCAGATCCACTGGCCATGTAGGAGAGACTAGGGCTGACCCGTGTATTACCGTACACGAGTGCTAGTGATCAGAGAGCGCTTGCTGCTGCTGCTGCTGCTGCTGATGATTGTTACAGGGTGCGCTGTTTGCTTGATGATTCTGACGGCGTCCAGAGCAGCGCTAGCAATATCAGCGACAGCAGGTCCAAGAACACGGGCAGTAGCAACAGCATCAGCAGCAGCAACCGCAGCAGTTCGGCTCCGGCAGCAGTGCGGCTCCAACAGCAGTGCGGCTGCAGCAACAGTGCGGCTCCAGCAGTAGCGGCAGCAGCTCCAGCAGGAGATCTTGCGGCGAAGGACAACGAAGACGGGGAGGATAAGGAGGAGGCCGAAGATTATCGGACCAAAGACCACACCCAACACCTCTTGGGACACGTTCGGCGCGAGAGGGGACGCAGAAACATCGTTGCCGGGCATCCGCGGCTGGATCGGACAGCTATTTTCTGCAGCCCCTCCCGCGCGAGGGGTGTCCCGAGAGGTGTGGGGTATGGTCTCTGTTCCAATCATCTGATGCTTTCTGGGAGCCTGCCGACGCTGTTCGGAGGGAGTTGGGCGTTGGCAGAACTGGGTTCAGTGGAACCCGGTTTAGTGATCTGTACCGGGGGCGCCCCCCCCGTCCCCTTTCCACTGACCCGACCTGCCGTCACCCGAAAAAAACTCCAGCTGTGGCAAACCTGGTTTGGTGATTCTGGCCAATTCAAAAGCTCCCGGGCCCTACCACTAACCGGGTCCCCTTCCCTGGGGTCCCGGCCACCCTCGAGGTGACGAACCAACAACACACACCCATATCCATAGGGGGGTCGGAGAGGGCTATGGGTGCGTGTTGTCGGATGGGGGTCCCCGCTCGAACGGTAGGGAGCCCACAAAGGACGTACGCGCCCAGCTATGTACATGAACACGGCCCCTCGATCCGCGACACTGGCCGCGTGATACGAACATTCGGGCAATGCGTACTCTCGAAAACAGCGTGGATTCATGTACGTGTACGTCCTTATTCCGCTCCTGAGAACGGGAGCGCTCCCCAGGGTCCGACAACCCGCACCCAGACCCATAGCCAGTCTTCCTCCCAACGACCCCCCCTATGGGTATGGGTGCGTCTTTCGTTCGTCATCGTGGGGAATGGGTCGAGACCTCTGGGGGCAGACGTTCTGAAAAGCATGACGTCGGGGACCACCTCACGGATCTGTTCCATACTAGCTCGGCGCACGAGAGGGGGCGAGTGGCTCCAGGAAGGTCCTCCTCCTCCTCATCCTCCTCCTCCTCCTCCTCCTCCTCCTCCTCCTCCTCCTCCTCCTCCTCCTATGGGTATGGGTGTGTGTTGTTCGTTCTCGTCGCGAGGAAGGCGCTGGACGCCTCCCCGGAGCCCGCCGCGCGGCACTGCCCCCCAGCGAACTGCGGCCTCCAGGACGCCTGCCATGAGCCGTGGCGGGGGGCGCTGCCGGAGGCCTCCCGGGGGGGGCCTCCTCGGGGGCGTCCCGGCGGCCGCCCGGGAGTCTCCTGGGGCCTCCTCCTCCTCCTCCTCCTCCTCCTCCTCCTCCTCC
>CAUYUJ010017288.1:145140-150140 GCA_963575745.1 Prorocentrum cordatum
GCCAGCGCCCCCTATGGGGCCAAGACGCGTGTGAGGGGTGTGCCGAAATCGCCCGAGGCCGCCATGCGAACCCTGCCACTGGGGCCTTCGGTGAAGCTCCCTGTGGGGCCACGATCCTCGTGAGGAGTGCGCTGACATGGCCCGAGGCCGCCATGCGAACCCTGGCACTGGGGCCTTCGGTGACGCTCCCTATTAGGCCACGATCCTCGTGAGGAGTGCGCTGAAATGGCCCGAGGCCGCCGCGCGAACACTGCCTCGGGGGCCTTCGGTGGAGCTTCCTGTGGGGTCACGAACCTCGTGAAGGTGTGCCTAAATCGCCTTAGGCCGCCATGCGAAGCCTGCCACTGGGGGCCTTCGGTGGAGCTGCCGATGTGATGTTGCAGCGATCCTCGTGAGGGGTGTGCCGAGATGGCTCGAGGCCTCCATGCGAACCCTGCCACTGGGGCCTTCGGTGGAGCTCCCTATGTTGCCACGATCCTGGTGAGGGGCATGCCCGAATGATTGACATGCGGATGGCAGACGCAGGATGGGAGAAGGGAGGAGGCGGGAGAAAGGAGGCAGGAGGAGAACGCGGGGCGCATTTCTTCAGAACGAGAACCCAACACCACAGGATGGTTTGGGAAAAAAGCCGACGGAGGTATGGCACCCTTCCCTTCCCCAGGAACCTCGCTCCCCCACTGTGCACACGACACACGACGCGCAAAGCAGATCGACTTCACGGAGGAAGCATTTGACAATGAGCGCATCTCGCGTCACATCTAGGAGCCGCGACTCATTACGAGCACGAGCACCAGGTGGGTGGGAATGGCACGAGGCATACACGCCTGTGGAGTAGCGTGGCGGAAGTGGTTCTCGGCTGTGCGCAACGCTTTCTCCTTCTTCTGCTTCGCCTTCTTCTGATGGTTCTGCCCTGATGTGGGCCTGGGCCTGGCCTGGGCCTGGGCTCGGCCGCGCTGCCTCCGCAGGGCGGGCCCGCCGGACCGACGGCGCGCGCCCGCTCGCTCCTCCCTCTCCCAGCCTTCGCCCTTCGTGCCTAAAGGGAAATTAGGACACACAAATAAATACACACAAATAAAAATAGTCCCCATATTTTTCCCATATTTTCTGGGTTTTTGTCTTCCCCCCCACTTCCCATATTTTCCCATATTTTCCTGGGGATCGAGGATTAATTGTGTCTGTGTGTTTTTTTCCCTCCTGAGTGCCCTCCCCTCCCTGCCTCTCTCGCCTTCCCTGGGCCTGTCCCAGCGAGATCCGTTCCCCAGACGCGGGGTGCCACTCACCTGCCCTGGGGTTCCAAGCCTTCTTACGGACGGTTCTGGCCTGGCCAACGGTCTACCCGAAGCATGTCGCTGCGGGTAGGCTGTTGTGGAGCTGAGTCCTGGGGGGCTGGCCCATACGGGCTCTTTTGGGGCCCCTTGCTGGGGCCACTCAAGCCGTTCCTCGGGCCGGGCGTTTTGCTCTACTGCAGGCCATGCGCGTTGGCCCGAGAAGTGTGGAAGTTATCAGCGACCATACGTCTGAAAGGCTGGAGGTCCAGCGCTGGTCGGACGGCCTGGCCATGGGTAGTGGCAAGCACGCTTGCATTTGGAGAGGCATCTTCCGAATGTGCCCTGCGGGAGCGCCTGTCCAAGAGCGTCCGAGGCTTAGATGGACGCCTGCCCACGGAGACCTCGACTCCCTCCTTTTCGGCGCGGACCTTTCGAGCCAAGATCGGTCTGTGCCCACGGCGGTGTTCGAGTATCTTGGAAACATGTGGGCTGACTGTTTTGCGAAGCTCGGTGCCCGTCAGCACGCTGTCGCAGAGACTGCCGTCTCTTTTGTCAAAGCTTACCTGAGCGACGTAACTTGTTTTTTGTTTTATCTCGGGCGGCTCCATTTGTTGCGAGTCGGGCTGAGCCCCCATCAGTGTCTGCTGGACCTCGCCGAACCCCCATGGTGGTGCCCACTTTGTCTCTGCTCGCTCACGACCTCGAGGCTGCAGAAGGCGGGGGTGAGGTGCACGTGGTGCCACCGCTCTGGCCAGACCCCGCTCACTCGGGCGAAGTTGGAGCAGCCTGGAGAGAGGTGCGAGCCGACGCCACTGCATCTGTTTTTGACCAAGGTGGGAGCTGAGCGGCACAATGGCCTCCTCCCCAGGGCGCGAGGTGCTGCGGCCTCTCTCGCTGTGCAAGAGCTGGGCTTCACATATGATGGCACGCATGCGCAGGCGCTGGGAGCCCTTGAGTTTCGTGGCCACCACGCCCAAGTTTCTGACGTGCCGCCGCGGCGGCGCTCGCGCCTCGATCGAGACCCCCGTCTGGCGAGGGCTGCTCGCCGAGTGCCGAGGCCGGGCAAAGCGTGGCTCTGCGCAATCTTGGCGCACTGCTGCTGCTCGGTCGGGACGCGAGGTCCGCCAGGGGGCGACGTGGCTAGCATTAAGTCGGGCCTGTCCCCCTACAAGGGGATTTTGGCAGAACGATTAAAAGTACCGAAACATACTCCCAGAATGCTAAAAGATAGTCCAAAAATAGTCCCCAGACTATTTTTTTGACTATTTTGGAATATTATCCCCCCTGTAGAAGGACAGGCCCGACTGAAGGCTAGCAGGGCAACGGCTGGTGCCGCGCGGCTGTCGGCCAGCCGACGTCGCATTACGTGGCGGTCCTCGGCCTGAGCGCACGGGCGCCAGACTGACCACTGCGCTGGGAGCCCAGCCCGCGCCCCCCTTTTTCCTCTGCCCGCCAGCCCTCGTTCGGATCGGACGTGGTGCCTCGGCCTCCTCCCCGAGCCCGCTCACCCTCCTCGTCTGGCTCCCCCCCTTGTCCTCCCTCGGATGTTCCTCGTCCCCCCTTCTCCTTGCCCGTCCTGAGTGCCCTCCTCCTCCTCCGCCTGGTCCTCCTTCTCCACATCCTCCTCTTCATCCACGGGCCTCTTTGTCATCCTCAACCACCCCGATCTTCCTTGGTCCCCCTTCTTTTACGAATTTGCTTCTCAATACTGCTGATGCGAACTATTCCCTTCCACGTTCATCGCCTCCTCCTCCTCCTCCTCCTCCTCATCCTCATCATGCTGCCGTTCATTATAACCCTCCTCTGATTTCCTCTTTCTCCTCGTTCTCGTCCTCGTCATCATCCGAGACGTCGTTGTCGGCGTGCTCGTCGTCCTCCTCCTCCTCCTCCTCCTCCTCCTCCTCCTCCTCCTCCTCCTCCTCTTCCTAGACTCTGTAATCATTTCCTCCCTCTCCTCGCCCTGCTCATTCTTCTCCTGGCTACCGGGCGCGACTCCTGCGACGTTGTCCGACAGAACCCCGCCTAGCCGCCTGCGGTCTTCCGAGGAGTTCTTCCTGCAGGCACCAGCCCGCGCGTGCCAACCCAAACAGGCACGCAGAAAACTCCCGACGATTGCGAGACGAGGGACTTCCATGAGCCGGCTTCCTTGGGCTCAGTGGCCACGGTCTGTGCAAGCCATCATTGTGTGACGAGTCCTTGGGCGCGGGTCTCCCAGCTGCCGCCATCCATCGATGCGTTTATGGGAGTCCCTGGGCCGCGAAGGCCGCTCGCACCTAGGATGAGAAGCGCCCCTGTGTCAGAGAAACACGAGGAGCGTCCCCAGGGCTTCGTCCTCGAAGGAGTCCGCCGCGTCGACTGCCAAAGAGACACCACCGCAACATCTACCGTTCTCCTGACAAGACAGTCCCAATGGCAGGAAGGGTAGGAGAGAGCGCGGCGAGGGGACGTAGAAGCGACGCACGAGTCCACGCACGCGCACACAAACACACACACACACACACACACACACACACACACACACACACGCACGCACGCACGCACGCACGCACGCACGCACGCACGCACGCACGCACGCACGCACGCACGCACGGACGCACACACCGGCCGCCACCGCATGCGGACAGTACTCGGCAGCGACCGTCGACAAGACGTGCGCCTGCCATTCGGGCCGCAGGCCTGCTGATAGCTCCAATTCCCGGCGTGCACCAGGAAAAATCGCAACAGCGGAAGCGGGCAGACACTCACGACAAGCCTAGCGCTGGAATCCACGGGAGTGCCGAGCACCTCGCATTGACCCAGCGGCGTGGCCATGCATGGCTGTGGTCGCGACAGAGGCGGACAGCGCCGTAGCGCCGGCAACCGTTCGTGGCGGATAGGCAGCCCTCCATGCACCGCGTGTGACGCCGGCAGCGGCGACGCATGGGGGGCGGGAAGGTGTCGACACACCTCCGGTGGGGAAGGCGCCGGCGCCTCTGCGGAGGAGCCTCCGCGTGCTGGCTGCCGGATGGGGCCGCTCGTCGTCTCGGGGATGCTGGGCCCAACATCGTCTCCGGAGAAGGCCTGCCCCACCGGCCTTCCCGCGTGGGCGCGCAGCCGCAGAGGGTCCTCCTGGCCCACCCCGCCGCCGAGGTCATGTTGGGCCCAGCGTCCGCTGGGCGCTGAGCGGCCAGTCTGGCAGCCAGCACGCGGAGGCGCCCCCGCAGAGGCGCCGCCACGACCTCGCCATCGCTCGGACGTCCATTCCCTGTGTTTTCTTCGGTTTCGTGCGGTTTTTTTTCGCTAAATGCTCAAGGATGCTCCTCGATGGGCCTCGCCGAAGGAAAAAAATGCACACGTCCGAGCGATGCCAGGCGACCGTCGGCGCGCCGCCGACGGCCGTCGAGGCGTGCAGACTTCGAGGCGCACCCTGTGCTCAAAGACCCTCGCCATGCCAGCGCCTGCGCTGCAGCGCCCGCGCCTCGCCCGAGGCGGGGCCGGCGGCCCGCAGGCTGCGGCGGGCGACTTGTGCAGGGCGGGGGGCCAGCGCCCGCACGCGCCTGGCGCAGAGGGCGGCGGAGGGCGAGCAGCCCGACGCGCCGAGCGAGCGCAGGAGACGTGGGCGACGCGGCGGTCTTCTCATGGCCTGGCCAACTGTGCCATCATCGGCCGAGGCGGCCAAGCAGGCCAGCGGCGTGCGTGCATACCTCTCCGCGTCTCCGTGCGTTCCTGAGGGCGGCCGGTTTGGACGCCGTC
>CAUYUJ010017288.1:155140-232941 GCA_963575745.1 Prorocentrum cordatum
GCCGTTTCTGGCCCTGGACGGTTTGAGGGGCAAACCTGGCAGCTGGGACCGACGGAGATGAGAGGGTTGGGAGGCAACTACTGGGAGATCTTCGTGCAAGCGACTGGGGGCTGCCAGGCCCAACTGCGGGGCCACTGGTCAAAATGAGGCTGGAGAAGAAGAAGATGGTGTATGTGGGGCACCCTACCGCTGGAGTAGCCCCACCTGAGAGTATATTAACCTCGATCCACTCGTCCCTCTCGAGGAGGTGCGTGGTCAGCTCGAGGGTGCAGTCTGGTGGACTTCCGCCCGGGACTAAGCCGAATCAAGCGGATGGAACTTCACCAAACGAGATTAGGCCAGGCTGAGCGGGATCTAACCGGATGAGGCATGTTTTGACCAGGGGCATGTCAGCGCCGATTCAGAAATTAACCTCCCAAGATTTTGGTTGTAAAGAAGTGGGGCGAGGTACGGGATGATGGCTGCAATACATTTAGAGCACTAGAGACGATACCATGAATTGGAGAAGATACCATGCAGAATCATGGAGAGACCTGGAGTGTGGGGCGGAGGATTGGTGAGAAGGGTACATGTACAGCGGAGCAGGTGTGGAAAGAGTGCACTTGGGAGCGGGAAGGGAAAGAGGACGAGGTGGCAAGGGAGGGGAGAGGGCATTCTCACATCGTGGACACCACGATATTCCCAACTTGATCCTAACATGGCAGTGCCAACCGATGAACGACATGGGCCAAATACGTCAACGCCGAGGTGGAAATGATAACGTGGAATCCGCTGTGCGGAACGCTTCCTGACGGCTTCCAGGAGCTCTGCACCAAGCTGAATGATAACGTAGCGGGTAACGGGGAAGATGAGGGCGATGATAACATGGGGAGAAAACATACGCAGCAGCCACCGGGAAAGCATACGACGATGAGACAGGAGGCAATCTGGTGAGCAGTTTCCACCGCAGCAGCGACAGTGACTAATTCGTCCTCGAACGGTGCTCACAAGTGAAACGCACGGCATATCGAAGGTGAAACTGGTCCAAGAGATGACTCAGAAGGGTGGCGCCAATGTCGAGCCGGCGGCAGAAGAGAGAGGAGGGAGTGGGCAAAGGCAGGAGGCGGAGGGAGAGGAGGGGCAGGCGCGGAGGCGAAGCTACAGGAATCCTCCTCCTCCTCCTCCTCCTCCTCCTCCTCCTCACCAAAGAAAAACAAGATGCGGAGCAAGGCTCCGTGATCCTCAGGACGTCCGTTGGTCTAGTCTGTGCTTGTGCGGGGTAGCCGCACCCCATTCAAAGAGGAGCAGCAAAAGCTGCATACTCATGAACGTTCGCTTCGGACCTCCGCGCGGATCTCTTGGATCGGCGCTGGGGCCCCCCCAGCGGCGACTCCCCTGGCGCGCTCCGCGCCGGAGGCAAAGTGGGTCCTCCGCCGATCCAAAAATTTCGCGCGGGCCTCCTAACGTTTATGCGCATTGTTCCGCTTCGGACTTAGCTGCACGGAGCCTGTGCGGGCCCTCATTACGCTGCCTGCGTCACAGTGACTCGGGGCCCCAAAACCGTGCAAAAGCGAACCGCGTGGCGACTTCGGAATCCCCGTCATCCTCACCGTGCGATCCGTCACCACACGTTTTTGGGACCCTGCAGACCACAGTCGCCCGAGACGTCCTCTGAGCACGACCCGAGTCCCAAAACCGCGCGGTGACCCCGAATCCCCGCTGACCCACCACGCGGTGTGGTCTCCACTTCGTGTGGGGGACCCCGACATGAAGGGCGTCGGTGAACAAGCACAGCTTGGCACTCACTCGCGTTCTGAGGATCGTCGGGGAAAGCAGGACAGGCAGGGGCGAGGAAAGCAGCCTCGCCAAGCAAGGCCTGCGCACATCGGCGGGCTCCGCTTCCACGCTCGAAGTCGGGCGTGCCCTCTTGCAGATGGATTCCAGACGAAACATAAACAATAGGCAAAGTATACTCCCAAATGGTCAAAAAATCAAAAAATCGTCCCCTGACGCTCCTCTTGTAGAGGGACACGCCCGACATAATTCCACGCGCCACGTGCGGCACGTGCAGATCGACCCCCAGCCAGGAAGCAGGGATCAGGGGCAAGATCAAGATCGAATCGAGAAATTGGATCGAGTCGGACAGCGCGTCGGATCGGGCTGCATCGGCGCAAAGTCGAGATCGAGTTGGAGCGGCTGCGCAAAAATGCTCCACAACGCCACGCGAATATCAGGCCGCATCTCAGACATCCGATGTTTTTTTGCGTTTTTTTATACAGCGCCCCCAGAAATCCCGACCATTTCCCCAGCACTGGTCTTTCAGCACGCCCCGCAGTTGTTCTTTCAAGGCCAGACCGACCGATATTTCTACACGACGCGAGCGGGTATGGGATTGGATCGCCGGATTCTGGAGGCCGAGCCATCTCGGCCGGCCCAAATAGACACCGAATCGGCTCGGCACGTGTTTTTTCAACAGAAGAACAAATCAACATAAACGGGAACGTGTGGCGCTCCGCACGGATCTCTTGGATCGGCGCTCCCCCCCCCTCTCTCTGGCGCGCGGAGCGCGCCAGGGGCGGCGCCGGAGGCGCCGCCGGGGGGCCCGAGCGCGGATCCAAGAAATCCGCGCGGAGCGACAAAAGTTTAGGTTCATGCACCTGTTTCCTCCTCCTCCTCCTCCTCCTCCGCCTCCTCCTCTTCCTGCCTCCTCCTCCTGCCTCCTCCCTCCTCCTCCTCCTCCTCCTCCTCCTCATGCCTCCTCCTCCTCCTCCTCCTCCTCCTCCTCCTGCCTCCTCCTCCTCCTCCTCCTCCTCCTCCTCCTCCTCCTGCCCCCCTTCCCTTTCCGCCCCTTCCCTCCCGAGCCCCTCTCCGCCCCCTCGGGGTGCGCGGGCGAGCAGAGGCGCGAGGCGCGCTCGCCGCGCACCCGCGGGGCCCGGGCGCCGCGGCGGCGGTCTTCGACCCCGCGGGCCCGTGCATGGGGCGGCCGCCGCCCGGCGGCAGCTGCGCGGAGAGGCCCCGCGGGCATCGTGGCAGAGGCCCCGTGGAATGGGGACCCGAGACACACAAAGAAGTAGACACAGATAACAGGATCCCACATATGTTCCCCACATGCTCTGGGTTGTTGCCTCCCCCCCCCCCACTTCCCATGCTTTCCCATGTGTTCGGGGGAAGCGACGATTCATTGTGTCTGTGTCTCTGTGTGTCTGTGTGTGTGTGTGTGTGTGTGTCTGTTTGTTCCCTCCTGATCCGTGGGCATCTTTGCAGAGCCCTTCGGTGAGGGCACTGGAGAAGGAACCAGTCGTTGCCCCCATCGTACATAAGGACCACGTCCCAGCAATGATCCCGAGCACCCAGACAGGCATCGAAACAGCGTCGAACGAGCCTCGCATCCCAGGGCCCGACACGTGGTGCTCGAATCTTGGTGCTCGAGTCCTTCTCTGGTGGCCAAGGTCAAACCAGGTTGGAACATCATGGTACTGGATTTGGACGCCCGAAATGGGTACGGGAACAATGGGCACAATGCCCAACAACAAATGTTGTCCCTAACCGACAGCGGCCGCTGTGGGGCAGGCGGCCTTCTGTCTCGAATGGACACAGGCCGCGGCGGCGCGGACAGCGAGCCCTGGTCAAAATGGACAGGAACTGCTGTGGGGCATCGTACCCCTTCTTTCCGCACCCAGGACTGAACCTGCCCAGGAACGCGCCTATCCCGATCGATGGGGCACATGCCCTGAAGGGCCGGTCCCCTTCAGGCATGTGCCCATAAGGGGATACATCGATCCCCATCTCGTTCGTGCCGAGCGCTGGAGAAAGCATCGAGGGCACGGAAGCCGGCGGACATTTCCATGGAGCGAGGATCCGAGAGATGGGCCTCGCTGCGCGAGGTGGCGCAGCAGCCACGCGCGGTGGCCCGCGCGGGGCGGGGCGGCGGCTCGGCACGCCCCACTGGGAGCGAGTGCGCTCGCACGCGTGGCCTGACGCGGGGAGCTTGCGCGCCCACGTCGGCGCAGGCGACCCCGTTGTCCCACGTCGCTCGGATGAGGTTCGGCCGTGCTTCTCACCAGACGTCGTATCAGATAAGGAGCCCTCCAGGGTCTGGAGCCTCCTGGGCGCGTCCCCCCTCAAGAGTGGGGAACTTCGGACTAGTTCCCCCACAATATATCGAGGAAAGAAATATTCCCCAGCGGAACCATGATGGCGATGAGGATGATGAGGGGAAGGGTGAGGAGGGGAGGGACGAGTTCCAGCCGAGCGCTAAAATGGGGTCTCCCTTTAACATCAAAAACCTCCTGCGATCAACCAACGCTCCAACCGTATCAGCGGACCCCAAGCTGGCTCCAAGGAGGAGCCCACCAGGATGGATAAACATGAGGAGAAGGAGGAGAAGGAACAGGCAGGAGGACAAGGAGGAATGAGGGAGGAGGAGGAGGAGGAGGACCTCTTTGGACCTCTTTGCTCTCGGACCTCTGTCCCTCAGTCTTCGTCCTGGCTTACGGACATCTGCCGTCAATCGGAAGACTCTGAATCCTCCCGCGGCGCCCGCACTTGCTCAGCCGCGCCTCTCGCAGCAGCCAACAATCTCTGAACCTTAGCCTGCAAGCGCGACTCGTTGGCAGCACAACGCAGCTGCTCCCGCTCGTGCCCGTCGTTGCGGGCGCGGGTCACCGCGGGAGGCTCGGCGGGGCCCCCCCCAAGCTCGCTGTTCTCCTGCGACCCCCAGGCCTCGTGGGCCGACACGACACGACTCTCATCTCTGCGAGCTATGGCCATCTTGATGGCTCTGGGGGGCCCCTCACGCCGAGGGAAAAGACCTAATTCAATTCGACGGATATTCTCTGCACCGTTCGGTGTGAGACCTCTACACTTCTGACGCAAGGACCTCGAGTCCACTGTCGCATACATACCGCAAGCCGAACAAATCTGCAAGAACCAGCGGTCAACCCTGGTGATAGTGTGGGAATCGTGGATCTCAAGGTCCACTCCTTTAAACGGCTGGAACTCTGGGACCTCCGACCTGCTTTTACCAGGGGGCCCAGCACACGGGGAGACCGAAAAACGCAAAAACCTGGCTCCAGTCACAATCACATCGCACTGAGAGCACCTCCATTTGCTTCCTACTCGCTCTAGCTGGTGGGGAGAATCTCGAATCAATCTCTCCTGCTTTAAAAGTCTCTTACTGGCTGGGGCTCTACCTGCACGCTCTGACGTCTCCGACGCAGCGGCAAGTAGCAAAGATCTGCGCGCTCTCTTGCGCACGAGATGTGCGATCGCATCTATCTTATCAGTCTCTGGAACGCTCCCCACCAGCCCGAACTCCCAAGCCAGCTCCGCCCCGACTCCCGCCCAGACATCCGCAGCTAAATTCCCAGCTGCCATGAAAAGCTGCTGCGGCGATTCAAGCAGCTCTGGCGTCTCGTCCAGATGGGACGCCGTCCACACTACCTTCACAACTCTGTCTGGGTAAGTCTGCCAGGCCACTCTGGCTCGGGCCCAAAGGTCCTCATTGGGACCCGTGGCTTTCGGGTGCTCCAGGCGGTATTTCCAGGTCTTCGCGATCGTCCTATGGTCGGTAATGAAACTAAAATCTGCGTGGCACTCCTCGAGTGCCAAAGCGAACGCTAAAATCTCCGAGCGGGGGACCGTTTGCCTGCGACCGAGGAGTGGGATTGCTACAGCTCTGCCCACAATCCACTCCCCATCTCGCTCCTGCAATGCTACAATCGCTGATCCACAGCGGCGTCTGCGAGGGTCCGAGGAGTGCTTGCCTCCTGAGCCGTCGCCGAAAATGTGGATCTCACCTTCGTGCTGACACTCCCCCCAGTCCCCCAGCTCACCAAACCGAACCTCCCTCCCCTCTAACAGTTCATCATTAAACCTAGGGTGCGTGAGAGAGGCTGGCGGCAATCCTCGAAGCCACAGCGCAGGCTCAGCTTCTGCCTGCGCCATCGCAGCCGGCAGCAGGTCCGCCGACTTGGTGAAGTCCTCGTGGTCCACGTTCTTGGGGCATAGCCAGATCCGATGCATCAGGGTCTCGTCCTCCTCCTTGCACCTGTCGCACTTCTTACAGTCCAGGAGGTATCCTTGGTCGACAGATCGCTGCTTCGGCCACTGTCCTCCCGCGACCACGGTGATGTTGGCCCCGACCATGTCCAGCTGCCCCTGCTTCTCGAACCTTCGCTGCTCCGCGCGGATCTGCCAGACGTCCGCTCCATCCTCCAAACCTTCACCATGTGGGTGTGCTGCAGCAGCCTTCCAGTATTGAGCTACGATGTCGTCCTCGAAGTCGTCTACCAGCTGCTGGAAGCACCCCGTGTTGTCGAAAGTGCCGTCCGTGACGGACGGGATGTCCCACTGTTCTGCTGGATCCTCATCTGCTCCGACTGGTCGCATCCACACCGTAGCCGTTGGTGCGTACCAGCCCACGTCCATGATGGTCGCCTGCACCGCTCCGACTGGTCCGCGAACTCCTCTCCATCGTTTTGGCCCAAGCTTTGACAGACGGTCGAATATCCGCGGCCATGCCTTGACGATCCTGGCGTGGTTCTCGGGGTGGCGCTGCCACAGGTTGATCCACTCCTTGACCACGGCAACTCGCATTGCCACCCCTGGGTCGCCCTTCCACAGCTCGACCGCCAGTGTCGTCGTCAAGCATCGCCCACGCGCCTTACCTCCTGCCACCTGTCCAGCTTGTCGTCGTAGCCGTTGAAGCTCATGAACTGCGAACCCGAAGGCTTGGTGGCCGTACACTGCCTGTGGTACTGCTCCCGCCTTCCATAAACCTTTGCTCTCTTTGGCCAGGGCCGCAGTACGTCGCAGCCTCACAATCTTGGCGAATCTGTGCTTCGCCCGCTTTGCTCGCTGCTTCGCTTTCGTCGTAACCCTTTTCCTCCCAGCCGACGTGTCCAGGCCTAGGTCCACTGCCTCCGTGACTGCGTAGACGGGGATCTGCCTCTTCCTCATGGACTTGGCCGTCCGCTTCACGTCCTTCGGGTGGGTGCCTATCAGGACAGACTTGCTGGAGATCTTCATCCTCTGATCCTTGAGGCCGTCCGTGATGATCTCCGTGACCTGGATGATGCCATCGCCGACTGTTTGCCTGCTACCTTCTTGCCTCGCAACCGTGTCATCCACGAATGTCCACAGCGCAGCTTGTGGCGCCCTCCGATGCGCCCTCTCTAATATCGGGTGCAAGAACAGCTTCGCCAACCCCACGCCTCTGGCAGAGCCTGCTACCAAAGACCTCGTGGACCAGATCGCCTCGCTGAGGATGTTACGCTCCTGCAGGTACCTCGGCCCCACGAAAGCGGTGATCTCTAACGCCACCACCACTGCGGGAAAGTCCACTCTGAGGGCGATCTGGGACAGGATGACGAGCGAGACCGTGTCGTAGAACTTCTCGATGTCCAACAGTAGCGTCATCGCCGATGCCCCGAGCTCTGCCCCCACTTCGTCCAGGCACGCCCTGAGGAGCCCCGCACGGAGGGCTGAGCTGCCTTTGAGGGCTGTGTCCCAATGGGCCGATACCGAATCATTCCATTCTGAGCAGCAACCTCCCCGAGCCCTTGACCAGAGCTTGATGGGAAGGGCCAGCATTCCGAGTACTCGATCTCCTCCTTTGGGCTTGGCCGCCAGCGCGCACTTGGTGGCTGCCCATTGCCTCGGCCATGTGACCTCCTGCTCGCAATACTGTAAGATGTGAAGTAACCATATTCTTGCATGTCTGGGGGCCCGAGCCAGATCGTGCGGACCAAGGTGATCAACTCCTTTTGCTTTGGCCGACGACGACGCGGCGATGGCCCCGTCGAGCTGCTCCAGCGTGAGGGGCTCCAGCACGTGCTCCCAGGACTGATCGCGGAGCCTGCCCAGCTGGTACGCGATGTCCTCCTTCGTATCGACTGGGTCCGTCCATATGCGCTCCCACTCGTGCTTCCTGATGCCAATGAGGGCGTCTGGGTCCGCGATGCCCTCCATCTCCTCCGTGCACAGCTCGAACCTCGGCACCTGCTGCTCCTTCACATGCCGATGGAGGAGGCCAACTTTGCCTGCCCATGCCTTCTTGGCCCACGCCGTGAAGTTCTTCTGCTGCGCCGTAAAGCCACGCGACTGCGCGGTGGCGAGGTGGCCCTCTGCGTGCATGACTAAGTTGCCGAGCTGCCCCTCTTCCAAGTCCGCCAAGTCGCCCAGCATCTCGTAGAACATCTGCTGCTGTGCTGCGCCGATCTTCCTGCCGAAGACCTGGCTCTGATCCATCTGCTGCAAGACCCTGCCCTGCGCCTTTGCCTCCGCCAGGCACTTTGCCTGTTGCCTGCCGTCAGTGCCGTTGGTGTACAGCGCCTGGTACCTGATGAGGATGGCGTTGAGGATGCCCCACTGCTCCGCTGGCCCGAACTTCATGTGGGTGCGACCTGGTGTCGAACGCGCCTTGACCCACTTGACCTCGAAGCCCGAAGCCCGCCCTCGGTAGTGCTCGGCCTCCTCCTCGTCGATCTCATCCGTCACGATCGCCGCCTCCTCCAGACAGGTGACCCAGTCGCCGTACATCCTCGTCGCTGCCGCCTCTGCCTCGCGATGCCTGGCGTCTCGGATGATGAGCTTGTCGTCCCAAGACTGGAGCTCCTGCGACAAGTGCCAGCTTGAGGCCCTCCGAGATGCGGCGGGCCAGGCAGCAGGGAACGCCAGCACCCCATTATCCTCCATGCTTGGAGGGCCGACAACCTCGGGCGGCTCAACGCTCACGAAGAGCGGCCACGCGCTGGAGGCTGGGGGTGGGGTGCGGCCCTGGCTGCCCCCGAAGGGAAATATCTGGGACGCCGAAGGTGTTGAGCTCGAACCTGATAAGCTCGCCGTCGCCACCGCCTCCGTCCAAGTCTCCTCTGTGATGTAGAAGTCCTTGACCTTCTTCTCAGACTCCGCTTCTTCGATCGTGGCCTGCTCCTGAAATGCTTCCCGAAGGTGTGGCTCAAGTCGCTCCTCTGCTCGCTGCCGTTCTTCCTGTCGTTTGCGGGTCCTTTTGCTGTGCGGATCCGCCTTCTTCTTCGGTCGCGGCGGTGTCGCCAGCTCCTTCGGTAACTGCATCTTGCGATGCCACCACGCCGTCGCCGAACCTTCCAGCGTAAGCGTCAGTCCGCAATGTGTTCGCCACGGCACCGTGCGGACTGCCTCTAGCTTGACCTTCTGCGCGAAGTCCTTCCTTGCGATGCCGTAGTCGATCAGGCTGCCCTTCCCCTTGTCGCAGGTGACCTCCACATCTGGCTTGACCAGTACTCCGCCGATCTGCTGCACGTACCCCGTCTTGGCGATGTCCGCGAAGGTGACGTTCCAGTCCGCCAAGACCACCCACGGGTCCGCCAGCGCCTTCACGAATCCTGCCAGCGCTCTGACCCTCTCTCGATTGGGTCCGTGAAGACCTGCTCCTGGTAGCCAGTATGCTGAGACCAAGACCACGTTGCCCGCCTTGGTGTGGAGATTCACCGCCGTGAAGCCGTAGAAGGGGTCCTTCTTCCCGTCGTTCTGCAGCCTCTCTCTGATGGTGTCGTAGGTGGAGCAGGCGATGTGAGACTTGACCAGGATGAGCTCTCCACCCGAGGTCCCGTCCACCGAGCGTTTCGTGGGCACCGCCGCTGTGCCCGCCAACTTCCAGCCGTCCTTCGCCACATCCACCTTCACTTGCTTCATCTGGTCTTGCGCCAAATGCGTCTCGCACATCATGATGATGTCCATGTCATTGCCCTGCTCGTTGATGAACTTGTGGGCCTTGGGGCCCCATTGCGTGATGTTCGAGAAGAACACCTTGCTAAAGGCGATGGCCACCAGCAGCAGCAGCGCCTTCAGCTTGAGCAGGCTCCTGCTTCGGGTTCGTCTTGACCTTCGCGTCGTTCCTGAGCCTCTCCAGTCTGTCCTTGCGCTGCTGCACCTCTTCCTCTGACGGTTGCTTGTCCGCCTCTGAGCCTGCGGCTGCACTGGCGGCGCCATCGGGTGATAGAGGTGCAGCTGCTGGTGCCTCTTCGCCTGTGTTCGCCTTCCGCTTCTTCGCCTTGTGGGAAGCGTGGATGGCGTCCGCCTGCTTCTTGAGCTCCGTGAACTCCGTGTACTGCTTCTGGGCGCTCTCCAGCAGCTTCGCGAGGGACGACAGATCCGACTTGAACTTGAGAAGCTTTTTCTTATCCTCGGGCTCGTAGTCGTCCAAGTTGTCGAAGAGCGTGGGGTCCACCTCGGGCGCCTTCCATTCCGTAGCCGTTGCCTCGTCCAGCGAGGGGATGGCCTCGCTGGAGTACGCCCGTAGGACGGCCTCGTGCTCCTCCTCCGCGTCCGCTGCCTCCTCCAGCGCCTTGTTGTGCCTCTCCGTGGCGACGCCGAGAAAGCGCTCCGCCTCCGCAAGTTGGCTCGTCGCCTTCGCCAGCGCCGCCTTCTTCTGGTCCAAGTTGCTGATCGCCTGCCTGAGCGCCTTTGCCTTCGGAATCTCCGCGGGCGTCGGCGCCTTGGCAATGAGCTGAGCCTGGAGCGCCTGCAGCGGGCCAAGGTCGACCATGGTCTTGGCTGTGGCGTAGGCGCCCTTCCCCAGCTGGAACTTGTTAATAATGAGTTGCAGCTCGTCCGCGGGCGACGTGGCGGGCTGCTTTGCCCACGGGGGTTTGCCTTCCCCTCGCTGGCTGCGGCCCGCTGGCGGCGGCTGCTCGCTCCACCCGCTGAGGTAGTCGTTGCACTTGTTGCACCAACCTCCCGTGCGCTGCAGCTTCCAGTCGTACACCCAGTTGCTGCAGCCGCTGCAGACCGTGTACGTCTGGCGCCTCGGCATGGTGGCGCCGTCTCGCTCGAGAGGGGCTCCAGCAGGAGCACACACAAGCGGCCCGACCTGGGTGTCGGGCGGTCCTGACCTGGGCGAACAGGCCGCAATTGCTGAAAGCTGTCCTCGGATCAGAGGTCTCCACTCCTGACCCCGAGGGAATCAAAACCTTGAGCCAAAATGGCTACGGCGGAGGAGGAGGAGGAGAAGGAGGAGAAGGAGGAGGAGGAGGAGGAGGATAATGAGGAGGAGGAGGAGGAGGCAGGAAGCAGGAGGAGAAGGAGGAGGCATGAGGAGGAGGAGGAGGAGGAGGAGGAGGAGGAGGAGGGTTTGTTTGGTCACATTTGACCGAATCAGCAAGAAAAGGCCGCACAGCGGCCCGCCAGACTGAGCGGTAGCGAGGGGCAGGGGACCACAGCGCACCCCTCCCAAAAGGGGAGTGGGCCTTGGCCAACCGCCTCTCGACTCGCCGCAGTCCGAGGATCCCGAATCAAGGTCATCTTGGACCTTGCCTGCGACCTGGGGAGCGTTGTCCTCCCCTCCTCGCGAGGGGCGCGCTCAAGCGAGTCTCAACCTGAGACCTGAGTCGAGGGCAGGGGCCACCGCATGGGGCGACTCTCCTCCCTCAAAACGAAACTGCGCAGCTGCGTGCTCTGCGATCGCATCGCTTGGCTCGGGGGCAAGTCTATCCGACGTCGCCTCAGCCGAAGCCTGACCCACGACTCCCCCGCCCCCTCCCAGCTCCAACGCCCTCGCTTCCTTCGCAGCAATGCGAGCTCGCAGAGCCGCCAGCCTGTCAATTTAGCTGGCATGAGCTGGAATACGCACAGGCCTGACCGCCTGTTCGTATGAATCCGCCTCTTGCAGGGTGAGTGGAGCTTCGTGCTCCGCGCATGTGACTGACAGCTCTTTCTTGGGACGCAGTCCTCTCCGCAATCTCCTGAGCGCCGTCCTTCCAGCACTGCTCCTGTCCTCGTCCATGCGGGGCTGGCGGCAGCGCTTAGCTAACTTGAATATCCTATGCTGGGCGAAATAACCACACAGCATGCAAAAGAAAAGTGGCTTCGACTGGTTCGCCACTTGCGTCGAGGCAAACTGATGGCCATGACGAGGGGACAGAGTCAAGAGCTCCTTAACCCTCGCGGGGAAACCAGAACAACCCGCCTCGGGTTTCGAGTCCTTCGTTCCACTGTAGAAATTCCAACAACTAACGCATCTGGAGCCCCAAAGCCAGGGCCCCCAGGAGTGCCAGCCATCGTTCTCATCAAAAAGTTTGACGGGGCGCTCGTTTGTCGGTGGCCGCCGGTGTTGGGCCCTCGGGAACAGTAGGAAAATCCCCGCGGCAAGGCGAGCGACTGTTTGGAGATGCTACACCGCATTGTTGACCGCCTCTACCTCCGCAACAGACGGTTGCGGGTGTAGTCGGAGGGCCGTCTTAGTTACTAAATCCGCCTGCCAGTTGGCCTGACCTACCCATCTTTCAAGGGCAGGGAGCGCATCAATCACACTCATCTCTCTGTGCGCTGGGGTAAAAACAGCTGGGGCATACTTGTTGTTAACCATGTGCTGTGGCGCTCCTCTGCGCAGGCCCGCATGCTTGTGTTTGTGACTGAGTTACTGCTGGGGCGTACTGTTGTGTAACCGAACAGCGTTCATGCAGTCACTGCAGCACGCTTCCCCGTGCCTCGGCACGAAAATAGGCAACAGGCTCAGCTGCAGCTGTTCTGCTGCCTGACTCGTCTGCGGAAGCGACGGCCAGACCGTGCCCTTCGCCGTCGCCACCTGCTGGCCCTCGGGCCCCATGAAGACCCACGAATACGATGCCCTGGAAAGCTCATTGATGGTATGCGGGGCGCAGGGCCCATCACAAGACACACTCAAACCAGCGGTGTCGAAATCGTTCCATGGCAAAGGCGAACCGTCCGCGGCGAACAGCATGGGCTCGTGCTCGTCGCTTGGTGGCGGCCATGAACTAGCAGGGTGGCGAAACTTGAGTCCTGTGTAGAACTCGCTGGGGCCATCCTGCGCCTGCTGGCAAACGAAATCACTGGCCTCAACGACCGATCGGGCGGGACGGACCTCAGGACTACCCACGCAGTGATACAATCTATGTTGCAGCGAATCGGGCAGATTGCAGAGGCGGCACAACCCCGATAATAAATAGCCAGCTTTGGCGGCCCGATCCTCACACCAACACCCATCACAGAACAGAGACTTAACCATATATTTACCTTGAGCGTTGAGCCCAATACCCTTGCCCAACGCTTTAGTGATACGACGTATCGGTTCAACGCACGCACACACGTTCCCCCCCCCATCCGAGCTTTTCGGCCAGGGACCTCTCATGGTGCCTCTGGATTCCTTCACGCAGGAGGGATCCCAACATCGCGGGGAAATTGTATAACAGCGAGAGTTCGTTTCCCTTGTCATCCTTCCACATTAGCGGCCCCAGGGCCTCCCACCCAATGCGCTGAAGGGACAAGAACATACGGCTAATGGGGCCCCTCGAATTCTTCCACGTGGGACCGTCCTGCGGCACCGCCAACCACATGTTGCGCAGCTCGGGAAGCGCGAAGAAGGCGAGCGCGGGCTGAATTGTCGTCTGCCACACGGCAGCTGCCCAAGCTAAGGCAGGCGCGACCATGCTGCGCCAAACTGGATCGCCAAGCAGCGCTGTCTTCGCCTGGGCCGAGACTCCCGCATGAGCGGGTGCGGAAAAGGAATGCATAACCGACCTGGTCTTCTTGAGCTCAGCATCGCTGCAGCCGTGACCGTCTCCCCCAAAGACACCGCAGGTCTGACCCCCGCAGCGTAGATCTTCCCAATCCTACTTTTGTCCCTGGGGGGGGCCCTTCTCAAACGTTTGAGCTTGCGATGCCTGCGAATCAGATCGGCAAGTATACCTTTCTTCTTGCTACAGGCCTGCTTCGCACTCCTACTTCTTGCTGCAGGCCTTGTTAACACCAGGGGCCTTTTTTCTACCTTTCTTCTTGCTACAGGCCTTTCTTTCTGCTTGCTACAGACTTTTCTTCTTGCTACAGGCCTGCTTCTTGCTACAGGCCTTCTGAACACCAGAGGCCAGATCAACTCCCAGGGAAACCACATGGGTTCCCACGGTGCCCGCCAGCGTTCCGAGGCGACGTCCGATCCGCAGCGACAGAGCAGGCGAGGAGGCAAACGTCAACAGTTTGTCGGCAGCCAGTCCGACTCCCAACTCACACTGGAAAGCTTCGTGAAGGTCATCGGCAGCTTTCTCCAGCACCTCCACGACGTGGTCGGGGCTTCCATAGGCGCTGACCGTATCGCCGTCAACGTAGGAAGCCCGGACCACATCACGGTTGCGCTCGAGAAATTTGTCGAAGGGCTCGAGCGCATAAACCTTAACATTAATGTCTTTGAAACGCGACCCCGCAGGCAGCCCGCGCGAAGCACAAAGCGGGACAACACTTTGATCCGTCCCAAGACGGAGAATGCGCGGGCCGCGCCAAAAATTGAAAGTGACCTTGACCACCACATTCGGCAGTCCAGCAGCCAGCGAGCGATCTCTGAGCGTGGTCAACCGGAAGGACTCGTAATACTTGGATCCGTCCCACGAAAAACCTCCCGTCACATTCCCTTCGCCGACATGAGCTTCCGCCTTGATAGCCTGGTTCCAGATGCTTTGCTCCGCCGACTTCCCCGCTCCGAACGCCCAATGCCTTCTCGGGTGTCTGG
This sequence comes from Prorocentrum cordatum, assembly GCA_963575745.1. NCBI lineage: Eukaryota > Dinophyceae > Prorocentrales > Prorocentraceae > Prorocentrum > Prorocentrum cordatum. Next base: position 169,617 of record CAUYUJ010017288.1, read on the forward strand.
CCTCAAAATCCTGGACCATGGGGCGCCTAGCTTTTCCCGCAGCCTCACAGGGGCCGCGCAGAGCAACACGGGGCGAAGCCCACCCTTGGGTTTTTCCAAGAGGGGGAAGAGCATCCAGTAAACGGCCTTCGGGAAGACTCCGATCTTCTCGATCGTCTGGAAAATGCACGCGAGGGCCTCCAGGCCAGCATCGCACAGCATGCCGTAGTGTCTGATGTGCACGCCATCCAGACTCTGAGCCGTGTGAGGACTGAACGTTTTACAGAGAGCGCGGGTATCTTCGGGCCTCAAGCGCTCAAAACGCTGCCTGTCCAGCACCTCGAGGGGCTCAGGGCTTGGGAACGCCTTCCAGTGGGACCCTAGCACGTCGGCTTCATTCGCGAGCAGCTTGCGCGGCTCGGCCGAAAAAAAAACTCCAGGGGCCGTCTCGATGATCGTGGGCAACCATTTGGGTTTTAAACGGGAAAGCTTGTGCATCTTCCGCGCCGAACCTGATAGCGCCTCGTGCTGCCACTGATCCCAGCTCACCTTAGCACGCGCGCCGAGGCCAGATCGGGCGCTGTCAAAATCTCCGCCCCAATCATCAAGAGCTTGCGTGATCTTTTCGAGCCAATCCTGCAACTGGCCTCTGTCCTGAGGCCGAGACGAAACTAACTGCCTGGCAGCGCTGACCGCGGCGTCCAGCCTCACGGACAGGCCCTCCCCATGAAAGGGCTGCTGGATGATGCTGCAGATGTTACACGCAGCCTGGATGTCCTGGTTCACATTCATGTCACGGTTCTCATGCACTCGCACGGCCGTGCATAGGAGATCTCTGAGGCTCTGCTGGAGCCAAATCCAACCTTCACAGACCAGCTCCTCATCCTCAGGGTTCCGTCGTGGTTTAGGAAAAAAGCGAGACCCACTTCGCCGAGGGCGGAAGCCCCTTGAGGCCGTTGTTCTTGATCGGAGTGTCCAGCTTACCTTCCAACTCGACCTCCATGACATCCGAAAAACGCTTCCACGCGGCAGAGAGCAGTTCCCACGCCACAATCACCGAATCGACACTGGCAGCTTTGTTAGCTTCTTCGGCAAGGGCCCTTGGGGACCTCCCAACACGGTGGCTCGGGGGAGGGACCGAAAGGGGGCCCCCTCGGGAGCCTCTATGCGTTTGATATATCAACTGCTTCATGCCGCTAACACCTGCCTTGAACTGCAACTGCACAGGCTTGTGCGGGCGGCGCGGCCACGTCGCGATGGTAGGGGTCTTATCGACCAACTTCGCAACCGCTGGCGACACCACGAAATAGTCAATGTACGAATTAGCCGCTGCCGTGGCACATGTCCCGGCTGGGGGCTGCAGGATGACCATGTTTGCTTTGCGTGGTAACCCCGACAACTCGACGATCGACAACTGCATGTTCCAACCCGCTCCGAAGATGGCCAGGTGCTGGCCCTCGAGGGCCTCGCCCGCTTCCCTCAGAATCTTCAGGTTGCGCTTCGAGAGGCCTTCGGAGTCATGGAAGTACCCACAAGCAGCCACCACAGGTTGAGGCCATTGCGGGATGTCCAGCTCAACAACAATCAGCCGGCGCGGCACTAAAACCCCACGTGGTAGCCGACTTGGCCATCTCAGGCCCAACGGTGGCCCTCGCAAATATCGCCACACCTGCCGAGAGTTGCCCACGGCCAGCGAGAACAGAGGGCGAGCAGAGCATGTGCCATCCCATCGCCAGTGCTCTGGCCGTCTTATCCCCCTGGGTCTCGTCCGTGATACCTACCTCCTGGGCGAAAAGGACCAACGCTTCAGAACGCCTGAGCCGTTTCTCAAGAGTGCCCCAGCTGTTCCCGTTATAACACTCAAAAACCTGCCCTGGTAGGTCGTCGGCCTTAAACGAAGCAGGCGAGGGAGGGCAGCCCGTCCCGAACTTAGAAACTTTGAAACCCGTGCAGAGTGGCTCCCCAAAGTGGGGCTTGACTCTGCACATGCTGGACGCGGCCCCGCGGTTGCCTCCACCAGGGCCGACGGCCCCGTTGCTCCAGGCTGTTTTTTTTCTGATCGCACCGTTCGCCAGGTGGGGGCGAGAAGTCGGCGACATTTCGCCAAAGCGGGCCTCACGAGAGGCCCCCGACAAAACACAAAGCGAATGACCTTGCTCCACCATGGGAGCTGTACCACCAAAAGACTGCGCCTGGGCCCCCACTCTGGAGGCCCTCAGTACATGTACGCCTTCGCCGTCAGGAACCCGAAATTTTCGCCCTCTTGAACGCTCCTGACGCCAGCGCCTGGCAAATCGCCCGCTTGTCTCCACGATGCTCATCCCAGAACTTCTCGGCCTCTGCGTCATCAGCGAACGCTTGAGGTAGTTCTTCGTCATCATCGCCATCCTCGGGGACAGCAGGAGGAGTAGCAGTGCCATCAGCGCAATGAGGGACGCATAATCCTTGAAAGCCTGGCTCTCCAACATCGTCTTGATCTCCTCCTTGCCTTCGGGCACCTCCGTGGGGACCTCCAGGGTCGGCGGAGCAGCCTTGGCATGTGGTACACCACGAGGAATAGATGCCACCAGTTGCTTCTGGAGGGCCTCAACTTCGACCGCAGCAGCCCGACGTTTGGCCTCCAGCTCGTCCCGCTTGGCTGTGGCCTCCTTGATGGCGTCATTCTGGGACTCGACATCACAGGTGAGCTTTGCCAACTGCTTCTCCGCCCTGGCAAGGCGGTGACCGACGTTGGTGTGCTGTGTGATGTCACTGTTCTTGGCCTCCAGCTTGGCTCGCACGTCGCGCAGCTGGGTGACCAACAACTCCTTAGCCGAGGACATATGCTCCTTGCCGCACGCCTTGATGGCCTGCTCGAGCGCCGCCGCCTGTGCCACCAGGGGGTCCTCCGCTTGCTCCGTTGACTCTCCTCCTGGGCTCGAACCACTCTTGCCGCCGCCGCCGTGGCCGCCGCCCTGGGGAGAGGACTTGAGCAGTAGGTCGAATCGCTTGGTGATGTCTGCCAGCTGTTTCTCAAGCTTCGCCTGGCGCTTATCTCCGAGCACGTGTGACCCACCACCACCACCGCGAGGACCAGCAGCACTAGAGCCCGCCCCATTGCCGAAAGTCTTCGCTCGATCCAAAACATGGTTGGGCGCTTTTTGACAGCATTGACACTGCACTCTGCACGCCCAGTTGCTGGTTCTTCCGCACTTCTGGCAGCCCCAATATGGCGTCCGCGGCCCTTTGACGACTGCATCCATGCTTGGCTCCCTCAGGAGCCGGGTACGAATGCTCCAGCAGGAGCTCACAAATCACTAAAACGAGCCAAAGGCCCGCAACAACACTGGGCCGTTTCGAAGAGGCATGCTGTTGCAAGCTCAGAACAACTCTGAGCCGAAACGGCTAGGAGGAGGAGGAGGAGGAGGAGGAGGAGGAGGAGGAGGAGGAGGAGGGAGGCGGTAGGCAGGAGGATGGAGACAGGAAAACGGGGAGGAGGGGCCGCCGCGGTCTTGGCGTCGCGGCGGCGGCGGCGGCGGCAGGGGGCGCTGGGGGCTCGGGAGGACGAGGCTCGCGGCAGCAGCAGCAGCAGCAGCAGCAGCAGCAGCAGCAGCAGCAGCAGCAGCAGCAGCAGCAGCAGGAGCGGTCAGGAGCTCGCGGCAGCAGCAGCGGAGCCCAGGCCCCCGAGCCCCCCCGTGGAACCCCAGAGCTCGGGCACGGGCCCGCGGAGGGCGAGGCCCCGCCCGCGCGGGCATGGGCCGAGTCCCCGCCCGACTCGGCCCATTCCCGCGCGCGGGCGCGGGCGTCGCCCTCCGCGGAAGCGGGCCCACCTCCCCCGAGGGGGGGCAACCGAGCGTGCCCAGGGGCTCTGGCGGTTCCAGGGCTTCTGTCGGTGAGGCGCTGCCCCCCCCCCCCCCCTGGGCGGAACGTTTCGTGTTCAGGGTGTGTTCAGGGTGTGGCGTTCTGCACTGTGCGCGGAGGCTATACGTCTTCGGTCCGTGTGACGAAGCTTGGCGACGCCTGCCCAGAGCGCCCCGCCTCACAGCGCCATCAGGAGGGTGTGAAGCGTCTGAAGCATGGCTTGCACCCCACCAGATGGGGGTCGCAAGCAGAGCTCGGCCCTCCCTCCCCCCTGCCTCCGCGTGATCGCTCGAGGTCGCCAGCAAGCGTAATGTTTGCAGTGCGAGGGGGGGACCGCGAGTCGGCGGCTGCCCCCCTTGGGAGAGCGGGATCAGCATGACCACCACCATCACCACCACCATCATCACCATCACCATCATCAGCATCATCAGCATCACCATCAGCAGCAACATCATCATCAGCATCAACATCATCATAGTCCCCCGTCCTCTTCCTCCTCCTCCTCCTCCTCCACTTCCTCCTCCTCCTCCACCTCCTTCTTCTTCTCCTCCCTTCTCCTCCTCCTCCCCCTTTCGTCGACCTCCTCCTCCTCCTCCTCCTCATCATCATCATCCCGTTCGTTGTCATCATCCTTCTCCTCCTCCTGCCCCCTCCTCCTGCTCCTCCTGATCCAGCTTCAGCTTCCCCGCCTTATCCAGCTTCATGGGGAGAGGACGTCGCCGTCGTCGTCGTCCTCCTCCTCCGTCTCCTCCGTCTCCTCCTCCTCCTCCTCATCATCATCACCAGCAGCAGCATCTGCAAACTCATCCTAACGAGTGCCCTCATCATCAGTGCCTTCGCCGCCATCATCATCATCATCATCATCATCATCATCATCATCATCATCATCATCATCAGCATCATCAGCATCATCATCATCATCATCATCATCATCATCATCATCATCATCATCATCATCATCTTCATCATCATCATCATCATCATCATCATCAGCATCATCATCATCATCATCATCATCATCATACGTATCATCAGCAGCATCAGCATCAGCATCAGCATCAGCATCGCCATCATCAGCATCATCATCATCATCATCTTCATCATCAACATCATCAACATCATCATCATTCTCATCATCACCATCATCCTCAGCAGCATCACCAGCATCATCGTCGTCAGCAGAATCGTCAGCAGCAACATCAGCATCATCATCAGCATCAGCATAACCCTCACCAGCATCAGCACCATCATCAGCATCACCAGCAGCAGCATCAGCATCACCAGCATCACCACCACCAGCATCATCTTACACATCATCGCACTTACCATCAGCATCAGCATCCGCATCATCATCATGACCATCAACATCAGCAACATCAAGATCATCACCATCAACATCCTCACCGTCGTCGTCCTCATCACCAGCAAAGGCATGAGCATTGGCGTGTTCGGCATCGTCATCAACAGCATCGTCATCAGCATCAGCAGATCCATCATCAGCATCAACAGCATCCGCATCATCAACACCACCGCTTCAACATCAGCATTGTGATCATCCGTATATTCAGCACGATCATCATCACCATCATCATCAACATTAGCACCGCCACCTTCATCATCAGCGTCATCAGCGTCATCAATATAATGATTATCATCCGGAACATCCTCATCATCAGCATCACACCATACTCATTGCCCTCGTATTCATCAACATCAGCATCATTGCCATCATCATCAGCATCATCAGTATCATCAACATCATCATCAGCAACACCATATTCGTCGCCGTCGCAACCACAGTCCCCCCCCAAAAAAAATAAGCTAATGAGAATCGCCAACATGATCATCATTACCACCATCACCATCATCAGCATCAGGATCAGCATCAACATAATCATCATCATTGGCATCACCATGATCATCAGCAGCATTATCATCATCAGCATCATGATCATAATAATCATCCCTCGCCTCCTCCTCCTCCTCCTCCCCTCCTCCTCCCCTTCTCCTCCCCTTCTGCTCCTCCTCCTCCTCCTGAACATCATCCTCCACATCCTCCTCCACCTCTTCCTCCTCCTCGTCTTTCCCCTCCTCCACCCCCTTCCTCCTCACCTCCTCATCCTCCTCCCCTCCTCCTCCTCCTCCTCCTCCACCTCCTCCACCTCCTCCTCCTTCAACTACTCCTCCCGCTTCATCCTCTTCGTGATCCCCCTCATCCACCCCCTTCCTCCTCACGTCTGCTCCTACTCCTCTTTCCTCCTCCTCCTCCTCCTCCTCCTCCTCCTCCTCCTCTTTCTCCTCCTCCTCCTCCTCCTCCTCCTCCTCCTCCTCCCCCTCCTCCTCCATTCCTCCGCCTCCTCCTCCTCCTGCTCCTCCTCCGCCTCCTCACCCTCCCTCTCCTCCTCCCTCCTCCTGCTCCTGCTCCTCCTCCTCCTCCTCCTCCTCCTCCTCCTGCCTCCTACTCCTGCCTCCTCTTCCTCCTTCTCCTCCTCCTCATCCTCCTTCTGCTCCTCCTCCTCCTCCTCCTCCTCGTCCTCCTCCTTCTCTTTCCTCCTCCTCCTTCTCCTGCTGCTCCTCCTGACCCAGCTTCCCCTCCTCCTTCTCCTGATCCTCCTTCTACAGGCACTGCATGGGGCACTGGCTCTGCGGGCTGCCCGGGCTGCAGCCGCAGGAGGCGGGGCAGAGCCGCTGGAAGGACGGGCAGTGCCAAGACAAGGTCGCCCAGCATCGGATCGTGAGATCGGGCATACATGTACAAGCTCGGAGGTCCGTGCGGACCTCCGAATTTCTATGTTTGTGTCACTCTTCGTTCCCCTATGCACGGTGGGTCGGGCCGCATCGGTCGGCATGGAAACGGGATCGAATCGTTTCGACCGCGCCGGGGCGCACAACAGCGCAATGCAAGCGCTGGGCCGAATCGGGTCGAGGGAAGATCCGAGTCGAATCGGATCGGGCTGGCCAGAATCGGGATCCATGTGAATGGGCCCTGGTGGGGACACCACTGGGCGCCGGAGCGAGCATCTTTAACCAACTCTACCCCCATTGGCATGGCCTCGGCCCCAGTTGCCGACTTGCTCCCTGTAGATGGGCATATAGGCTGCTCCCTTCGGGCTTCGATGAGCCTACCCCCCCCTCCTCCTCCTCCTCCTCCTCCTCCTCCTCCTCCTCCTCCTCCTCCTCCCGCCCTCCTCCTCCTCCTCCTCCTCCTCCTCCTCCTCCTCCTCCCTGCTCCTCCTCCTCCAGCGGGGCTGAGATAGCAGGGCCCGGCGGGGCTGGGGCTACACTTGACGACACGGACGGGCCGGGCCTCGCTGTGCCTCGAGGGAGCGGCGCCCCCTCCCGATCAGTGGAGGAGGAGGAGGAGGAGGAGGAGGAGGAGGAGGAGGAGGAGGAGGAGGAGGAGGGGGAGGGGAAGGAGGAAGAGGGAGGAGAAGGAGGAATGAAGGAGGAGGGGGAGCAGGAGGAGGAGGAGGATGCGGAGGCGAAGGAGGAGGATGAGCAACCCCCGACCAGTGCGTGCTCTCCGCGTGCTCCCCCGACCAGGCGGACATGTCCGCAAAGGTATGGCGGAAACAGCGCCGAAAAAGAGCAGGGCGGAGATCGACATCAGAGGAGCTTGATCAATGGCGCGAGAATTTCCGCCCCTGCTCACGGGATCGCAAAACAAAGCAGCGGATCCGAATTCCGAGCCTTCCTACTCGAAGGAAGAGGGGCCCGAACAACACTCCACGGCCCCCCGAGACGACTCGCAAGCGTCCAGAGCCTCCTCGAGCTTCGATCCTGGAACCTCGAATTCCATGAGGAACTGGTGACCCCCCCAGTGGTAAGACCCCCTTGGCTCTGCCCGAGATGGAAGTAAAGTGGTCGGGGGAGCAGAGGTCGATGCTGAGCAGCATCTTGAACTCCCAGGAGGTGAGGTACTCGCAGCCTACCAAATTCCGCGGGTGGTCGAAGCCAGGCATAAACTCCCAGCTATGGTCCATGAGGGAATACATCATGCTACCATTGAGGATGTACTGAATGAAGTCGGGCCGTGTCTCATTTGGGATATTCAGCGCCTCCTCGTTCATGTTCTCTTCGAGCATCTCTTCGAAGCCCGAGCGCACCAACAAATACTCAAACAAACCTCTGACATACAAAACCCAGAAGAATGCACCGCGATCCATCATCAGGCAACCGTCTGTAAGGTTTTCGACGCACTCTATGGAGGTCCCGACCTCTACGGAGGTCCCGCCGCCGCAACCGCAGCACATGAGCTGTGCCGAGAACTGTTCGTCGTCGTAGAACCCTGATGTGCAAGCAAATGTGGAGTTGCTGTCGTACCGGTCTTCATCGCAATATTCGCCGTATATGTCACCCGTCGTCCCCCAATCGTTATTGCCGCAGCCGTCCGAGTCTATCCAGAGGTCTGGCTCGTGGTCGGCACAGTCGACCGACCAATTTGCATAAGTAGCACCCAAACGAAGGTACTCGTGCTCGCTGTAAGCGGATACGAGAGAAGTACACTGCGCAGGACATCCATAGTTCGGATGACCAAAAAAACCTGTCAAGGCCCCGTCGTCAGTAGGCCGGTTGCAGCTACACCTCACGGGGCACAAGGCGCGCAGCTGCGTCATGTTCCACTGCGAGCAATACTGCCAGGGCACGTCCTGGCAATCAGTGATGCTGGGGTCGCCCGTGATCAGTCGTAGCCTCGCCAGCGCAGCATGCCCGCTCTGTTCCACGCCAAGGTCGCTGCAGGGAAGGGATCCCGCGGCGGTGTCCGTCGTCCAGCCCTGCATTTCCACGATCTCCCCGAAGGCCGCAGACGAGAACACAGCCTGCGCCATTGTGTCTGCCCCTGGCTGGATCTGGGCCGGCACTGCAAAAGAGTCGTCGTCCATAGAACGGAGGAGACGCTCCAACACCGAGGGTACCTGCCACCCGTGCCCCGTGGACAGCTCCACCCGGCCGCGCGCCTCCGACGCCACCTGCAGCACCACCTGCTCGACGTACGCCCAGTCCTCGCTCGTTGTCTGGAAGCCCTTGGACCTGGAGACGTGGACTAGACCAGTGGCGCTGTTCTCCGCGTAGACGAAGTCCAAGTCTCCAGAGCACAAGATGTAACTGGCCTGCTTGAGGCGCCCGTTTTTTTGTTTTTTTTTGTTTTTTTCAGCGCATATTTTGGAGAGGGGGAGGGGGAGACGAAAGGAGAAGGCGCGACGATAACCCTGCCGATGCATTCGCCTCTCTGGTCAGCGCGGGGGCACAACAGGACTAAGCGCGGAGGCACAACAGGATTAGAGCCTTGAGCGATAAGAACATACCCATGAAACGTATCAGCGACAAGGGGAGGAGGAAGGGCAGCAGCAGGAGCAGAGGAGGAAGAGGGGGCCTGCTTGAGGCGCCCGTGGAAGGGGGTCAGCACGAGCTCGCTGATGAGCAACAGGGCGGCCGACACCAGCAGCGCCCTGGACAGGGGGATCGCCCAAGACCCGACCTTGGCGCTTAGCGACGGCACCGGGATCGGCTCCAGGCGGGCCTGGAGTGCCAGGGCCCGGTGCGGCACGAACATCTGGAAGATGAGCTCGTCGCAGTCGAGCACAAAGGCCAGGGCGATGGCGGTCAGGATGAGGTCGCCCATCGCGCTCGTCTGCCCGAGGTACAGCACCCCGGCCAGCCCCAGGAAGCCCGCGAGCACGAGCCGCGGCAGGACGATGCCCAGCAGCGCCGCCGCGCAGCGCAGACGGCTGATGATGGGCCCGCTGTCCACCACAGCCACCACCACAAATTGGAGGGGGGAGGGAGGTGGAGGGAGAGGAGGAGGAGGAGGAGGAGGAGGAGGAGGAGGAGGAGGAGGAGGGCCCCCCCTCGCCCTCCTACTTGTGGTGGTGGCGGTGGAAAGCGAGCCCACCAGCTGATGCTGCCTAGGCGCGCCGCCTCGCCGCCGGGCGTCGAGCACACGCCGGTGGCCCGCGCGCGAGGCAGGGTAAGCAGCGTCCGGGCGAACTTGAGGGTCTGGCAGGTCTCGCGGAGGATGCTCGGATGCTCGTTCTGGGAAGGAGGGAGGAGGAGGAGGAGGAGGAGGAGGAGGAGGAGGAGGAGGAGGACGAGGAAGAGGGAGGAGGAGGAGGAGGAGGAGGAGGAGAGGAGAGAGAGGAGAGGAGGAGGAGGAGGAGGAGGAGTTGGAGGAGAGAGGACGAGGGGGGAGGGGGGGAAGAGGAGGAGGAGGAGGAGGGGGGAGGACTTTCCTGGAACCACTCGCCCCCTCTCGTGCGCCGAGCTAGAATGGAACAGATCCGTGAGGTGGTCCCCGACGTCATGCTTTTCAGAACATCTGCCCCCAGAGGTCTCGACCCATTCCCCGATGACGAACGAACAACACACACCCATACCCATAGGGGGGGTCGTTGGGAGGAGGACTGGCCATGGATATGGGTGCGGGTTGTCGGACCCTGGGGAACGCTCCCGTTCGAGCGGGGACCCCCATCCGACAACACGCACCCACAGCCCTCTCCGACCCCCCGATGAAATATGGGTGTGTGTTGTTGGTTCGTCACACGACCGGTGTTTCAGCCCGAATCGCGTTTGACGGCCACGAGGCCCCGTAAGGGCCCCCCGAGGCCGAACACAACGAAGAACCTTCCGTCGCGATGTTTTCAGGACTCGGGGGGGTCTGGGTTAGGCGGCCCTCAGCAAGGTCCCCAGAGCGAGCATCCAAGGATGGTACCGAGCCAGAGCAGCTGCGCCAGCAGAGCGAGCACCGGGCCCAACTGCCTGTCTCCCGGCCTCCATCCCGACTTGATGGCCGAGAACAGTCCCATCTGGGCGCCCGCGTAGTGCACTTTGAAGTCCTGGTTGCAGATCTGGCTCGCCAGTGACTGCTGCAGCACGACGTCCGCGTACTCGGCCCTGTGGGCGATGCCCAAGCGGAAGCGCAAGAGACCGTTCAACGTCTCGGGAGATAGGTTGTTCTCATTCGCGAGCGAATCCATGACTATGAAGATGAAACCGGCCTGCACGACCAAGTTCGCGAGATACGCGGCAAACGTCGCCACTGAGTTCGGCGTCCCCAGACAGGGGTGTCCGATGAAGACGCTCATGTCCCAGACGGACTCTCCCATGGATCGAGGAACAAACAACAGCATAAACATAAACTTTCGGCGCTCCGCGCGGATTTCTTCGATCGGTGTAGGGTGAACTCGGGCCTGTCCCTCTACAAGAGGAAGAACAGACGACAACAACAACAACAAAAAGATGGGAACGAATGCTCTAATACGTTTGATCAGTTGGGTCTATTTTGGGACTCTTTCCAACACCCGCCTTTAGGAGGACATGCCCGACCTACGCGCAGGGGCCCCCCTGGCGCGTCCCGCGCGCCAGGGGGGGGGGGCCCGCGCCTATCCCTGGCGCTCGTGCGCGGAGCGAGCCAGTGGCGACGCCGGAGACGCCGCCAGGGGGGCCCCAACGCCGCTCCCCGGCGCGCGCGGAGGAAGCCCGTTGGCGCCGGAGGCGCTGCGAGGGGAGCCCCAACGCCGATCCAAGAAATCCGCGCGGAGCGCCGAAAGTTATCTATCGATCTGTCTATGTATTTGTTTGGTTTTTTGGTTCCTAGGAGAAGAAGGAGAGAGACAAGTTGCCTCCCTCCTCCTCCCTTCTCCAGTTCTCCTCCCCTGTCCTCGTCCTCCTCCCTTCTCCCCTTCTCGCCGGTGCGTTCTTACTTCTGGGATGCTGCTGTGCACTGATCCGCTGGTCAGTCTCTGCCGCGTGCATCGCCACGGAGTGCACGGGTCACCGCTGCGGTCGCCCCCTCCCCGGAGCGCCGAAAGCCGATGTTTATGCCGTCTTCCCCCCCTCGAATGGAGTAGGTGTCGCCCTGGTCCAAGTGGGCGGCCTCCAGCTGCGCGTCCTCGGACTCGGCTGGGGCATCGATCGCCGGCCTCGCGCCTGCGCCCGCCCCCTCTGGCCCGGCCTGCTCGACCGGGTGCGTCCGGCTGTGCCCCGAGAGTCTCTCCTGGATCCGCCTGTCGACGTACGCATCCAGCCTGGGGGCTCCCCTTTGACGATTGCAAGGTTCGGCCTGCGTGCCTCACGCGGGCGAGTGGGGTCGCTGGGCGTGCGTGAGAGGCGCACGTCGGCATCGCACATATGCATGCCCCATCGAGTTTAGAGCGGTGGTGTCTTGAAGAGGGCCAAATCGAAGAAGACCAAAACACATCAACATAAGCTTGTGGCGCTCCGCGCGCGGATTTCTTGCATCCGCGCTGGACCCCCGGCGCTGGAGGCGCCGCCGAGGGGGGGCCCAGGCGCGGATCCAAGAAATCCGCGCGCAGGGGGGCCCAGGCGCGGATCCGAGGGGGGCCCAGGCGCGGAGTAGGTGTTTTTCCTTCTTCGATTGCAGGGCGTTCTGCCGGGCCTCTCCCGACGTGCGCTCTGACCAGGACTCCGAGGCGACTCTGGCGGTGGCGACGAGGGCCCCCCCGGGAGGCCGCAGCAAGGCGAAGACGAGGCAAGGCTAGCGGTATGGGGACCTTGTCCCTTCTCTGGGGTGCAGAAGGCGTGGGCGCCAGGACCCTCCACTGCGGGTGCAGGAAGGAGTGTGCGCCAGGGTGCCGCAGGAAGGGGGGGAGGGTTCCGCTCCTCCGCATCCCTGTCCTCACCGTCCTCCTATTCCTCTTCCTCCTCCTCCTCCTCCTCCTCCTCCTCCTCCTCATCCCCCTCCTTCTCCTCCCCCTCCTCCTCCTCCTCATCATCATCATCCCCCTCCTCCTCCTCCTCCTCCTCCTCCTCCTCCTCCTCCTCCTCCTCCTCCTCCTCCTCCTCCTCCTCCTCCTCCTCCCCTCCTCCTCCTCCTCCTCCTCCTCCTCCTCCTCCTCCTCCTCCTCCTCCCCCTCCTCCTCCTCCTCCTCCTCCTCCCTCCTCTGCTCTTGCAGGGGGCCAAAAAAGGGAAAACCAGCCCCCGCCTCAGCAGCGCCTCCTGGTCGGCCTTGTTGGCGCCCGCGACGGCGCCCGGCGGCAGCACGCCGAGGCGCAGGGCGTCCTCCGCGCTCGGCGCGGCGAGGCGGCGCTCCAGGCGCTCCAGGCGCTGCTCCAGCGAGGCGAGGGCCTGGCCTGAGTGGTGCGAGGTCCTCCTCTCCTCCTCTTCCTCCTCCTCCTCCTCCTCCTCCTCCTCCTCCTCCTCCTCCTCATGCCTGCCAGGCGAGGCCAGGGCCATGGCCTGGCCTGGCCAGGGCCTGGCCTGAGTGGTGCGAGGTCGGGCCTGTCCTCCTACAGGCGGGGGCTTGACCTCAGGAACCCTCAATAAGGAACGAGGCCCCTCTTTTCCATGAGTGAACCTTCGATTCCCGATCGAAGACAGAAGGAACACCTGAGGCAAGCTGCGAAACACTTAAGGAACGCGGAGCCCCTCCCCAACGAAAAGGGTTCCTTCTTCAGGGCCCCGACTGTGCAGGCGGATTTTGTGAGAAAGCTACACCAGTGTCCTCCTACAATCGGTGCGAGGGCGGGCGTGTCCTCCTACAGTCGGGGCCCTGAAGAAGGAACCCTTTTCGTTGGGGAGGGGCTCCGCGCTCCTTCAGTGTTTCGCAGCTTGCCTGAGGCTTTCCTTAGGTATTCGATCGGGAATCGGAGTTTAACCTATGGGAAAAAGGGGCCTCGCTCCTTATGTTGGGCTCCTTAGGTCAAGGCCCCGACTGTACAGGCGGATTTTGTGAGAAAGCTACACCAGTGTCAACACATATAGAGAGACGCAGCACCCCGCAATTGCGGGTAAGAGCGAGGGGGCGGGCGCGGGCGACGCGGGCGTCGTCGAGCCGGCGGACCTCGTGGCCCCCACCTTCCCCGTCGATGGCGCTGTGCTCCTCCTCCTCCTCCTCCTCCTCCTCCTCCTCCTCCTCCTCCTTCTCCTCCTCCTCTTCCTCGTCCTCGTCCTCGTCCTCATCGTCATCGTCATCCTCCTCCTCCACGTCGTCCTCCTCCTCCTCCTCTTCTTCCTCGTCCTCCCTCTCCCCCCCTCGTCCTTCCATCATCGTCCTCCCATTGTCGTCCTCCCCCTTATCGGCCTCCATCATCGTCCTCCCATTGTCGTCCATCTCATCCTCCTCCTCCCCCTCCTCCCCCTCCTCGTCCTCCTCCTTCCCCCTCCTCCCCCTCCTCCCCCTCCTCGTCCTCCTGCTCCTCCTCCTCCTCCTTTTTTCCACATTATCCTTACATCCTCTCTACTTCCGCGTCCTCCTCGTCCCCTGTTTACTCCTCCTGCATCCCCCTCCTTTTCCCAAGACAACGGCAACGCAATCCTTTTTCCACTTTATGCTTCCCGACTTCTCTGATCAAGGCAACTCGCCAAGGCAAAGTTGCTGGACGGGCTGGTGTGGATGCGCGGGGCTTGAATAATCGTCGCGGGCTGACACGGCATGCAAAAAGTCCGCCGCCGCGCTTGTGCGGTATTGGTTTGTTCAGTGAACGTGCTTTGGGTCGCGGGTGGGTCGCGGGCTCCCCACCTCCACTTAGAAGGAATGCAAAAGCAGCCCGCCGCAGGCGCCGAAAAATTGGTTTGTACACTGAACGTGGTTTGGGTCGCGGGTGGGCCGCGGGTTCTCCACCGGGGACGAGTGCAACAGATGCCCGCCGCAGGCGCCGAACAAATTGGTTTGCACCCTGAGCGTGGTCGCGGGTGGGCTGCGGGCTCTCCACCTGAAGCGACTGCAAAAGATGCCCGCCGCAGGTGCCGAAAAATGTGTACCCTGAACGTGGTTTGGGTCGCGGGTTGGTCGCGAATTGGTCGCGGGGTGGGTCGCGGGCTCTCCACCTGGAGAGAATGCCAAAAAAACGCCGCTGGCGCCGAAAATGGTGGTTTGTACCTTGAACGCGGTTCGGGTCGAAAATGGATCGCGGGTGGGTCACGGGGTGGGTCGGGGGTGGGTCGCGGGTGGGTCGCGGGTGGGTCGCGGGTGGGTCGCGGGTGGGTCGCGGGGTGGGCCGCGGGCGGGTCGCGGGGTGGGTCGCGGGTGGGTCGCGGGGTGGGTCGCGGGGTGGGTCGCGGGTGGGTCGCGGGTGGGTCGCGGGGTGGGTCGCGGGTGGGTCGCGGGGTGGGTCGCGGGGTGGGTCGCGGGTGGGTCGCGGGTGGGTCGCGGGGTGGGTCGCGGGGTGGGTCGCGGGCGGGTCGCGGGGCGGGTTGCGGGTGGGACGACGGCAACAACCAACAACCAACAACCAACAACCAACAACCAACAACCAACAACCAACAACCAACAACCAACAACCAACAGCCAACAACAAACAACAAACAACAAACAGCACACACACAACAACAACAACAACAACAACAACAACAACAACAACAACAACAACAACATCAACAACAAGAATCCGCACCGCGGAATCCCACTTCAGCCACGCACCCAGGGACAGTGAATGACCGTTCGGCCCCCTCACTCTGATAAATGTTCAAAAATAACAAAAATTACTCACAGCGTGGAGATTCCCATATGTGCATGTTTTTTTTATAAAAAAAAGGAAAACTGTCTGTGGGATATGGGAATGCGCGTCTAGCCATGCAACGCAACATGCGAATATCATGTTGTAAAAGTGCAGGGTTGTGCCAAGGCGAGCGTGTATCAGTGATGCATTTTGTTTAGGCGCGCGTCCATGTGAGCGACAAGCGCACGCGAAGCTGCACAAACACCTCATGTAAACGTTTACTCAAACACCTACGCCTGCGTATCTTTTTTTTCTACGGCAAAGGACTCCTCCTTTGGCTCCCCGTCCGAAGCACCAGGTGGAGAGTACGAATGACAAGCGCTTCAGACGACACCTCAAGATCTGCCCTTCAGCATGAACCGTCCACGCTCGACATCGGGTCTAGCTGGCAACGGCAAAGGAAGTCGTTCGCACTTGACGCGCTAAGGGCACGCGCTACTACTGCCAACCTCGCGGCTTGCGCCTCGGCTTTAGCCGTCAGCACTTGGCACCGGGCATAGCTTGCAAATTACATGCGTTCGCGCAAGGGCCGTCCACACTTGGAATCGGACCAGGCTTGGCTCAGCGCGGAGGCGGGAAAATAGCTGAGCGCGGAGACCGAAGAAAAACAGGCAAACAGCCGTCTGCACTGGGCGTCGGGCTTTGCAGTGCAAGGCAAGCGGCAGAATGATCTGGGAAACAAAAAAGCCGCCGCACTAGGCATCGGGCCAGACAGACAACTGTCCGTCACTATTCCTCTGGCAGCATGATGCCGTACTCCCCAGCAAGTAGGGCGGCTCTCGCCACCGTCGAGTCCTCAGACGCCGCGAAGCGTTGAAGAGCGCATTTCGCTGACACTGGCGGGCCTCTTTCTAAAAGCCAGCGAGGCGGCGGCCGCACCAGCAACATGTCCGCCATCCGAGTGGCGCGGGAGAACATCACCTAGAGGTTCAACCACCCAGTGTCATCGCTGATGCCTCGTCGCCCCTTAGGCGCCTGGCGCGCGCGCAGTCAATGGTCACTGCAGCGCGTATCGCCTGCCCTTGCGAGGCAGTCGTCGTCAGGTAGTGCGCGTGCGAGAGCATGACACCAAACTGCTTCACGCTGTGCGCCACGGACGTGGCCTCCCAAGTGAAGGTCGTCTCCATCAAGGGCATGCAGAAAAGGCCGCGAGCAATCTTCTCATCTTTGCCGACGTAGTCCATGAAATCTTTCCATGTGGGCGCCTCCGTGAAATCGTCGACCTGCAACCAGATGCCAGTGGGCGAGCAGCGAGGCCTGAAGAGCTCGCCGGGGCCAGCGCTGTTGTAGTTGTTCTGGTCGTCCTCGTGGAACACGAAGTCGACGATCGTAGCCCGTTGCTCCTGGACCAAGCCATAGTTGCCATTGAACTTGCCAGCGAAACGAGTCCGCATCTCCACGTGGGCGGGCAGCACGCCGTGCATGCGGCCGTGTGGTAAATTTTGGCGACGTTCAGCATCTTGGAGTACGACTCCTTGTCTTTGCTGGTCTGGCATTCGTCGGCGGCCTGCAGGAAAACCAACGGCACCTCGAGCGCGCGGGCGTCGCGTCGCGCGCGCTTGGTGATCCAGCGGGCCAGAGGTTCCCAGTACATGGCCAAGCCGCAACCCTCGAGGAACTCCTTCTGCGCGTGTCGCGGGTCCGGCTCCGGGCTCGCGTCGGGGCGGCTGTCTTTCGCAAACCTCGCCTCGAAGGCCCGCCAGACAGGATCTGGGCTCGGTTTGCCCTGCCGCATGCAGCTCATGAACTCAATGGGGGGATCGCCCTTGACGAAGCGCTTCGTTCCTTGGAGCTCGATGACACAGGTGATCCTCTTGAAGACCCTGAGGGCGTTCTGAATCTCAAGCGAGGGCGGCTCCGAGAGCACGTAATTGCCGTCCTCGTCTTTCTCGTTGGGATCTGTCACGAGGCTGAGCTGCGCAGTCGGTGTCAACTGCAGGAAGTCGCCAAGGTGGATGACGATCGGGCACCTACCAAAGCTGCACCCTGGCTTCTTATAGTTTCCCTCCAAGACATCGTGGGACTTGGTGCGCCCACGCATGGCGCGGAAGTCGAGCATGTTGTAGTTTGCGGCAGACACAATGCTCACCTCTTCGATGACGAGCCAAGAAAGCAACATCCCACGGTGACACAAGCTCTGCGCCAGCAACACCTGGTCACTCCTCCTTCATCGCCGTGCGCGGCAACGGGAGCCAGTTGGGACACAACGCAGAAAAAAACAACAGAAAACAAGCAAACCGCTTGAGACATCCCCACATAATGGCCACGAGCTGAGCCTTGAAAACACCCTTGGCGGCTCCCCCATAGGGGTGCTGAAACCAAGTAGCCAAGGATGTTGAGCCAGAAAACAATCAAACCGCTTGAGACATCCCCACAAAACGGCCGCGAACGGGACCGTGAAATCACCCCTGGCGGCTCCCATTATTGGTGCTGAAACCAGCGCCCCGCAATTCTGAGTATAAGTAGGTATCAGCATGAATAAGACTGCGTAGGAGCAGGTCTGAGTATGAGTAGGTCTGAGTATGAGTAAACTTGTGTCTATTCGCATGGACCTGTCCGCCGTGAGCGTCTAGGCGCAAGAGCTTTCGAACGTAAACTGGCTTCAATTGTGACGGTCTGGCCATGAACTTAATTGATACTGAATTGGATTGTAGTACGAACGCGTCTCTGCGCATGAGCCTGGGTCCTCCTGGGGCCTCCTGGGGCCTCCTGAAACCTACTGGGGCTTCCTGGGGCCTCCAGGAGCCTCTTGGGGCCTTCTGGGGCCTCCTGGGACCTCCTAGGGAGGATTCGTGCCCCAGGAGAGGCCCAATCTATAGCAACAAACGTACATAAAACATTGCGGATTAAAGCCGCAGGAGAAGGGGGCAATCTACAGGAACACGCGGAAAACACCAAGGACTCGTGCCCCAGGAGAGGCCCTATAGGAACAAGAATACACAGGAGAAGGACAATCTATAGAAGCATACGTATAACATCAAGAAATCGTGCTCCAGGTGAGGCCCAATCGATGAGAGCGTACGTCAAACACACGGGATTGGAGCCACTCCTGTTGCCTTAGGAAGCCTCCTGCTCCTGGGGCCTCTCGGGGCCTCCTGTTGCCTTCCGAGGCCTCCTGGCGCTTCCTCTGGCCTCCTGTGGCTTCCTGAGGCCTCCCAGAGCTTCATGGGGCCTCCTAAAGCCTGATGGGACATCCTGTGGCCTCTTGAGTCTTTATGTGGCCTCCTGATGCCTCCCGGGACCTCATGTGGCTTCCTGGGGCCTCCTGGAGCCTGTTGGAGCCTCCTGTGGCATCCTGAGGAGAATCTGTGCCCACGAGTCTGGCCACCGATCGAGACATCCTCTAAATCTGGCCCACCTGGGGGGTGAAAATGAGCGCCTCGCTCGAGACATCCTCCAAATCTGCTCCGAAAGCGAAGGATGTTGGGGCAGAAAATTACTCACTGCGTGGAACTCCCCATATGTGCATCTATTCGCATGGACCTGTCCGCCGTGAATGTCTAGGCGCAAGAGCTTTCGAATATAAACGGGCTTCAGTTGTGACGGTCTGGTCATGAATCTATATGCGAATGACTTGGAGTGTGAATGAGCCTCAATAGTACGAGCGCGTCTCTGCACATGAGCCTGGGGCCTCCTGGGGCGTCCTGAAACCTACTGGGGCTTCCTGGGGTCTCCAGGAGCCTCCTGGGGCCTCCTGGGACCTCCTAGGGAGGATTCGTGCCCCTGGAGAGGCCCAATCTATAGCAACAAACGTACATAAAACATTGCGGATTAAAGCCGCAGGAGAAGGGGGCAATCTATAGGAACACACCTAAAACACCAAGGACTCGTGCCCCAGGAGAGGCCCAATATATAGGAACATAATTAAAACATTTAGGATTGTGCACAGGAGAAGGACAATACACACACATATATATATATATATTATATATATATATAATATATATATATATATATATATATAATATATATATATATGAACATACGTATAACACCAAGAAATCGTGCTCCAGGTGAGGCCCGATCGATAGGAGCATACGTAAAACACATGGGATTGGAGCCACTCCTGTTGCCTTCTGAGGTCTCCTGCTCCTGAGGCCTCTCGGGGCTTCCGGTTGCCTTCAGAGGCCTCCTGGCGCTTCCTGTGGCATCCTGGGGCCTCCTGTGGCTTCCTGAAGCCTTCTGGAACTTCCTGGGGCCTCCTGGAGCCTCTCGGGTCATCCTGTGGCCTCTTGAGTCTTTCTGTGGCCTCCTGATGCCTCCTGGGACCTCATGTGGCTTCCTGGGGCCTCCTGGAGCCTGTTGGGGCCTCCTGTGGCATCCTGAAAAGAATTTGCGCCCACGAGCCTGGCCACCAAAACAAGCAAACCGACCGAGACATCCTCCAAATCTGGCCCACCTGGGGGGTGAAAATGAGCGCCTCGCTCGAGACATCCTCCAAATCTGCTCCGAAAGCGAAGGATGTTGGGACAGAAAACATTCAAACCGCGGTGAGACATCCCCGCATAACGGCCGCGAACGGGACCGTGCAACACCCCTCGGCGGCCCCTCCTTAGGGACGTGAAAATGAGCGCCTCACTCGAGACATCCACCAAATCTGCTCCGAAAGCGAAAGATGCTGGGACAGAACACAAGCAAACTGCTTGAGACATCCCCACAAAACGGCCGCGAACGGGACCGTGCAATACTTATCGGCTGCTCCCCTTAGGGACGTGACAATGAGCGCATCGCTCGAGACATCTTCCAAACCTGCTCCGAAAGCGAAGGGTGTTGGGACAGAACACAAGCAAACCGCTTGAGACATCCCCACACAACGGCCGCCAACGGGACCGCGCAACACCCCTCGGCGGCTCCCCTTAGGGACGTGACAATGAGCGCCTCGTTCGAGGCATCCTCCAAATCTGCTCCGAAAGCGAAGGAGGTTGTGACAGAAAACAAGCAAACCGCTTGAGACATCCTCACAAAACGGCCTCGAACGGGACCGTGCAATATCTCTCGGCGGCTCCCCTTAGGGACGTGAAAATGAGCGCCTCGCTCAAGACATCCACCAAATCTGCTTCGAAAACGAAAGATTGAGACATGCAAACAACTTGAGACATCCCGACAAAACTACCGCGAACTGGACCGTGCAATGCCCCTCGGCGGCTCGCCGTAGGGACGTGAAAAGGAGCGCCTCGCTAGAGACATCACCCAAATCTGCTCCGAAAGCGAATGATGCTAGGACAGAAAGAAGGCAAACCGCGTAAGACATCCCCACAAAACGGCCGCGAACGGGACTGCGCAACACCCCACGGCGGCCCCCCGGGACGTGAAAATGAGCGCCTCGTTCGAGACATCCTCCACATCTGCTCCGAAAGCAAAGGATGTTGGGACAGAAAACAAGCAAACCGCTTGAGACATCCACACAAAACGGCAGCGAACAGAACCGTGCAATACCCATCGGCCCCCCCTAAGGGATGTGAGAATGGGCGCCTCGCTCGAGACATCCTCCAAATCTGCTCCGAAAGCGAAGGATGTTGGAACAGAAAACTGGCAAACCGCTTGAGACATTCCTGCCAAACGGCAGCGAACGGGGCGTGCAATACTTCTCGGCGGCTGCCCGCAGGGTGGTAAAAATGAGCGCCTCGTTCGAGGCATCCTCCAAATCTGCTCCGAAAGCGAAGGATGTTGGGACAGAAAACAGGCACACCGCTTGAGACATCCCCACAAAACGGCCGCGAACGGGACCGTGCAACACCCCTCGGCGGCTCCCCTTAAGAGTTGTGAAAATGAGCGCCTCGCTCGAGACATCCTCCAAATCTGCTCCGAATGCGAAGCATGTTGGGGCAGCAAACAAGCAAACCGCTTGAGACATCCACACAAAACGGCAGCGAACTGGACCGTGCAATACCCCTTCGGCGGCTCCCCTTAGGGACGTGAAAATGAGGGCCTCGCTCGAGACATCCTCCAAATCTGCTCCGAAAGCGAAGGGTGCTGGGACAAAGACCGTGCAAACCGCTTGAAACATCCCCTGCAAAACGGCAGCGAACGGGACCGTGCAACACCCCTCGGCTGCTCCCCTTAGGGACGTGAAAATGAGCGCCTCGCTCGAGACGTCCTCCAAATCTGCTCCGAAAGCGAAGGATGTTGGGACCGCTTGAGACATCCCCACAAAACGGCCGCGAACGGGACCGTGCAATACGCCTCGGCGGCTCCCCGCAGGGTGGTAAAAATGAGCGCCTCGCTCGAGACATCCTCCAAATCTGCTCCGAAAACGAAGCATGTTGGGACAGAAAGCATGCAAACCGCGTGAATCACCCCCGCACAACGGCCGCGAACGGGACCGCGCAACACCCCTCGGCGGCTCCCCTTAAGAGTGGTGTAAATGAGCGCCTCGCTCGAAATAACCTCCGAACCTGCTCCGAAAGCGAAAGATGTTCGGACAGAAAACAAGCAAACCGCTTGAGACACCCCTTACAAAACGGCCGCGAACGGGACCGTGCAACACCCCTCGGCGGCTGCCCGTAGGGACCTGAAAATGAGCGCCTCGCTCGAGACATCCCCCAAACCTGCTCCGAAAGCGAAGGATGTTGGGACAGAGAACTGGCAAACCGCTTGAGACATCCCCACAAAACGGCCGCGAACGGGACCGTGCAATACTCCTCGGCGGCCCCCCGCAGGGTGGTAAAAATGAGCGCCTCGCTCGAGACATCCTCCCAATCTGCTCCGAAAGCGAATTGTGTTGGGACAGAAAATGTGCAAACCACGTGAAGCATCCCCACAAAACGGCCGCGAACGGGGCGTGCGGGAGTCTCAGCATGAGTAAGTATGAGTAGGAGTAGGTCTGAGTATGAGTAGGTCTGAGTATGACTATCCGAGGATAGGGTTATTGTTATTTCTTGGACGCCGCCGACTTCTCCTCCTTCGTCTCCTTCTCCTCCCCTCTCCTACTCATACCCAGACTTACTCATACACACACTGACTCACACTCATACTTACCCATAAACAAACTTACTCACACACAGAATTGCTCATACTCAAACCTTCTCATAGTCAGACCTACTCCTACTCAGACTTCCTCATGCTGAGACTCACGCACGCCCCGTTCGCGGCCGTTTTGTGGGGATGCCTCAAGCGGGTTGCCTGTTTTCTGTCCCAGCATCCTTTTCGCTTTCGGGGCAGATTTGGGGGATGTGGCGAGCGAGGCGCTCATGTTCACGTCCCTGAGGGGAGCCGCCGAAGGGTGATGCACGGTCCCGTTCGCGGCCGTTTCGTGGGGATGTCTCAAGCGGTTTGCTTGTTTTCTGTCCCAACATTCTTCGCTGTCGGAGCAGATTTGGAGGATGTCTCGAGCGAGGCGCTCATTTTCAGGTCCCTACGGGGGGGGCCGCCGAGGGGTGTTGCACGGTCCCGTTCGCGGCCGTTTTGTGGGGATGTCTCAAGCGGTTTGCCTGTCGTCTGTCCCAACAGCTTTTGCTGTCGGAGCAGATTTGGAGGATGTCTTTGGCGAGGCGCTCATTTTCACGTCCCTAAGGAAAGCTGCCGATGGGTATTGCGCGGTCACGTTCGCGGCCGCTTTGTGCGAATGTCTCAAGCGGTTTGCCTGTTTTCTGTCCCAACATCTTTCGCTTTCGGAGCAGATTTGGAGGATGTCTCGAGCGAGGTGCTCATTTTCACGTCTCCAAGGGAGCCGCCGAGTGGTATTGCACGGTCACGTTCGCGGCCGTTTTGTGGGGATGTCTCAAGCGGTTTGCCAGTTTTCTATCCGAACATCCTTCGCTTCCGGGGCAGATTTGGAGGATGTCTCGAGCGAGGTGCTCATTTTCATGTTTCCCATGGGAGCCGCCGAGGGGTGCTGCACAGTCCCGTTCGCGGCAGTTTTGTCGGGTTATCTCAAGCGGTTTGCCCGTTTTCTGTCCCAACATCCTTCGCTTCCGGAGCAGATTTGGAGGATGCCTCGAGCGAGGTGCTCGTTTCCACGTCCCTAAGGGGAGCCGCCGACGGGTATTGCATGGTCCCGTTCACGGCCGTTCTGTGGGGATGTCTCAAGCGGTTTGCCTGTTTTCTGTCCCAACATCCTTCGCTTTCGGAGCAGATTTGGAGGATGCCTCGAGCGAGGCGCTCATTGTCACGTCCCTAAGGGGAGCAGCCGATAAGTATTGCACGGTCCTGTTCACGGCCGTTTTGTGGGGATGTCTCAAGCGGTTTGCTTGTTTTCTGTCCCAACATTCTTCGCTGTCGGAGCAGATGTGGAGGATGTCTCGAGCGAGGCGCTCATTTTCACCCCTCAGATGGGCCAGATTTTGAAGATGTCTAAATCGGTTTGCCTGTTTTAGTGGCCGGGCTCGTGGGCGCAGTTTCTTCTCAGGATGCCACAAGAAGCTCCAACAGGCTCCAGGAGGTCCCAGGAGACCACATGAGGTCCCAGGAGGCATCAGGAGGCCACAAGAAGGCTCAAAAGGCCACAGGATGTCCTAAGAGGCTCCAGGAGGCCCCAGGAAGTTCCAGAAGGCCTCAGGAAGCCACAGGAGGCCCCAGGAGGCCACAGGAAGCGCCAGGAGGCCTCGGAAGGCAACAGGAGGCCCCGAGAGGCCCCAGGAGCAGGAGGCCTTAGAAGGCAACAGCAACGGCTCCAATCCCATATGTTTTACATGTGCTCCTATCGATTGGGCCTCACCTTGGGCACGATTCCTTGATGTTATACGTATGTTTCTATAGTTTGTCCTTCTCATGTGTACACATTCCTACATGTTGTGCTTATGTTCCTATATGTTGGGCCTCTCCTGGGGCACGAGTCCTTGGTGTTTTAGGTGTGTTCCTATAGATTGCCCTTCTCCTGCGGCTCCAGCCCGCAATGTTTAATGTACGTCTATTGCTATAGATTGGGCCTTTCCTGGGGCACGAAACCTCCTTAGGAGATCCCAGGAGGCCCCAAAAGGCTCCTGGAGACCCCAGGAAGCCCCAGTCGGTTTCAGGAGGCCCCGGGCTCATGCGCAGAGACGCGCTCGTACTACTTAGGCCCATTCGCACTCTTATTCGTTCGCAGTTATTTTCGTATCCAGACCGTCACAAGTGAAGCCCGCTTATATTCGAAAGCTCTTGCGCCTAGACACTCACTGCGGACAGGTCCATGCGAATAGATGCGCATATGGGGGGCTCCAGGCATTGAATAATTTTGCGTGTGAGTAATTCTGGGTATAAGTAAGTCTGAAATTGAGTCATTCTGTGTATGAGTAAGTCTGGGTATGAGGAGGACGAAGGGAAGAGAAGGACAAGAAGGAAGAGAAGTCGGCGGCGTCCAAGAAATAACAATCACCCCATCTTGGGATATGGGGAATAACCAGATCCCCATCTTAGGATATGGGGAACAAACAAACAGCCTGAGACATCCCCACAACACGGCCGCGAACGGGACCGTGCAATACCCCTCGGCGGCTCCCCTTAGGGACGTGAAAATGAGCGCTTCGCTCGAGACATCCTCCAAATCTGCTCCGACAACAACGGAGATTGGGACACAAAACGGGCACACCGCTGAAGACATCCCCACAAAACGGCCGCGAACGGGACCGTGCAATACCCCTCGGCGGCCCCCCTTAGGGACGTGACAATGAGCGCCTCGCTGGAGACATCCTCAAAACCTGCTCCGAAAGCGAAAGATCTCGGGACAGAAAATTACTCGACGCGGGGCTCCCCAGATGTGCATCTCATTATCTTGGTACGTCTTTCTCTTGATATCTGTCAAAGAGCGCCTGTGTGCGAGGGCGAACCATTTTTTTCCCCTGCAAATGAACTCGACACCAGAACCAAAACACACCATGCCCGTCCAACATCAGATCCGCTGCCCCTCATGGGGGCTATCACGGCACCCATTGCATCTAGGGCTTGGACTGCGACCGTGACTTAAAGTAGCCGGCCGGGTTAACGTCACCCCTATCGGCGAGGAGGAGAGGGCGAAGGAGGAGGAGGAGGAGGAGGAGGAGGAGGCCAAAACGAGGATAGGCCAGAACGACCAGAATCGAGGCACGAAAGTGTGCAATGGCCCCGGGCTCGGGAAGCACTCTCAACGTGCGCGGCAGCCTCTGCAGCGAAATCAGGCGGCGGCTGTGGCTTACCCTACAGCTCTCTCGCCGAACCTGGGACGGAAGAGCGAAGGGGGGAAGGAGGGAAGGAAGGGAGGAAAGGAGGAGAAGAAAATATACACTTTCACAATCAATACGTATCCACACGTACTGTGTGTTCTCGCGGGGCGGCGGTCGCCGGCGAGCCAGTGCCGGAACAGCGAGGCACGATAGGAACTGTCATCATATATAAAAGGGATACCACGCATGGGATCCTCAAACAGATGGGAGGCCGACCACGACGAGCGTCGATACCAACGCTGCCGTCGCTTAGCCTCCGTGCAGAGAACCCGCCGGCCCCCAGGACAGCCGAAGAGGCCCCCGCACCGAGGAAGCAAAAACAACCAAAACATACACTTTCGGAGGTCCGCGCGGATTACCCGGACCGGCGCTGGCCCCCCGCGCCAGGGGCGGCGCAGGAGGCGCCGCCAAGGGGGACCACCGCCGACCCAAGAAAACCAAGCAAACCTCCGACAGTCCATGCAGCGACGTTTTACCTCCCTCGAGCGCAGGGGGCCACTTGGGAGCCCCGGGAGGTCCCGGCCTCCCTCCGGGCAGAGGCGGGGAACAGGCAGGAGGAGGGGGAGGAGGAGGAAGAGGAAAGGGAAAGGGCAGAAAAACAGAGGAAACGGGCAGTTCAACGGGCCCCATCCCGAAGAAACTGCGCAAAGGCCCCTCGATACTCTGAAGGCTCGAAATGCCCGTGCCGAATGTCATTGTGAAGGCGGTACAAGGAGTAAAGGCAGAGACACTGCTGGAGGACCGAAGAGCCCCACCCCTCAGAAACAAACTCTGTGCTGGATCGCATGCAAAGGAAAAAATCAAGCGCCCCTTCCACTGGAGGCGGCAGACAAACAAGGTGCGCGCGGCAGAGTTGCCGCACAGCCGTGCAACGAGCAAAATGTTCGATGCTATCCTCGTAGCGGCCGCACCCGAACGTGCAAAAACCATTCGTCTGAAACCTGCGCCGTGTGCACCACCCGTTGCAGATGGTGCGTAAGTATGCTGCGCCGACTTTCGGGGCAGCCTTCTTGCCCAAAACTCTGAAGACCCTCATGGCTCGCTCACCTCTGTGGCCAGGGAGGGTCTGGAGTGGCCACCTCTGGAGCCTCCTTGAGATATGGATGAAGCCCGCCTGCACGGGAGTTGCCCGGAGCAGCCGGGCAATCCGGCCTTGCCACCCAGCCCTCTTTGGCAGGACCCTCGCTGCTTCCGACACGGTGCCGTTTCGGCGCTCCAAGACGGCGGCGGCTGTGCCCAAATTCTCCAGAAAGCTCCGTCGCGCCCACTGTTGCTGCCAGCCCAGGTGCCCGATCGAGAGTGCATCGGATACCCCGTCGGGCATCTGGGCGCGTAGTGCGGCCACTCGCCCCGCCACACGAAGACCTCCGTGACGAGCGTTCTCAAACGTCACCACCCTCAGCTTGGCCGCCTGCGTCGTGCTGGCGACGTCGAGCAGCGCCGTCGGCATGTGCAGGCCCCGCAGATCTTTTAAGCAGTTCGGCGACATCCACCCGCGGGGGCCCGGAAGGAGGGCCTGGCAGGCCTGGAGCTCCACCTGCGGCCACCGCGACGGGAGCTCCTCCAGCTGCCCCACGAAGAGAAGGACCGACGCGATGTAGACCTGGTACGCCTGCAGGGTGAGAGCGAGGCCCAAACCCAGCCGCCCCCAGAGCCTCGCCCTGCCCAGGTACTTGGCCAAGGGGGCGTCCCAAGATTTCTCCTCGCGGCCGGGGCCGACGAAGAAGCCGAGGTACTTGGCCGAACTCGCAATCTGAATGCCAGCCCAGCACGGGGCCAACGCAGCAACTCGAACCCGCAGAGCATCGTGTTCGCAGCGAAACAAAGGTACCAGAACGGTTTTCTCGATGTTGAGGGCCAGACCGGAGACCGCCTCGAAGTCCAAGAAGAACGACTGCAACTGGTTCAGGCTCGTCATGCCCTCCCGCAGCACCATGGCCAAGTCGTCAGCCCAGGCCCGGGAGCAGGAGGCAGCAATCGATCGACGCGCCCGGCGTAGGAGCAGATCTGTAGCCACCGCGAAGAGCAGCGGTGACAGGGGACAGCCTTGTCTGATACCCCGGCTGATCTCGAATCCAAGATAGCGAACCCCCTGCAGCTGGATCACGCACACATTGTCCATGTAGAGGATCGCAATTGCGTTGAGGAGCCAAGGGGGCCAGCCCAGCTTCGCGAAGAAACGCAGGAAGAACGCGTGCTCGATGGAGGGGAACGCGGCCGCAAAGTCGTAGAAGAGAGCCACCCCGGCTTCTCCGCGCGCCCCCTCTTGGACCATGGCCTCGTCGATGTTCAGGACATTAGCGAGCATGGACCGGCCCGGTAAGAAGCCCCGCTGGTCCTCGACGATCTTCCCATCCACCATCGGCTCCAGCACTAGACGCACTGCACTTGCGAAGAGGCGGTTGTCACAATTAGTGACGTTGAGTGGCCGCGCGCCGCTGGCAGCGAAGGCGGGGACTCCATGCTCGGTGGCGCCCGCGGCTTTTTTTCGGGAGGAAGAAAAGCAAGCTCTCGTTGAAGTCTGCATAATGCTCTCGAAGCGCCTGGGGGCCATCATCCCTTACCAGGTCCTGGAAGGCCGCGCAAAGCACATCGACAGCTGAACTTCCCAAAGCCCGCCACGCCCCGTAGGGGATCCCATCGGGCCCCGGAGCCGAGTTGTTGGTCATCTTCAACGCCCGGGCGATGTGCTTCCGACGCAGCCGCACGTGCCCGAAGTCATCGTGGCGAGGGCCATGCGCAGAACGGTGGTCGGCATCTTCCTGGAGCCAAGTTTCCAAGCGCGCTTCGTCAACCCCCCTAGCCTTGAACACGCCCGCCCAATGGCGGCCGAGCTCGGCCGCCATATCGCAACCATTCGTGAGGAACTGACCGTTTCTCCCCACCACGGCGCCGATCGAAGCAGTACGACCTGGAGCCAATTTGAAGAGGAGTCGGGAACCTCGCTGTCGGCGGCGCCGGGCCGCCAGCTGGTCTCCCCGCTGGGCCTCTTCCTGGGCCTGCTGAAGCTGCTCCATGGCGACATCCCTGGCGAGTTCAGCGGCGTGGTCTTTCAACGACCTCAGGCGGCGAGATAAGTTTCCTTGCAAATCGTAGGGGTTGTCGACCATCTGGCCGATTGTTGGGTAACGCTGAAGACATTGAGAAATTGCCCCGAGGTTTCCTTGCTCGATGGCCCGCAAACACCGCATGACCACCCCCAATTTGTCGGCGAAGCTGTCCGCCTTGGCGTACTCGCCCACATGTGCCCCGAAGTTGTCCGACACCTCCCGCACAGCCTGCTTCAAAAGCCGAAGACGTAGAATCGCAGGGGCGTCAGGCTGTTGTCGGAGAAGTTCCTGGTAAGCCAGCTGCACGCGACGAGGGAAATCAGGATGGGAGAAAGTTGACTGCGAAATAGGTCGCTGAGAATCGTCCCAACGTTGAGGCAGACGGCGAGCAGCAAGAACAGGGCGATGATCAGACAACGACGGACACCATTCCAGGGCGGTGACCTGTAACTCCCGGTCGATCTGTTCCGCAACGTGTTGATTGAAGTACAGCCGGTCCAATCGTGAAGAAGCGCTCGAAGACTGGTGGGTCATCTCCGGCTGAAAAAGCTCGGATAAGCCGAGCGGTCGACAGAGAGTTTGAGCAAAGTGCCTCTCCTCAGCGCCATCTCGAGCGCCAGAGGGTTCCATGGACTGCGTGCTGCGCCGGTCCTCCGTCGTGGATGCCCAGTTGAAGTCCCCCCCTACCACTGTGAGGGCCTCCTCCTGTGGTCTGAGGGCCGCAGCAAGACGAGCACGAAGATGCCCCCGAAGGCGAGGAAAAGTTGTGCAGCTAGCCAGCGCAGATGCGTGCACGCCCACCAGATCCAGCTCCGAGATCACACTCCCGGTGGGAAAGTAAGAAACCACCAAATCCAAATCTCCGGAAGAGCCCCGGAGCGATAAGATTGCAGCGCGGCCAGGCCATACGACCTTCCACCGAAGTGCCCGCTCGAAATTCGTCAGGAAGGTGTCGTTGATCACGATGCCCACTCCGGCACGACCATTGCTTGGCCCTGCAGACCACCAGGCCGATGATCCGATGGGAGGTCGCCAGGCCTTGTTGCCCCCGTCCGTGCCATGCGTCTCTGTCAACAGGACGGCGTCGGCCCGGGACAGAAGCTTCTGGAGGTGAGCTGCTTTGGCTAAAAAACGGAGCTGGTCTGCACAAAAAAAAGCCTGGGCGTTCCAGGTTGCCACGCTGAAAGCGCCTTGAAACTGCCCCTGCCGGGAGGAAGAGGAGGAGGAGGAGGAGGAGGGAGGCGGGGGGGCGAGGGAAGCAGGAAGAAGCGGGGACTGTGGCAGGGCGCCCAGCGCTCGCATCAGGCGCTGGCGGCGATACACGGAGCTTGGCAGATCCAGCCTGAGAGCGGCCGCAGGGTCCTGGGGGAGGACGTCCGCAGCGCCGAAACAGAACGGCGGTAGAGGGGGGCGCGTCCAGTCAGAGCAAAACACGAGGTCGCCGGACGAGGCCGAATTAGAAGCATAATGCTGATTAAAAAACTGAGAATTCAACAAATTATCAGAATTGGAGTGGGGGCACTGCGAATCGGACAAACTATCATTGGAATTAAACGTGGGATCCAGCACAGAATCAGCGTTACAGTGGAGGGGAGGGCCCGAGAGGCCGACAGAGTCAGCGGCAGGAGCGGGGATATGGCAAAAAAGCGAGGGCAAGACCACAAGAGAACTCCGGGGAGGGTCGCAGTTGCTCGTCCCAGAGTGAACTGGGAGGAGGGACCAAACCAACTCCAGAAGAAAACCTGCGGCCCCTTCAGCGTCCCAAAAACGAATTAAAGGCGCAAGCACCGAGCATTGAGGAGTCCAGGGAGGAGGGGCGCTCACGCCCTCCCCCGGCGGCCGTTTCCCGGCACGCCGCGGCTGTCCACCAGGTCGTTGGAGACCTCCACGCCGATGCGGTCCGAGCCCACCTGCAAAACCTGTCCATGGAGCGCGGTGTACAAGCGCCTCACCTCCTCGGCGCTCGCGAGCAGGACCCGCATGCGCCCTGGGAGGGCAGATGTGTCCTGGGAGGCCAGGTGGATGAATTCCCCGGGCTTCGGGTGCCGCGTGTAGTCGGTCTCCTGCAGGGAGAGACCGGTGGCAGTGCAGGCATGCGCCATGAGCAGCCGCAGCACTTCACCATCTTCCTGCCCGATCTCGCCGCGCACCATCACCTCAGCGACGAAGTCGTGCTTGGAGATAGGGGCCGTTCCGCGCCTCCTCGAAGCCGCGAGCCCCCGGGAGGTGGCAGAGGGGACAGCCACCACCTTGCCCCCGTACTTGGACGATTTCCACCTCAGCTTCACGGAAGTCTCTTCTGTGTCCATCTGCATGACGTGGTCCATGGCTCGAGTCCAGGCGTCGGCGTCCCTGGAGGTGTATATCACAGCCTTGGTTGGCGTGACGCTGACCAGTTCCGTGCAGAGGGGCCAGTATTGAGAGAGCGCCACCGTGGACGAGAACTCGAGGATGAGGGAGTCCGAGTTGGCGATCATGGACCGCATGCCGAAGAACGTGTCCCCTGCCAAGGCCCCCCCCCGGGACCGACGAAGGAGAAGAAGCACTTCAAAATCAGGAAGCCCAGCCGGGAGGATGCAATCGAGGATGATACGCGGTATGGCCACAGAGCTGGAGGGGCTCCGACGAGGAGCGCGGGCAACCACCCCTCGGAGCAGGAAGTGGTTCAGAAGCTTGAGGGTGCTCGCAAGCTCGTCCGCCCGCATGTCGATCGCCAGCGTGCGCGGCTCCGCCACCGTCAGCAGAGGCTGATAAGGTTCCAACATCCTCGGCGGGGCGCGGGGACCCTCGAAACCGACCCTGAAGATGGCCAGACCTTGCCAAACATGGCGAGGAAAAACGCCACCAGGCAGGAGCATCTCCATCGGGGTTGCGGTGATCGTGACTTCCCGCAGTATCGTGGCCCACTGCGGCGCCAAAATGGGCGAGCTCCACAAGTCCAAAATGCCCTCAACGCCGTGCATGCCCTGCTGGATGGGGATAGGGGCGACCAGCACCAGCGACGACGGCCTGTCAGCAGGGTCGGGGCGCTTGTCAGCAGGGTCAGCAGGGCCTGTCAGCGAGGGCGAACCAATCTGCAAGCATGAGTGCGACCAATAGCAAATCTGACAGCAACTGATTCTGAGTGTGAGTTAATCTGGGTGCGGTTGAGCCTGGGTTTGGGTGGGTACGCGTGTGAGTAAATGTGAGCGCGAGTGCGTCTGTGTGCGAGTGAGTCTGAGTACGGACGAATCTGAGTGTGAGCCAGTCTGTGATTGAGCGGATCGTAGCGTGATG
Source organism: Prorocentrum cordatum (assembly GCA_963575745.1). Classification (NCBI taxonomy): domain Eukaryota; class Dinophyceae; order Prorocentrales; family Prorocentraceae; genus Prorocentrum; species Prorocentrum cordatum. The sequence goes on from CAUYUJ010017288.1 coordinate 201,337, forward strand.
GGTCTGAGCATGAGTGAGTCTGGGCTTGAGTGGGTCTGAGTGTGAGAAAAAGTGTGTGCTAATGAGTCTGAGTGCGAGTGGGCCGAGTGTGATTGGGTATGGATGTGAGGCAGTCTGAGTGTGAGTCGGTCTGCGTTTGAGCGGACCGAAGGATGATGAGTCTGAGCAGGAGCGAGTCTGAGTATGAGTGGTTCTGAGCGTGAGCCTGAGTGTGAGTCAGTTTAAGTATGGATATGAGCGAGTCTAAGTGCGAGCGAGCCTGCGTGTGACTGAGTCTGAATCTGAGTGAGTATAAATGCAGAAGAGTGAAGGAGAGCGGAGAGCGAAGGAGAGTGAGGCGGAAGCGTTTGAGTAAAACCTGAAGCCTTGGAACATCGAAACTCGATCGTCTGGCCCTGGCTACTCGAGTTGCCCACGTCCTCCTCCTCCTCCTCCTCCTCCTCCTCCTCCTCCTCCCCATCATCATCATCATCATCATCAGCAGCATCATCATCATCATCATCATCATCATCATCATCATCATCATCATCATCATCATCATCATCATCATCATCATCATCATCATCATCATCATCATCATCATCATCATCATCATCATCATCATCATCATCATCATCATCATCATCATCATCATGCTTCTGCTCCTACCGTGTTCATGCTGTCCTCCTTCTCCTCCTCCTCCTCCTCTTCCTCCTCCTCCTCGCTTCCTCCTTCTCTTCCTCTCCTCCTCCTCCTCCTCCTCCTCCTCCTCCTCCTCCTCCTCCCTCCTCCTCCTCCTCCTCCTCCTGGGAGTGCTGAAACCAGCAAAACGCCTGAGACATCCTCCTAAAACTGCTCCGAAAACGACAGATGCCCAGCAGCATAACAGCCAAACCGCCTGAGACATCCCCGCAAACTGGGCGCGAACGTCCTCCAAATCTGCTCCGAAAGCGAAACATGTTGGAAGAGAAAATACCCAAACCGCATAGGACATCCCCACACAATCTCGCGAAAGGAGCCGAATGAAATACCCCCCCGCCGCTCCCCTCAGAGTGCTGAAACCAGCGAATCGCCTGAGACATCCTCCAAATCTGCTCCGAAAGCGAAACATGTTGGAAGAGAAAATACCCAAACCGCATAGGACATCCCCACACAATCTCGCGAAAGGAGCCGAATGAAATACCCCCCCGCCGCTCCCCTCAGAGTGCTGAAACCAGCGAATCGCCTGAGACATCCTCCAAATCTGCTCCGAAAGCGAAACATGTTGGAAGAGAAAATGGCCAAACCGCCTGAGACATCCCCACAAAATCCCGCGAAAGGGGCCGAGTGCAATACCCCCCCGCAGCTCCCCTTAGGAGTGCTGAAACCAGTGAATCGCCTGAGACATCCTCCAAATCTGCTCCGAAAGCGAAACATGTTGGAAGAGAAAATGGCCAAACCGCCTGAGACATACCAATCAAATCCAGCGAAAGGGGCCGAGTGCAATACCCCCCCGCCGCTCCCCTTAGGAGTGCTGAAACCAGCGAATCGCCTGAGACGTCCTCCAAATCTGCTCCTGAGTGATGAGTGAGTCTGAGTGATGAGTGAGTCTGAGTGATGAGTGATGAGTCTGAGTCATGACTGAGTCCGACTGATGAGTGAGTCTGAGTGATGAGTGAGTCTGAGTGATGAATGGGTCTGAGTGATGAGTGAGTCTGAGTGATGAGCGCGTGGGTCTGAGTGAGAGGAGTGGTGTGTTCTCTCTCTTTCTCTCTCTCTCTCTCTCTGTCTCTCTCTCTCTCCTCCGGCGCGGTCCGCCAATAACAAGAACCCCATACTTAGCATATGGGGAACAAGCAAACCGCTTGAGACATCCCTACAAAACGGCCGCGAACGGGACCGTGCAATACCCCTCGGCGGCTCCCCTTAGGGACGTGACAATGAGCGCCTCGCTCGAGACATCCTCCAAATCTGCTCGGACAGCGAAGGATGCTGGGACAGAAAAAAGGCAAACCGCTTGAGACATCCCCACAAAACGGCCGCCAATGGGGCGTGCGTGAGTCTCAGCATGAGTAAGTCTGAATCGGAGTAGGTCTGAGCATGAGTAGCTCTGAGTATGAATAGGTCTGAGTATGAGTAGGTCTGAGTATGAGTAATTTGGTGTCTGAGGCAGTCTGGGTATGAGTAAATCTGAGTGTGAGTAAGTCTGTGTATGAGTAAGTCTGGGTATGAGGAGGAGAAGAAGGAGAAGAAGGAGACGGAGGAGAAGAAGGAGGCGTCCAAGTAATAACAAGAACCCCATCTTAGGATATTGGGTAAAATCTGAACATCGTTTCCAGACTATTTCTTCAACCATGTTTGGAGATTCCCCCTGTAGAGGGGCAGGCCCGACTTGAGCTTAGTGATAGGACCCCCAGCCCGCTGGGAGGCGACGTGAGATAGGAGGCCAAAAACATCAGGGATAGGAAGTCTCTTCTGCAGGTGTGTAAGACCAATCCGCTCAGATTCATGATCCCTGATGCACAGACAGGGGCCTCAGTGAGGCCACGCCTCCGCTTATGTTTTTCCTATCCTACTTACGGACCATATCCCAGAATTAATTTCGAGCACCCAGGAAGGTGTCAAAAGAGCGTCGAAACAGTGTCGAAACAGTGTCGGGCGAGTGTCTCCCAGGGCCCGACACGTGAAATCCCTTGAGTTTCGGTACTTTTGCTGGCGCTCGAAATTCTTTCTGGTGATCAAGGCTCAAGTAGGTTGGAGCATCATAAGCCTCCGCATTGGTGTGAGGGTTCGGGTTTCTTTTCTCCCCGATGCTGGCCGATGTCGGCGCCGCCCTGAGGAAAGGGGCCCGCGCCCAGCTCCTGCACGGCCATGGGCCGGCGAGGCCCCCCAGCGCCCTCGGGCAGAGCCAGGCGCTCTCGGGGCAGAAGCGGCTCGATCCCAGGAGGAGCAGGCAGCATGAGAAGCACCGATCTGCGGTGAGCAAGGGGGGGAAGTGAGAAGGAGAAGGCCTTCTCAGGAGGCGTCGGGGCTTCTCAGAAGCCCTCCGGACTCCTGAAAAGTTTTCTGTGTCTTAGGGGAAGGCTTGAAAGACTCCTCAGAAGGCTGGGGGACTCCCGGGATTTCTGAGGCCTGCCCCTTCTGGCTTCCCCCCTGGGCTCGCTGCCGAACCGAGGCAGCGAATTGCCGTCCTGTTGGGGCAAGCCAGTGCAATGCTCGCCTCCTCCGCTACAGTGCCAGCGCGTCCGGTAACTTAGGAGGCAACTCCTTGGAGGTCTTCGCTGGAACGCTTAACAGCCATGACACCCAATTTACTGGCAACTTCACGAGATTGAGCTGGATTCAGCCGGGAACTTGTGCCAGAGTGCACTGGATTCAGCTGGATTAAGCCGGATGAATCGAGATTAAGCCAGCTAAGGCACCAGCGCCGATACGAAATTAAACCTCGCAGGAGTTGCATCCCAGCAGGTGGTCGCATCGAAGCTTGTTCGCACCGATGGGGCCAAAGAACGCATCGAGCCAAGAGCAAGCGGGGCACGGCCGACGCACAGCTGGTCCGGCTGGCCGGGCGGAGTGTGCAGTCGAAACTGGAAGCAAGGATGCGCGATAAGGATGCGCAAGCCCCGTGGGCGCCCATGCCGAAACTTTTCGGGGGAAGCTGGCGAGAGTGGTTAGGGACCTTGGGAAGGTTAAGCCTCCTAACTCTCGATTCCGCCTGCGCAGCAGGTCGTCTGGTCGGCCAGGGAGCTGCGTGCGGATGCCCCCGCTCCCCGAGCCGCAGAACGCTGGAGCGTCTGCACACCGAATTCCTTCGCCGGCCTCCCCTCGGCGGCGAGCCCGAGGGCGGAGTGAAAAGGGGAGGGCCTTCTCAGAGGGCTCCGAAGTCACCCAGCCTTCTGAGAAGCCATCTGGGCCTTCCCGGAAGACGCAGGAGACTTCTCGGAAAGCCGAAGGACTTCTGAGAGAAGCCCCGTCGCCTTCTGAGAGGATCTGCCCCTTCTCACTTCCCCCCTCGCTCACCGCCGAGAACTCCCGATCGGGGGGCCCCGGTGGGCCCGCACCAAAGGACACCCTGGCGAAGGGTCACTCTTGAGTGCAGTCCAGCTGGAGCGCCTATATACTTGTGGATGCCACGACACTGGACACCCCAACAATCCTACCATTGAATAACAATTGTGTTTAAACTGTGTAAACCATCCTCTAAACATGTTGCAACATGCTATTATATATTCCAAACATGTTTGAACAATGTTTTAGAAATCTGGAAATTATTTGGCAGCATGCTTCCTCTCCATTGATCGTCCTCCACAACTGTACACCGAATTCCTTGGCCGACCCCGCTGGCTCCCTGGCCGACCAAACGACGCGGCGCCGCGCGCAGCGCCGCGCCCCGCCCCCTCCATGGAGCGCGCCATGTGCACACGCCAGTGAATATAAATACCAGTGCATGCATGCATGCATGCATACAAACATACATACATACATACATCTATGCATGCATGCGTACATGCGCACATGGCGACATACATACATGCGTGCATACATGCATGCATGCATGCGTGCATACCTACGTGCACGCATACATACATACAGTCCCAATACATACGCACATACACGCATGCATGCATGCATGAATACATACGCATTTGCACACATACATGCATGCATGCATCCACATCTACATACATACATTCAGACCTTCGGACATACGTGCAGGCACACATGCATACATACATACATATATGCCTGCATGCAATATTGCATGCGTGCATGCATCCACACACAAACACACATACATACATACACCTGCACACATACACACATGCAGCCATGCAGCAAAACATACAGACATACATGCATACATACATACATACACACATGCACACAAACATACATGCATACCTGCCTACATGCATGCATGCTAACATACATGCATAACATGCACACGTACGCACACACTGACAAACATACATGCATACATACATACATACATACGTACAGACACACGTACGAACGTGCTCGCATAGGTACATACAAACATACATACACCCATACATATATACATACCGGCATACATGCATGCACGCATGCGTGTTTGCATGCATACGGGCATGCAAACGTACATGCATGCACATATCCACACGCATCCACGCACACACCTACATCCATGCATACGTACGTACAGACGTACAAACGAAAATACATACATACGTACATACAACCACATACGCACAAACAGACTCACACAGACATACATACACACATGCACGCACCCATACGCACATACATACAAGTATACCGACATGCTTACGCGCATGCATACATGCATACATGCATACAGCCATGCATGCATGCATGCATGCATGCATGCATCTAAACTTATTGCACACATTCAGAGAGACATGCATGCATGCATACATGCTCACACGGATAGGTACATACATACATGCATACATCAATACATACATGCATCCATACGTATATACACATATACATACATACATACACGCATGCATACACATATACATACAACCATGCCCAAATCCATAGATACATCTACACATACACACATACGTTCATGTATGCATACGTGCATGTGTGCATCCATACAGATATACATATGCATACATGCATGACTGCATGCATGCACGCATACACACATACACACAACCATACACACATACATGCACGCACACACACGTACCGTTACACTAACAAACATAGGCGCATACATGCATACACATATATACATGCTTATCTGTCAGCATACCTCCATGCATGCATGCATGTATGTATGCATACATGCATACATGCATACATGCATACACACATACATGCATACTTGCAGCATGCATACAACCACGCTAACGTACATGCATGCATGCATGCCTACGTACCTACTTGCCGACCTACCTACCTACCTACCTACATACATACATAAACACACGCATGCAATCGTACACACATGCGTACATGCATGCATGTCTGAATACACACATACAGTTATGCACGTATAGACCTGTGTCCATACTGACAAACACAGATGTATGGGCAATCACACAGCGGTACACACATACACATATGTGTAGGGGCAGATGCAGCTACATACATCTATATTCCTGCATCCAAATGAGGGGTCGACACGTCTTTGCACTGCCCCTGGGTGCGGTTGAGGCGCAGTTTCTGCGGTGCGCATTCAGAAGTACGAGTCTCGTTGCGGACCCCATCCCGCGGCTCACCAGCGACCCACCAATGACCCATCAACGTCCCACCCGCGAGCCCCCCGCGACCCATCCTCGACCCACCAGCGAACCACCTGCGACCCTCCCGCGAACCACGCCCGCAGCCCATCCACACTGAACTGGAAATAATCACCGCCTGCGGGGTATTTCTTGACATTGGCTGTCGAGCTCGCGAACCGCCCTCCCCGCGACCCACCCACCTTGTGTTGCGTACAGATGCTTGAACGGCCTGGCAAGGCAGCCCGCGTGCCCTATCGATCGGAAGAGGTAGGTAGAAAGGAGGTAGAAACATGAAGTAGGAAAGCGTTGAAAATAGATTGGGTTTCCGCCCGCCCCTGAGGAGGACGGAAAAGGTGAAGCCACTCGATCACTGAGGTAGGAAGGCGCCTCAATGAGACTTGGAATCTGGGAATCCCCAAACACCTACCTTCAACGACTGGACGCACACATGCACACTCACAATGACATGCGCGACCGATTCCTTAAACCATATTGCCAGGCCCATCCTGAAGCCCAAGGTGGGCCTCGCACTGGGCGGCGTGTGCGTGTGTGTGTGTGTGTGTGTGTGTGTATAATGGATCTCGCAAGGCTGAACCTAAACGGTGTCTTTCGTTTTCGTTTTGTTTGCGTTTTCCCTCGCTTTCGTCATGAATCCGCCTCTACCGCAAAACGAAGCCGAAACGAAAACGGCCCACGAGATCACCAGAAACACCGTTTAGGTCCAGCCCTGGGATCTCGTCCCCCGATCCTCCTCCGAGAGCCGACGGAGGAGGATGAGGAGGAGGAGGAGGAGGAGGAGGAGGAGGAGGAGGAGGAGGAGGGAGAGGAGGAGGGAGAGGAGGAAGGGGAGGAGGAGGAGGAGGAGGAGGAGGAGGAGGAGGAGGAGGAGGAGAGGAGGAGGAGGAGGAGGAGGAGGAGGAGGAGGAGGAGGAGCAGGAGCAGGAGAGGAGGAGGAGGAGGGGGAGGGGGAGGGGGAGGGGGGCTTTGACGTTCTCCGACGGCGGGGGCACCACAAGAAACCGTCCACAAGAAACCTCCCACAGGAGACCCCCCGCAAGAAACCAGCAGGGGCCCGACCACTCCTCCTCATCCTCCTCCTCCTCCTCCTCTTCCTCCTCCTCCTTCTGTTTCTACTCCTTCTCCTCCACGAGAAGCCCAGCCCTGCGACCCCAGGACGTGCCTCGATGTTTGGCGTGGGGACGCCACGCTTCCCGCGGCAGAGCCATCGAACCCCAGGAAACCCGTGGGCTCCCTGGAGGCAAGCCGGGTGTTTCTTGGCATGGGCCCCCACTGTTCGGGAGCGGCCAAGAGGGGGGTGTCCAAGAGGGAGGGGGGGGTGGAAATCATGGCCGGCGGCATGTGCGCGGCCCAGCGGGGGGGCCAGGGACGTCATGAAATGAGAAGAGGCACCATGAAATCTGGGGAAATACCATGGTCCCCGCCATGATATCCACCCCCCCTAGTCATCACCCCCGAAACGTGCCATGGCGGCGACGACGCCGGGTGTTTCTTGGCATGGGCCCCCACTCGCCATCGCTCGGACGTCCATTCCCTGTGCTTTTTTTGGTTTCGTGCGTGGTTTTTTCGCCAAATGATCGAGGATGCTTCTCGATGGTCCTCGCCGAAGAAAAAATGCACACGTCCGAGCGATGCCGAGCCCACTGTGCCGTGGCGGCGGCGACGCCGGGCGCGCCTGCCGCCGGTCCGCCGCCGTGAGGTCGTCGATGGTGACCTCCTTCACCGCGGGCGCAGGCTGCGTCTGGGTCTCGCTCTGCCGATGCCGCGCCTTCGGGCCACAGGGGGGGGCGGAGGGGCCAGGAGGAGGTAGGAGGCAGGAGGCAGGAGGAGGGGAGGGCGCGGAGCACGAGGAGGAGGCAGGAGGCAGGAGGGGCGAGGGAGGGAGGAAGGAGGGGGGCGGGAGGACGAGGGAGAGAGTGAGGGAGGGAGAGAGGGCCGGGAGAGGGAGGGGCGCGAATGGGCAATCGAGTTGGAGCGAGGGTAGGGAGGAGGGAAGCAGCAAAGTGGGGTGAGGAAGTGGGAGGGGAAGGGGAGGAGGCTCAGGTGGGAGGAACAAATCTTAACCCGTCGCAGGTGGCGGAGGAAGGCTGCGAGGACGAGGGCAGGTGTGAGCTCGACCCGCCCATGAGGGCTCTCCAAACCCGACCTGCCCCCGCTAGGCCCGTGAGGGTGCGCCCGCCCGGCCTGCCCATCTCTGAAGGGGCACTGGGACACACACAAATAAATACACACACATGATGATATCTCCCATCTTTTCCCATATTTTCCGGGTTTTTGTCTTCCCCCCCCACTTCCCGAATTTCCCCATGTTTTCTGGGAATCGCCGATTCATTGTGTCTGTGTGTTTCTTCCCCTCCTGAATCTCACCCTGGTGGGGCTTGCCCAGGAGCTGGCATGGGAAGGCCTCCGCTCGAGGGGGCTCTGCTCGGAGACGCCAGGGGGGGGGGCACCGGGGACCAAGAGGAACAACTCTAGGCCAACGCTGCGTGCTCGGTGACGTGTTCGTGGCATTTCCACTGCTATGCTGTGAGCTATGACCTCAGCTGCCCCGACACGCAGCGCGCAGCATGTGTCGTACTGATACGGAGCTCAACACGAAGGCTGAACATGTAGGTCCGACGCGATACATTCGCCAAAACGTGGTCCAACACGCGGAGCCAACACGCAACGCATTGACACGGACGTTTTAAGAACGGCACGCGTTGCGTTTCACAACGGGCGTATCGAGGCAGCCAAGCCTATGACAGGTTTGATTCCCCCGACTTCTCTTGCCGCAATATACATCGCCCCACCGCAGGCCTGCGACCCGCCTCATGGTCCGACCCGCTGGCCCCGCGACCTAGCAGCGACGCGCCTGCGACGCTGGCCGGCCTCACGGCTCCGCCGCCCTCCCGGCACGGCGAGCTGCCGCACCGCATAGCCCGCGCCAGCTGCTGCGGGCCCCGCGCGCCACCTTCGACGTGCGAGTCGAACCACCGGCTCCACCGAGGGCAACGCTTCGCCGCCGTGCCCACCCAGCTGGCCAAGCAGGGCGCGGCCTGGGCACGAAGCGCTCCAGCCGCAGCGGCTGCGCAGGCGCACGGCGGCGGCAACGACGCGGGCGCGCCGGGAGCAGCGGGAGCAGCAGGGGGGAAGAGAGAAGAGGCTATAGAGGAAGGGGACGGAGGGACAGCATGGGGAACGAGGGGGATTCGGGGCACGGCGAGCTGAGGCCGCGGCACCTCAACAATGCGGTGCCGGAGCCCCTCCCAGGGCCCAGGCGCGCCCGCTTTTCGAGCCGCGCCCGGCCGTGGCGCTGAGGGCGCCGCCCCCCCCCCCGAAGGCCCACTGCCGCTGTGCTGCCGCTGCCTCAGCTAGGGGGCCACGTGCGAACCCTACCCCTACCCCCCACGATTTCTGAGGGGGGGGGGGGCACTTTGTTCGAGAGCTCCCGAGCGAAGCGAACCCCACCCTCCCCCTCAAAAATCGTGGGGGGATAGGGGTAGGGTTCGCACGTGGCCCCCATATCCGCTGGGCCTCCGCCGAGGAGCGGAGGGCAGGGCACGCGTGGAGGCCCGAGGACTGCGCTGTAACTGTACCCTCCCCCGCTGCCCCGGTGGCCGGGACTCCTCCCGCCCCATCGGCTGCAGGCGAGAGTGACCCTAGAGTGACTTTTGGTGCGCGGCTTCAGGGGGGCGCGGGGGGGGGGTCAAACCCACGCAAGCCGCTGTTGTACATCGCATTCGGCGATCGGGGAACCCCCAGTGGGCGCGCACCAAGGGTCGCTCCGGCGAAGGGTGCGCAGTCGAAACAGCGAGCTCCCCCCTCCTCCCCTGCACCTTTGGCCCGGGGTTGTGCAGGCTGGCCGCCTTCTTGCGCTCGACGACGCCCGCCTGGCGCGACAGCGCCCCCTCCTTTTTTCTTTCGACCGCATAACCGCCACCGTCCGCGCGGCGCGGGCTCCCCGGGCAGACACGGAATGAACGATATCTACATGCATACAAGCATACATACCTACATAACCTACATACATATGTAATCTATATATATATATACATATATATATGTATATATATATATGTATATGTGAACCTCCTCGTCCTCGTCCTCCTCGTCTTCATCCTCCTCTTCCTCCTCCTCCTCCTCCTCCTCCTCCTCCTCCTCGTCCTCCTGCCGCAAGACTCCGACGTTCCCTGTCCTTGCACACTGGGCCCGGGCAATCGCGACCCTTTTCCCATGGGCCGGTTCTCCATCCCGAGTCGTCCGCCGACGGTCCTGGGGCCCTAAAACAGGGCTAGGATCGGGATAAATCGCTCCAGAGCGTTCCGGAGCGCTCTCAGAGCGTTTCGGAACTCTCTGGAGCGGCCGCGGCGCCCACTACATCCTCCAAACCCGCCGATTCTCAGAGATTTCGAGTTATCCCGATCCGATTTTGTCCCGATCTTCGTGTCGTTTTATAGGCCAGGCGAGGGCCCTCTATAGGAGGGCGTTCCCGGAAGTCCGGACACTTTCCCCAGGACCGAGATTCCATCCCGCTTCGTTTTTTGACGGTCCCGAGGCCCGGCGAAGGCCCCCCGGGGCCGAACATAGGAAGAAACTTGCCGCCCGGATTTTCTTACGGCGCGATCGTGCCTGGGGCCCAAGACCGCACGTCGTGTCGTATCACGACGCAAGCATGTCCGGACCTCCGCCTGCCGCAGGACGCGGGTGGGCGCGGCCGTCCCAAAGCTTCGCCAGCCATATCGCTCGGACGTCCCTTCCCCGTGCATTTTGGTTTCGCTCTCGTGCGCGCATTGCCTCGCAAGGTGGTCCCAGATGCTTCTCGATGGCCGTCCCCGAGAAAAAATGCGCACGCCCGAGCGATGCCAAGAACACGCTGTGGTGTGATGTTGCTCCCATCCTACCCAAGGACCACATCCCACAAATGAGTTCGAGAACCAGGGAAAGTGCCGAAAGAGTGTCGAGACAGTGTCGACACAGTGTCGGACGAGCGCCTCCCAGTGCCCGACTCGTGAAAGCCCTCGTGTTTCGGTACTTTCTGGTGCTCGAGATTCTTCCTGACGATCAGGGCCAAAGCAGGTCAGAACATCACAAAGTGTGGAGACGGACCGCGTGGTGCCCCCGGAGCCCCTCGCGACCTCGCCGCGCGGTCCGCCGCGCACGGGGCCTGGGACCCTGGAGGCCCCGATTCGCCCTGTAGGTGCCCTCGGCAAACGGCCCGGGTCCCAGAACCGTGCGGTGCCCCCCCGAGTCTTATGAGGAGGAGGCGGAGGAGGAGGAGGGAGGAGGAGGAGGGAGGAGGAAGGAGGAAGGAGGAGGAAGGAGGAGCAGGAGGAGGAGGAGAAGGAGGAGGAGGAGGAGGAGGAAGGAGGAAGGAGGAAGGAGGAAGGAGGAAGGAGGAAGGAGGAGGAGGAGGAGGAGGAGGAGGAGGAGGATGTTGACATCAACAGCCACAGACCCCATTCCTAGGGCTCATAGTAGCGGAGAGGGCCGTCAGGCGCGGCACCCAGTGAGCTTGATGACCCACACGACGAAGCCCAAAGCAATCCTATGCACACGGGGGGCCCGCACCGCCCCCCGACCGTGACCCCCGCGACGGAGTCAAGGCCGAAGACGCCGATGATGAGGAGGACCGCGGCCACCCGCAGCGACACCACCGCCCCGCCCCGCAAGCTCCTTCTCCAGGAGCCCGACAGCGGCGAGGAGCTCGTCGTCGTCGAGCGGCCCGTCGCCCCTGACGCGCTGGCCCCGGCGCCCCTGGAGGTCGGCGGCGCGCCGCTGGAGACGCCCACGCGCCTCGCTGATCACGTCCGCGCCGCCCCTGACCTCGCCCAGGCGCGCCACCCCAGCATCGGCCTCCGCCATGGACGGCGCCGCCGCCGCCACCTGCGAGGAGCCCACGGCTCTGCCGGCCACCACCGTCTCCGCCGCCGCCGCCATCGCCGCAGCGGCACGCGCCGCCGGGGGCGCCGCCGGCCGCCGAGCCGACCACCGCCGAGCCGCCAGCCGCGCCAGCAGCGAGCCGCCCGCCGTCAGCCGCCCACGCGTCGTCCGCCGAGCCCATGGGGTCGTCGTCGTCGTCGTCTCCGGAGGTCGCCACGGCCACCAGCTCCAGCCCGCGGCCTGCGCCAGCAGCAGGGGGCTCCGCCGCCGACGACGGGTCGGTGTTCATCCTGGCGGCCGCACGCCGCGCCGAACGGCGCTGGCGGCGGCGCCGCCGCCGCGCCGCCCGCACCGTCGGGTCCGCGTCGCCACCAGTCCGAACACCATGATTCGGGGATGGACAGATACCCCTTAGCAAAACGTGGTTCCGTGAAAACGACCTGGGGCCCAAACATGGCGGGCGCAAGCCTGGCAAATGACGGCCGCGGCGCCCTCTGAAAAACCGAAAACGGACAATTCACTAATCGACGTGTCATGGTGGGGGTTCCGTCCACCCCCGGAATCATCACCTCGAGCCGGAGCACCAGCGCCCGCGTCGCGCGGCTCCCGCGGCGCAGCCACAGCGCAGGCCAAGGCCGAGCACGCGGAGCGGGCGGCGGCAGCGACGCTGCGCCGCGGCGCGCGGGCGACCACCGCCGCGCGAAGGACCGCGGCGACTAGCGCGGCGGCGTCGGCGGAAGCGGGAGCCCCTCTAGCCTTTTGGATGCCATGACAACGGGCACTCTAACAATCCGATCATTGAATTAACACTGTGTTTAAACTGTGTAAACAAAAACCTGTTCTAAAAACGTTTTCAAGCATGTTCTTACATATTTAAAGCATGTTTGAAACATGTTTTAGACATCTGGAAAATTGGTGGCAGCATGCTTCCTCTCCGTTGATCGCCCTCCACAACTCTAGCCTCGCCGCGAGCGGTCGTCGGGGACGGGCGACCCAGGCAAGGCGTGCGAACGCTTGAGCCAAAGATGGCTTGAGCCAAGATGGCTTGAGCCAAGATGGCTTGAGCCAACATGGCTTTAGGCAAGATGGCTACGGAGGGGGAGGAGGAGGAGGAGGAGGTGGAGGATGAGGAGGAGGAGGAGGAGGAGCAGGAGGAGGAGAAGAAGGAAAATCCTGGAAGCCTCGCGCGGCAACTTGAGACCCGATTTACGTCGGATCCACGTCGGACTCACGTCAGGTTCACGTCGGATTTACGTCGGATTGACTCCAGAGCATCGCCGCGCGAGCGACCCATAGTCCATAGCTCACGGAACTGACGTGTGGACTAGATCTTGCTACTATTACGCGCCGCGCGAGGCCTCCAGGATTTCCTCACTGCCTGACCAGGCGGACCCTGGGCAAGCGTGACCTTTGGTGTGCGGCTTCTTGGGCGCCGCGGGGGGCCAGACACAGACGCGCAAGACGCTACTATCGCAATCGCGCTCGGCGATCGGGGGACCTCAATGGGCCCTCACCAAAAGTCACCCCAGCGAATGGCTACTCTTACGGGTAATCGATCCTCCGAATGTTCGGCTTCCGGGCCGTTACTCTGGTCTCTGGCGGCCGTTCGGGAGGATCCGGGCACCCCTGGAACGCCCTCGGCGAGGCGAATATGCTGGATCGCATCCCGAGGCAGGAAAACCCCCAGGAGCCGACGAAGCGATTTGAAAACTCCAGAAGATACCAATGGCTGCCCAGACCCCCGACGTCATGATTTTGTCGCAACGTCGCCGCGCAGAGAGTTCTCGACCCATTCTCCCGGACCTAATGGTCGTCCCGAATCTTTTTGTGGACGGTCCCGAGACCTGGCAAGGGCCCCCGAAGCCGAAAATAGCGAAACACCCTCCGTCGTCATTTCTTGCCAGGCGTCCCCGGAAGTCCAGACCCTTTCCCCGGGACCGGGTTTGTCGTCCTGAATCGTTTTCTGACGGTCCCGAGGCCCGGCGAAAGCCCCTCGGGGCCCAAAATAGCCCAAAGCCTCGCGCCCTGACCTTGTTATGGCGCGATCCTGTCTGGGACTTCTTCGTGACTCAAGAGGGTCTGGCTCACCACGCCTCGGGGTCCCCGAGGGAGAGGAGGAGGAGGCGGAGGAGGAGGAGGAGGAGGAGGAGGAGGCGGAGGAGGAGGAGGAGGAGGAGGAGGAGAGAGAGAGGAGGAGGAGGGGAGGAAGAGGAGGAGGAGGAGGAGGAAGGAGGGGGCCCCCACACCGCCGGGGGGCCCCCTCCCGCGGCGCCGCCCCCCGGCGAGCGAGGCCGCGCCCCGGGAGGCCTGCATGTGGGCGGGGCCCGCGCCCGCAGGGTGCGGCCCCCGCGCAGGACGCGGCCACCGCTCCCGCCCGGGCTGCGGGGCCATACCCATTTTGTTGGGGGGGGGGCTCCACGCCATGCATGGGCGGCCTGCATGGGCGGGGCCCGCGCCTGCAGGGTGCGGCCCTGCGCAGGACGCGGCCACCGCTCCCGCCCGGGCTGCGGGGCCATACCCGTTTTTTTGGGGGGGGCGGGGGGGGGGCCCCGGGGGGGGCTCCACGCCATGCAGTCGGGGCGTTGACCTGAGGAACCCCAAATGAGGAACGAGGCCCCTTTTTCCCATAAGTTAAACCTCGATTTCCTATGGAAGCCCTCAGGAAAACACGAGGCAAACTTTGAAACATTCAAGGGACACCGAGCCCCTCCCCAGCGAAAAGGGTTCCTTCTTCAGCGCCCCGACTGTGCCCAATTTTTTTTTTTGGGGGGGGGGGGCTCCACGCCATGCCTCCGAAGCCTCAGTGGGAGAACCACCCACTGCTGCGGGGGGAGGAGCAGTGGGAGGCCCAGCCCAGGCCGACTTCGTCTGAGCTATATCGGGGGGTTTCGCCCGAAGCGCGGGGGGCCCCTTCAGCGCGCAGCCTCTCGCGGACCAGGCGAAGTTCAGAGGCCCCACTCGGAGGCGCAAGCAGGCCAGAGGAGGCTACCAGAGGGGGCTCACCCCCTCGAGTCATGAAAAAATCACGACGGGAGGTTCTTCGCTCTTCTCGGCCTCTGGGGGCCCTCGCCGGGCCTCGGGACCTGCAAGAAACGATCTCGATCAGGATGAAAAACGGGTCCCGGGGAGTGGCTCCGGACCTCGGGGGGTCGCGTCAGGAAACAAATGACGTCGGGGGTCTGGGTGTACCCAGTGCCGATCTCGGGTCGGACGCAGACAGGGGGGAATGCGGTGAGGGCAAAGGGTAAGGAACCGTTGCATCGGGAGTCCGTGTCTTTTCCCGCACGCACACGCACGCACACACACAGACATACAGGCCGCCCGCTGCGCAACGACCACTGGCCGCCGCCAGCAGGGTCCACCAGGCAAGAAACCGGGGCATCGCCAAACGAGCCATGATCGTCCTGGTCCTCTTTCGCCTCCTCGATCTACGAACCTCTAGGGCCAAAGGATTTTCGCTTCAGTCCCGGAGGAACTCAACAAAACTCTAGGGCTGGCCTGTGAAATCGGAAGCTAAGTGGTGGACCTGCCCACGCAATGGTCCCGACACCATGTAACCTCACGAAGAGGTGGGGGATAGGTGTGGTTGGCCTCGGAAACGACAAAACCGTTGTTGCCACTGGCTCGGTTTTGCAATTTTCACAACCATCCTGTGGTGTTGCGCCACTCGAATTCCGTCCTCCTCCTCCTCCTCCTCCCAAGTCTTCCTCCTCCCCATCATCGTCACCATCATCATCAGTATCAGCATCGCATCATACCGGCGTCGCGTCCTCATGTCCATCATCATCAGCATGATCGCTGGAGCACCACTCGCGCGTTTTGTGGCCCCATGGGGAGTTCCACCGAAGGCCCCACTGGAACAGCCCGCATGTGTCCCAGCTGCGCAGCTCGGCACATCCGTCACACGTTTTGTGGCACCCTAAAAAAACTCCACCCAAGGCCGCAGTGGCGCAGCCCGCATGGGTCCATATCGCCCATTTCGGCACAGACACCCCACACGTTTCGTGGCCCTGTAAGGAGCTCCACCGATGGCCCTAGTGGCGCAGCACGCATGCGTCCAAAACGCTAAAATGTCGGCACGCCCCTTGGCCCCATTGGGAGCTCCACCAAAGGCCCCAGCGGCGCAGCCCGCATACGGCCCAGCTACGCAGTTCGGCACACCACCCACAGGGTTCGTGGCCCCGTAGAAAGCTCCACAAAAAGCAGTGCCGCAGCTGGCACGCGCCCCAGCCAACGATTCCAGCACACCCCCCAAGCTGTTCGTGGCCCTGGGGGCTCCACCGTATACCCCAGAAGCCCAGCCCGCATGCGTCCCAGCCACCCATTTCGGAACATTCTGCACACGCTTGGTGGCCCCATAGGGAACTCCACCGAAGGCCCCATTGGCGCAACCCGCATGCGTCCTAACCGCGCATTCCGGCACACCCCTCACACGTTTCGTGGCCACCCTATCGAGCCTCCACCCAGGGCCCCAGTGGCGCAGCACAGCCCGCATGCGTCCAAGCCGCGCATTTTTGCACACCACGCACAAGTTTCGCGGCCCCAAAGGGGGTCCACCGAAGGTCCCATGGGCGCCGCCCGCACGGGGATCCGCGCCACCCGCGCCGTGTTGGCATACCCCTCACACGCTTCGTGGCCCCGGGAGGAGCCCCACCGGAGGCGCAAATGGCGCAACCCGCATGCGTCCCAGCCACACGTGCTGGCACACCCCATCATACGCTTCGCTGCCCCATGTATATGGAGCTCCACCGACGGCCCCAAAAGCGCAGCCCGCATGCGTCCCAGCCGCCCATGTCGGCACACCCCTCACACGCTTCGTGGCCCCATGGGGGGCTCCACCGAGGGTCTCGGTTGCGCAGTCTGCATGCTCAACCCACACATTTCGACACACCCCTCACGCGCTTCGTGGCCCTTAAGGAACTCCACCGAAGGCCCCAGTGGCGCAGCTCGCATGCGTTGCCACCACCTATTTGGCACTGGGTCACAGCGCGGACAGTCCGCACGCGCGTCAAGGCAACCTGGGCTACGGCATTGCGAACAGTCCCGCCTGCAAGAGGCTGGGGAGAAGACGAGGGGCGGCCGCGGAGACAGAAGGCAAAAGGCGGGACAAAAAGAGGGCTCGCGGCGAAGCCGCGGGGGGGCGCGCGGGGCGGCGGGGCCGCAGGGTAGCCCCTGGCAGCGAAAGCGGAGTGGCGTCGCGGGCGCACCCAGGGGAGGAGCCCGCGGCCGCAGCGCAGGGCGGTGCCAAGCAAATAAGGCGCTGCAGGGGCGGCAGGCCGCCAAGGTGGCGGGCCGGGGGCGCGGTGAGGGGGTGCTGGAGGTGGCTGCGCGGGACTGCTGCGAAGGGCTGGGCGTGTGGCCCTGCGCTGGTGCGGCGTGGCGGATACGAAGCGCGACGAAGCGCGATCGCGGCGCGGGGAGAGAGAGGCGACGAGAGCGGCGGGGCTAAGGGGCCGGGCGAAGCCGGGTGGCCAGAGAGAGCCCAAGCGTCGGGCTGCCGCAGAGCGGCCCGTTGAGGCCACGCAGAGGGCCAGGGGCGTCGGGGGGGAGAGCAGAGAGGCAGCGGGCCGAGCGCAGAGCCGGCGCACGCATCGCAGCCATGGGCAGACAGGGCGGCGCCTGGCGGAAGCGGGAGCTGGGCGACGGTTCCCGGCGGGTGGCCGGAGGGCAAACTCGGAGGGCGACGCAGCGGCGGCGCCCCCCAAGGAGGGGCAGCACGAGCTGCCGGGCATGGGCAAGTGCCCACCTGCTGGGCACATGGCCTGTGGGGCGGCGCGTGCGCCAACCGGGCTGGGGCCAGTGCGGCCCGCGAGGCAGAGCGCGCGTCGCGGAGCCTCGGCGTCGGGCGGTGGGAGGGGCCGCACAGCCAGGGGCGGCCGGCGCGCCACGCGCTGAAGCCGGGAGCGCGCGGCCAGTGTGCCGACAGGGGGCCGCGAGCTGGGCCAGGCCTCGGCCGGCGCACGGCGCAGCACCTGGGTGGGGTGCCGCGCCCGCAGAGGGAACAGGGCGCACCACCTGGGGTGGACGGCGCGCAGAGTGAGACGCACCTGGCTGGTGCGCAGACAGGTGGAAGCCGCCGGAATGCGGACGGGCGGAAGGCACGTCACCTGGGTGGCTGACGCGCCAAGAGTATGGAAGGGCGCGTCAACTGGGGTGGGCAAGGCGCCCGTGAGAACGCACCTAGCCGGTGCACAGACAGGTTGAACAGAAGCTGGGGCATGCCTGCAGTGGCCAGGCGCGCCTGGGGGACGGAGTCCGGCGCGCCAGCTGCGGTGGGAGGCGCGCTGAGCGAAGCGCACCTGACAGGTGCCCAGACAGGTGGATCAGAGACGCGGGGCACCTCCTGGGGTGGAAGGCACCCCGCTGCGGTCACAGGCCAGGTGGGTCGGAGATATGCACCGTGGGCCCAGGAAGCGAGGCTGGGCCGTTGTCGTAGGTCTGGCGCTATCAGAGCCCACATAATTGGGACTGGTCACCAGTGGGCCAGGATGCCTCGCTGGGGCGCTTTTTCCTTCTTGGCCCTTCCCTCCAGCTGCCTGGCTCTGGCGGTTCTGCTGCTGCTGCTGCCAGACCGCGTTCCAGTCGACTTCTAGGTTGCGGTGCTGGCAGAGGGTGCGGATGTTGTGATGAAGCTCGGCCAGATCTCACAGGAAGTCGCGGCTGAATTCGTCGTAGCCGCGGGGATTGTGTGTCCTCGTCCTGGGGCACTTCCCATCTCCCTGGTCGCAGGCCCTGTTCCAGCCCTCAACGAAGAGGGCACCACAGGCAGCCTTCGGGCGGCGGGGGAGACCCCGCGGCGGAGGGCGTGGGACGACCGGCAAGATCGCCTGCACAAGACAGCCAGGCATGACATTCTGTGGACGCCACAGTGGAAGCAAAGGGATTGCAGAGTACAGTCAAACATATGATTAAGGAAACAATCAATGAAGAAAGCTGGGCCAGCTTTTCGGAAGTGTCGTAAGGAAGCGCTGGGCCAGCTTCTGGAGCCAAGGACGTACACGATTCATCTCTGGGATCCAAGGCTACCACCCCCCTTCAGAAACTGAGCCAGCTCTCCGGCGAGCTGGTCGAGAAGCGCCGGGCCAGCCCTTCCGCCGGGAGGCTTCTGAAGCACGAGCGGGACCGCACTTCGGCACGCACGCCGGACACGCTTCGTGGCCCCATAGGGCCTGCGGCCCCCCTGGGGCAGCGCCCGCACGACGGCCCCGCCCCACTTCGGCACGCCTCATCACGCGCTGCGCCGCCCCGCGATGCTCACGACGCTGGCACTCACGACTGCATCTGGCTTGGTTCGTCGCCAGGTGGAAGCCCTTGATGGATCTGGTGCGTCGCCGTTGTCTCGCCCGGCTCTGGTTTCGGTGGCGATCCCAGAGCAGCTGTTCGAAGTACCGCTTCCACGCTCAAGGGACACCATCTTTCGGGAACGGCGAAGACACGGCCCTGCCGCTTCTGCGGCAAACTGAAAGAGGGAAGCCTGCGTCGACCATCTGCGAACCACGTTCAATGCTCTCCACTGGACTCCGCCCCCTGGCCAAGGAAATCCCTCGATGTCTCGATGTGGCAGCACCCAGCGCTGGGGGCACAGGATTGCAATGGGAAGGGGTAGGGGAGACTGTAGGCGAAATAACACGCCGTCGACATCGCCGTTGTCGCCATCGTTGTTGTCGTCGTCGCCGTCGCCATCGTCCTCGTCGTCGTCGCCGTCGCCGTCGTCGTCGGCGTCGCCATCGCCATCGTCGCCGTCGTCGTCGTCGCCGCTGTCGTCGCCATCGTCGTCGTGGGCATCGCCATCGCCATCGCCATCGCCATCGCCGTCCTCATCGTCGCTGCTGTCGTCGCCGTCGTCGGCGGCGGCGTTTCCATCGCCGTCGTCGCTGTCGAAAAACGGAGAACAAGATGAAGAGTACAGCAAGTTTGTGTCGCGTCGACCCTGGCGTTGGTTTCGGACGCCGCGGGGATCGTTCAGCCTTGAACGATCGGCGGTTTCCGAAACGCCAGGTCGTCCAACATCAAACGATTCCGGGTCGCCGGCGCGGCTGAAGATTGAACGCTGGCGGCGGGATCGCGGCCAGTCGACAAGAAGCGAACGCACCGTACCAGCGGGACCTCAAGCTCCTCAGGACAGGTTGGGGCAGAAAACATAGGGAACAGTTGGAGGACTGGAAATAAGCACCAACACCTACATAGGGGGCTGCCTCCACAGGGGTAAGATGATCCTAGATGTCGGTGTTGGTGGAAATATTTTGGTCACCTGGGAAACCAGAATATTACCACCATCGCCAGTCGGTGGAGGCACACCGCCGACATTGGTGTTGGTGTCAACCTCTAGGTCTGCGAAACAAAGAGGGACAGCGGGCCGGCGGAGGAAACACGGGGGAGCAGGACGAAGGGCAGGAAGCCAGCGTCCTTGAGGTGGTCGACGCACTCCACGAAGTAAGACTGGTGCGCGGGCGCGGGACTGCAGAGAAAGAGCATGCTGTCCCCCGAAGGCCCCATACAGCCGAATGGTAGCGCAAAGCAAATCCGACAAGAAAATGAGGGCGCATCTCGGAGCACGAGTTTGTGTATTACCAGATGCCTGGAGGAGACATGAGACATCTGTTGTCCGTTTGTCCCTGTTCCTGCTGGTCCTCCAAACCCCGCTTCTGGTGCTTGGTATGGGAGCGAATCGGCTCTATTCGCAGCGGGTCCGTCTACCTGTGCAAACCGCGAACATCCCTGACTGCAGGGGCGGCCCCTTTCGAGACTGGCTGGAGGCTGCCCACACCATGGCGGCTGGACGCCGCTCTCTCGCGCAGCTGGCCAGCGAGCCTCCGGCAGGGTCGCTCGAGTCGTCAACCGACGGGAGCTGCGCCTGCTGGGGCGAGAGACCGACACGCCGACAGCAGCAGCACAGCACAAAGCGGGAGAGACGGGGCGGCTGGTTCCGCACCCGAGGCCCAGTTTGCGATGAGGCGCCATGTCTTTCGGCGACCGCGTGGAAGCGGTGGCCTGAAAAAGTGATGCCCACGGTTACAGAGGCACGGTAGGCCTGGAGCGAAACACCCGGCCAGCTTACAACCGGGCGCGCTGCTCGGATTGAGCCCACCGCATATGGGGCGACAGAGAGGCGGAGATACAGAGAGAGAGAGAGAGAGAAAAAAAAAAAAAAATAGCCTGGCGAAGGACCCAACCATATGCAGCTGCGAGTACCGCACGGATATGAGACGAAGGAGGGGGCACGCAAACTAGGCCCCTCTTCTCATAGGCACCGCGCCACTGGGGCCTTCGGTGGAGCTCCCTATGGGGCCACGAAACGTGTGAAGGGGTGTGCCGAAATGAATGGTGGGGAGGCATGCGAACGCAGCCACTGGGGCCTTCGGTGGAACTCCATATGGGGCCACGAAACGTGTGAGGGGTGTGCCGAAATGGGTGGTGGGGAGGCATGCGAACGCAGCCACTGGGGCCTTCGGTGGAGCTCCCTATGGGGCCACGAAGCGTGTGAGGGGTGTGCCGAAATGGGTGGTGGGGAGCATGCGAACGCAGCCACTGGGCCTTCGGTGGAGCGGCGACGAAACGTGTGAGGGGTGTGCCGAAATGGGTGGTGGGGAGGCATGCGAACGCAGCCACTGGGGCCTTCGGTGGAGCTCCCTATGGGGCCACGAAACGTGTGAGGGGTGTGCCGAAAGGCATGCGAACGCAGCCACTGGGGCCTTCGGTGGAGCTCCCTATGGGGCACGAAACGTGTGAGGGGTGTGCCGAACATGCGAACGCAGCCACTGGGGCCTTCGGTGGAGCTCCCTATGGGGCCACGAAACGTGTGAGGGGTGTGCCGAAATGGGTGGTGGGGAGGCATGCGAAAGCACTGTGAGGGGTGTGCCTTGGTGGTGGAGCTCCCTATGGGGCCACGAAACGTGTGAGGGGTGTGCCGAAAATGCGGTGGGGGATGGGGCCACGATGCCCGAACATGCGTGCCACTGGGGCCTTCGGTGGAGCTCCCTATGGGGCCACGAAACGTGTGAGGGGTGTGCCGAAATGGGTGGTGGGGAGGCATGCGAACCCTGCCACTGGGGCCTTCGGTGGAGCTCCCTATGGGGCCACGAAACGTGTGAGGGGTGTGCCGAAATGGGTGGTGGGGAGGCATGCGAACCCTGCCACTGGGGCCTTCGGTGGAGCTCCCTATGGGGCCACGAAACGTGTGAGGGGTGTGCCGAAATGGGTGGTGGGGAGGCATGCGAACGCAGCCACTGGGGCCTTCGGTGGAGCTCCCTATGGGGCCACGAAACGTGTGAGGGGTGTGCCGAAATGGGTGGTGGGGAGGCATGCGAACGCAGCCACTGGGGCCTTCGGTGGAGCTCCTATGGGGCCACGAAACGTGTGAGGGGTGTGCCGAAATGGAGGCATGCGAACGGGAGGGAGGAGGGCGAGGAGAAGGAGGAGGAGAGGAGGAGAAGGAGGAGGAACGCGGGGACCGTCTCGTCAAAACGAGAACCCAACACCACAGGATGGTTGGGAAAAAGATGCAGAGACTGATAGAGAGAGAGAGAGAGAGGAGAGAGAGAGAGAGAGACATCAACATATATATATATATATATATATATTATATGTATATATATATAAATAAATATATATAAAAAAACAATACTTAGGAGGAAGGGGAGAGGGAGAGAAAGAGAAAGAGAGAGAGAGAGAGAGAAAAAGAGAGAGATCGAGAGAGAAACAACAACAGAAAAACCGAGGCGCGCGCGAGAGAGAGAGAGAGAGAGAAAAACAAATAAACAAAACTATGCGGGCGAAGGACCCAAACACATGCAACTGAACGCAATTGTGGGTATCGTCTTCGGTGGAGCCCCCCATGGGGCCACGAAGCGCGTGAGGGGTGTGCCGAAATGGGCGCGGCGGTGCCACGCGAGCGCAGCCACTGTGGCCTCCGGTGGAGCTCCCTAACTACGGGGCCACGAAACCTTTGAGGGGTGCGCCAAGAGTGGGGGAGGTGAGGAGGAGGGGGAGGATGGGAGGAGGGAGGATGGGAGGAGGGGAGGGAGGAGAGGGAGGATGGGAGGAGGGAGGGGGAGAGGGAGGATGGGAGGAGGGGAGGAGAGAAGGTGGGGGAGGATGGGAGGAGGGAGGGGGCGGCGGGAGGCAGGAGCGAGACGCGCGGCGCTGCCTCTTCAAAACGAGGGCCCCACACCACAGGATGGTCAGGAAAAAACAAAGGCACAGGACAAAGGCGGGAGAACGGCGCCGCCATCGCGCCTCAGCCGAGAGGGTGGCGGGCCGGGCGGCGAGGGGGCGCCGCCGCTGTGACCACGATGGAAACCACCGCAACCGCAAGTTCACAAAAAGATTCCAGGACGGGCGCAATCCCAAATTTACATGGCAGCGTTTCGCACTTGCACTCACGGTTCACTCTGCACTGCGCGCAGCGCATGCAATTACACGCGCCTTCGCCTTGCAAACATCACCCCAGGAACCATCTTAATAACACCAAAGGTGACCTGTGGGACCTGCGGGACCTGTGGAACCTGCCGGAATTGGGAGAAATGTTGGGAGCGTGAGCCCTGTGGAACTTGTGGGAGCTGTGCGGGCTGCGGTAGCTGTGGGACCTGAGGGACCTGCGAGACCTGTGGGACCCTTGGGACCTGTGGGACGCGTGGGCCTGGTGGGACCTGTGGGGCCTTCGAAATTGCAAAACTTGTCGTCCCTGCGAGACCTGTGGGACCTGTGGGACCTGCGGGGCTTGCGCCACCTGCGACACCTGCCTGACCTGTCGGACCTGTAGGACCTGAGGGACTCGTAGGACCTGTGGGACCTGCAGGACCTGCGATACCAGTGGGACCTGTGGCGCCTGTGGCACCTGTAGGCCCCGTGGGACCTGCGGAACTTGCGGGGCCTGCGGGACCGGCGCGACATGTGGGACCTGTGGGACCTGTGGGACCGGAGGGGCTGGGTGGACCTGTGGGGCCTGTGGGACCTGTAGGGCCTGAGGGGCCTGTGGGGCATGCGTCGCCTGTGGGACGTGTGGGACATGCGGGACCTGCGCGACCTGCGAAACCTGTGGGACCTGCGGGTCCTGCGGAACCTGCGGGACCTGCGGACCCCGTGGCCCTTGTAGGACCTGTAAGCCCTATCGGGCCTGTGGGACCTGTGGGGCCTTCGGGGCATGTGGGACCTGGGGGGACTGGGACTTGCGGGGCCTGCGGGACTTGCCAGACCTACGAGGCCTGCGGGGCTTGCGGGACTTGTAGGACCTGTGGGACATGTGGGGCATGTGGGACTTGTGGGACATGTGGGATATGCTGGGCCTGCGGGATTTGTGGGACCTGCGCGACCTGCGGGACTTGTGGGACTCGTGGGACCTGTGCTGGCGGCGGGACCTGTCGGACCTGCGGGACCTGTGGGACCCGGGGGGCCTGTGGGACCTGTGGGACCTGAGGGACCTGGGAGACCTGCGGAACCTGTGGGACCTGTGAGAGCTGCGGGACCTGCGGGACATGTGCGACCGGTGGACCTGCGAGAACCTGTGAAACCTGTGGGGTCATTCATACCTGTGGGACCTGTGGCACCTGCGGACCTGCGGGACCTGCGGGTCCTGTGGGACCTGTTGGACCTATGGGTCCTCTGGGACCTACGGGACCTGTGGGAATTGCGGGACATGCGGGACCTGCGAGACCTTTAAAACCTGTAAGACCCGTGGGGCCTGCGGAACCTGTGGGACGTGCGGGACCTGCATGTGGGACCTGTGGGACCTGCGGGGCCTGCGGGGCCTATGGAGTATGCGGGACTGGCGGGTCCTGCGCGACCTGCGAGACCTGTGGGAAATACGGACCCTGTGGATCCTGTGGGGCCTGCGGGACCTGTGGGTCTTGTGGGACCTGTAGGACCTGTGGGACCTGTGGGACCCAGTGGGACCTGCGGGACCTGCGGGGCCTGCGGGGCCTGCAGGACCTGCGAGACCTGCGCGACACGCGGGACCTGCGGAACCTGCGGAACCTATGGGACATGTGAAACATGTGGGACCTGTGGGGCCTGTGGGACCTGTGGGGCCCGCGAGGCCTGTGGGACCCTTGGGACCTGTGGGACGTGTGGGACCTGTAGGACCTGCGAGACCTGTGGGACCTTTGGCACCTTCTTTGCGACTTGTGGGTCCTGTGGGACCTGTAAGACCTGTAGGACCTGTGGGACCTGTGGGACCTGCGGGACCTGTGACACCTGCAAGACCTTGGGACCGGTGGGATCTGTTGGGCCTGAGGGACCTGTGGGACCTGTGGGACCTGCGGGACCTGCGGGACCTCCGGGACCTGTGGCACCTGTGGCACCTGTGCGGCCTGTGGGACCTGCGGGACCTGCGGGACCTGCGGGACCGGCGAGACCTTCGAGACCTGCGGGACCCGTGGGACCTATGGGACCTGTGGGACATCTGGGACACGTGGGACCTGTGGAACCTGTGGGACCTGTGACCGCCGAGGACCCAAGTAAGGCCCTGAATTCTGGGACCGCCAGGCACCCAAGTAAGGACCTTACTTGGGACCCCGGGAATTCCTTATTAAATTTGGTGGATCGACAGATGTCTCGCACTTTGGGACCATCGAGGCCCCCCGGGGGGCATTTATTAAGGAACCAAAAGTTTCCTTACGTCCACCATGTTTTCTTGGAGCGGAAAGACCCAAAGTTCAAACGTCCCGGCGTGGCCGTCGGAGGCCCCCAACCAGCCACCCAGCTTGGAAACGCGCGGCAAATGTTTCGCCGAGGCTGAACGCGACTCTGCTGCCGTCGCCACCGTAGCTGCACTGCATCCGGTGATCCACTGGCCTCAGGGCCCCGAAGAGTAAGCCTCCTAGCGGTGTCCTGACGACCTCCTGGAATCTGGGGGGAGACCGCCGGGGGACCTCCCCTGGTCCTCTTGGGGGCCTCCCGCAAACTTCCAGAAGGGGGCTGGGAGGTCTCCCAGAAGCTTTTTCTGGTCCTTGCAAGCCTGCTGGGAATCCTCCCCGAGGACCAGGGTCCGGGAGCCTCCCCCAGACCTCGAAATCTGGCAGGGTTCCCTCCAAGAGGAAACTTCCGGGGAGACCAGGGGAGGCCCCCTGGAAACCTCCCCTGGTCCTCCCGGGCCGCTGGGGGGAAACTTGGTGGAGGACCAGGTGAGGTCTCCTGGAAGCTTCCCCTGGTCCTCCCGAAAGCCTCCCACAGGAGACCTCCCCCCTGCGGGAACTCTCATCGGAGGCTTCCAGGTGAACCAGGGGAAGCCTCCCAGAGACCTCCCCTGGTCGTCCCGGAAGCCTGGGGGAGGCCTCGCCTGGTGCTCCCAGGGGCCGTGGGAAGCCTCTCGCCACACCTTGTGGAAACCAAGGGAAACCTCCGGAAGGCCTCCCCAAGCCCTCGGGGGGATCAGGGGGAGGTCTCCAGGAGAACCAGAGGAAGTCTGGTGGAGGCCCCCTCCACCTCGCCGGAGGAGGGCCCGCTGGGAGGTCTGGTCGACGTGGAAGGGGGGCATCCCACCAGACATGTTGGAGGTGGAAGGGAGGTCTGGTACCAGACCTAGTGGGGTCGGGGGTAACTGAAGACCCAACCCAGGCAAAGCAAGAAAACCAGCATGGAGGCGAACGCGGCCCAAGACGGCACCAAGATACCCCCCAGGCAACTCACGACGGCCCAAGAGGGCCCCTAATGTCCCAGGTCGCCCAATATACGACTCAAGAGTGTCCCAGGAGGCCCCCATGACAACCCGACAGTAACCCATGACATACCACATGTTGTCCATGTGTGCCACGTGAGAACCCCAGGAGACGCAATAATGAGACAAGGAGAACGAAGAAGGGAGGGTGACAACATGGGGGACGTAGGAAGGGGGAGGGCGACGACGTAGACGAAGGAGCGCGCCCCGAAGCGGCGCGGAAGAGCGCGTCACATGTTGCGGCCCTTGCAAGGCTATGGGCGACGACATGTCGCGCGTTATGGCTTTCGTGGCGGTGCCCGAAGACTCGCCACGCCGAGTGCTGCGCGGTCGCGGTGCGCGGGACTTGCCGCGAACAGATCGGCATGACGCACGCGCCGTGGTTTCTACCACAACCGCGCGACGCGTATCATTTGTCAACAATGTCGCGCCCTCCGCGAGCGGACCGGGCCCTCCACCTTGAGACGTGCGCAATAAAACACCATCAAAACATAATGCGAGTGGACGAGGGGGAAAGCAACCAGAAGAGGTCGCGCGAAAGGTGGACAACAAATGAAAAATGCTCACAAAAAGATCACATGCGCAAGCGCCCAACGAAACAAACTTATAGACACTCCAACAATTTGGCGCGCCGCGAAGAAGGGAAAAGGGGCGGGGGGCCCGCGTGCCCACGAGGAACGAACTTAACGGCATGGTAATCGCTACTGGACACGCCGTCACGCAGAGCCGCTCTGACAACACACACGCACACGGGCGCATCATCGCGCAAAAGCGGCCGAACCACGCCGTGCGAAGCATCGCTGCGCCAAGGCGATCCGCCCATGCAAAACACGCGCAAATGGCATCCGAAAAGAGCGTTACGCGCCGCGCAAACAAATATGGCGCGGTGCCGCAACAATCAGGCGGCTACGAATGTAAGCTCCTCTGAACTGCGCGCACGCGCGTCGTGTTAAACAGGCCGCGCCGCGCAGGCACGCCACTCGGTCTCGCGCCAGCACGTCGAAGGGAAGGTCTGCGGGAGACGCTCTGCAAGTGGCAATGAAGCAACCCCACGAGAACGCGATACATGTGAAATCGAGGCACGTGCCAACAGTAACCGCGACAACAGAACAACCAACAACAAATCATTTTAAAGAAACATCCATAACTTCCGGTTGCGGTGGTTTCTTGCGCGGTCACGCTGCGTGAGCCGGCCGGGCCGGAGCGGGCGCCCGCGCCCGACCACGGGCGGGGAGCAGCGCGGGGAGCTCAGGAGGACGCCGACCGTGCGCCAGCACCGGTCCTCGCCAGGCCCACCCTGGAACGACGGGCGTGTCCGCCTGGAGGCAGGAGGCAGGGGGGCGCATAGAAATGAGCCTGGCGAGGGACCCAACCCAGATGCACTGCGCCGGAGACTTGTTCTGCAGTGGGTTGCCACTAGCGCATTGCGCGCGGCAGTGCGGCGATACATTTGCGCACCTGAATGTATTGCACGGCCCAAGTATATGGCAATCCCACCAACTTATGGCATCAAATCTATTGCACCATCTTTTCCCCGGACCCCTTTTGGGTCAACCAGATTTGGGTGACGTCCTCACGTCGCCCCAGGCTATAACTGCGGATATTCGCTCGAATGTCGCCAAGATTGAAAGCGCCGTCATCATGCCGCCAGGTGCTCAAGCTTGGAGGTATAACAGAGGAAGGTCCGATTTGGGTGCTTGGCCATGATAAACATCGTGCCCGCTGTTTGCCTTGCCTCCTCAATCAGCAGAGCACCAGAGGACACGACGTCAGGTCCCGACGGGTTCGACATGAATTGTTGAGTGTTGCCCCAGAGCCAAGGCTCGGCTGGTGCACCTGCTCGTAGTCAAGGTCAAGCTCCACGTGCAAGGGCCACTGTCGTGGCAGGGTGGCGCGGCGGCTCCCTTGTACAAGAGCTGTGGGGTGTCTCGTCTTCGCCCCTGCTCTCGGCAAAACCTCGTCGTGGACAACATCGCAACATACTCCTCAGGAGTCAATTTCTCTCGCTATCACCTCCTCCTTCTTTGGAGAGACGCAGTGCGGCAGGCCCGAAGGTCGTTCTGCTACTATGGCTTCGCACATGGCCCGGACCTCTTTCCTGCTCGCCCAGCATGGAAGTGTCGGCCATTCTGGTTTTCACCAGAATCAGAACAGCATTTTATTCGGTAGTGCGCGATGTTGTTATGCCCCTCCCCACAGAGCCCGAGGATTTGGCAGAGGCATTGGACACCGCAAACATATCCTGGCCGTGGCTTCCTGCGTTCGAGGATGCCCTGGCCCAGCCCAGCATCTTGGACTCCCTGACCCAAGACAAGCATCTGGTGGCCATGGCGTCCGAGGCACACGCGCACCCATGGTTCAAGTGGCGGGGAACAACAAGACTGACCGCACTCGTTCCAGGACGCGTCCGGGAAGGGGGCCCTGGCTGACTGGGTGTTCAATATTGTGCTTGCCCCGCTCCTGGCCAGGATTAGGGGGGCCTGGAAAACGCTTGAATTTGTTCCCACTCGACGACCCCCCCGAACGGCTTTTCTCCCCGCCTGAGGAACACAGGGCGATGGAGGCCGCAGAGGTTGCCTTCGTGGATGACATGCTGGCGCTGTGTGTAGCAGTGTTCGATAATCGTCTTGGGGAACTGATCGGGCGCGCTGTGGATATTTCATACGCAGCCATGATGGAGAGAAGGTTGCAATCCACTTCGGCACTTCACTCCAGGTAGAGCGGCCGCTTTGGGCGATGTCCGGCCCCTGGATCGGTCACTGCACGAGATGACCCTTTGTCCGCTGCCCGCCCGGCCCCGCACTGCCGCCAAGGCACAAGCAAACTACCAACCTTGTGTCAACATACGAATATGTGGACAGCGCGATGCATCGTTCAGGCACGCTAGACTTAGGTCGGGCAGGTCCTCCTACAGGCCAATTCTAGACGAAGGTAACCATCTGCAACACATGAACAAGCAGGACTCAAGCACACTCAAAACACAATCCCCATGCTTTTTGGTTTGCCTCCGTTGGGATTTTCCCCCTGTAGAGGGACACGCCCGACTTCACGTTAAGTCGGGCGCGTCCCCCTACAAGGGGATTTTCCAAGAACAAACATCCAACAAACATACCCCAACAAAGCAACAAAAATACCCCCAAAAAATTGCCCATAAAATTTCGGGAGTATTTGTCGACCATTTTGGGGGTATCTTTTATTTTTCGTCGATAATCCCCCTGTAGAGGGACACGCCCGACTTAAACGTGACGCCAGACAGCGAGGTGGCGTCTCGGAGGCAACAGTGTCATGTTGCCCTCGGCCCCCTGGCCCCTTCAAAGCGCTCCCTCGGGCTCCGTTGCCGCTCCCCCACGGAGCGCACGCGGCTGCACTCCTTGGGGGACCTCCCGCCTGCTCTTCGCCGCCGCGGCGTGGCACCCTCTGGTCCGATCTTTCTGAGGGGAGGCAGCGGAGGCACCTAGGAGGCCCAGCGGAGCGATCCAGATCCCCCGTGAATCGCCCCAGAACTACGGGCGTCTGCTCAGCGCGGCCTTGTCCGCCCACGAGCGGTGGTGGGCGGACCAATGTCGCCCAAGCCTGCCCGTGGTCACCGTGCCAGGCGGCCGAGCTGCCGCCGCCACGGACTGGGCTCGCTGCAGGCCCGTCGGTCGCTTACCGCTTGCTACGGACAACGCGTCCCTGTCGCCCACACGCCGGGGGCGTGGAGGTCGCACCGGACGAAATCCCATCCGTCCACGAATCTCGCCGTCTCTCTAGCTGGGCCAGGAGGAGTCTGCTATATCAGATGCCTTCGTGATTTCCACACCCGCCCTGGCCTCCTGAGGCATCTCAGGCACGGTGCGGAAACATGTCTCCAAGGTCTCGTCCAACGGGGGCAGTTCCTGCCACCGGAAGAAGCTGAGGCCCACAAGGAGGCCGTCACCCTTAGCGTCCTCGGGCTCCCCACATCCTCGCCGAGACCCCCCTGCTCGAAGTCTACGGCCCCGCTCTGCCCCCGCCGCCCCCTAGCCACCCACCTCTGGGTCCCCACGGGCATCCCAGCCCCGGCGGTGGCGTATAATGGTGGGCCTGTTTTCCACCACTCCACCTCCTCCTCCTCCTGCTCCTCCACTTACTCCTCCTCCTCTTCTCCCTCCTCCTCCTCATCCTCCGCCTCCTTCCCCCCTTCAACTTATCTGGTGGTGTTGGTGGAAATCAGGCCCATCATATAATATAGAGCAGATCCCCTTCCTCCAGTCCCGCTCCGGGATCCTCAGGAAAGCGCCGCACGGTCGCCTCCGTCCCGCACGTGATCGGCGGCCCGCGCCGCCCGATGGGGGAGGTCCAATCCCATTTGTGGGGGGCCCCAGGACACACAAATAAATACACAAAAATAAAACAGATTCCCCATAATTTCCCATGTTTTCTGGGTCTCTGTCTTCCCCCCCACCTCCCATATTTTCCCATATTCTCTGGGGGGGCGACGATGAATGGTGTCTCTGTCTGTGTGTGTGTGCGTGTGCGTGTGCGTGTGTGCGTGTGTGCGTGTGTGCGTGTGTGCGTGTGTGCGTGTGTGCGTGTGTGCGTGTGTGCGTGTGTGCGTGTGTGCGTGTGTGCGTGTGTGCGTGTGTGCGTGTGTGCGTGTGTGCGTGTGTGCGTGTGTGCGTGTGTGCGTGTGTGCGTGTGTGCGTGTGTGCGTGTGTGCGTGTGTACGTGTGTGCGTGCGTGCGTGTGTGCGTGTGTGCGTGTGTGCGTGTGTGCGTGTGCGCGTGTGTGCGTGTGTGCGTGTGTGCGTGTGTGCGTGAATGGTGCGTGTGTGCGTGTGCGCGTGTGTGCGTGTGCGTGTGTGCGTGTGTGCGCGTGTGCGCGTGTGCGTGTGTGCGTGTGTGCGTGTGT